>OZ026597.1:24916671-25004171 GCA_964020085.1 Micromussa lordhowensis | reverse complement strand
TCCAGCCCAGATAACCAGGACAAAACGTTTTTGACAAAATAGCTTTGCTTTCTCAACATAGCTGTTAATATGTATGGGTTATTGACCAAGCTTGTTCGGTCAAGATGGCTGGATATTGGCCGAGTTCTTTTTTTGCGTGTTTATGGACCGAGACGGAGTCGAGGTCCATAAACACGCAAAGAAAGAACGAGGCCAATATCAAGCCATCTTGACCGAACAAGTTTGGTCAATAAAGGATTAATTATACGGCTTTTGGGAAATCATTTTTCTTGCGGGAAAAGGCGGGTAGTCCCGAGCGGGCAAGATTGCTCCATCTTGCCCGCTCGGGTAGCCAATTACAGCGCAGGATTTGATTCATCTTGCCCGCTCACGGAGCTAGCCAAATAATAAGGCATTATAATTTTTCATGTATTTCCACTTCAGAAGTACGCGAATTAGCTTATAACTAAAGAAGGCTACAAAGGGTTACGAACGATACAGCTTTACGTGGCGCTATTTTGGTTTCGTTTCTTGAATTTCATTCTGGTCGACCAGGCTGAAGTTTCGTTGAAATGGAGAATTCTGAGTGGCTCTCTTAGAGGTCCGAAGTTTGCAAAACGGACCGCTAAGACGGACCGCTTGCAAATTTCATTGCACAAAATAAACAGATTTTTTACGTAGAAACCTTTTTAACTTCATGTCTGGAGGAAAGTATAAATGTTTACAAAAGCGACGTGAGAAATTTTAATAACTGCTTACTTTTCGCGTGCGCGTAAACCGAGAATAAATCGCGGAGACGTCACTTCAACTTATCAGCAAATTAAAAAGAGTCATTGTATTAAATGCTTTATTGAACTACCTTGTTCGGTCCGTATTGCTTGGAGAATATTAGTCTTGCTCTTTTTTGGCAGGTTTATGGACCGAGCCGCAGGCGAGGTGCAAAAAAGAACACGATCAATATTTCTTTAGTACACGGACCTCTCGCTAGCTCAGCAACATATATACAGTATGTGAACAGGCAATCAGAAAATTCGTCCAGTTAACCGAGCCAGCCTGGTTACGGGACTCAGATTAAGAGGCCCTAAGAGACATACCAAGATAATTGCAGACAATGGAGTTTTCGATGTCTACATTTCATTTATTGTAAAACAGAAGGAGACACATAAGTTTGTGTTCAAAACCCTGTCAGTACTAAGGCAGGTGGAACCTAGCCAGCTTTGAATTGTAATTAATCAGTCAAAATTCCTCGATACAGCTTCCATCAATACTACAGAAGTGCGTGATACGAGACTAGAGAACTCTTGAATCGAAAACATTGTGCGTGAGATAGGTAAGCTTGCTTTCTAGTGGATACTCGCACTCACCGGTAGACTCGGGTGATGAAGTGCTTTTCATCACGACTTGAAGATAAAGTTGACCTATTCATTGATAGCATAAGGAACTAAGATCAAGGATAGCATATTGCTGCAGAGCCGAGCTCCGCTGGTCACGGTAGGATTTACGGTAATTAATAACAACAGGCAAATGCTGCAACGCGGGAAGGAAATACCGCACTGACTCAAGTTCAGTGCATTGGGTTTTTCTAAACCAAAGAAGAAACTGAGAAAACTAGACGCCCCTACGTCAGGTTTAAGGAAGTTGTTTTTATTCGGAAAGGAAGTTGTTGAGGTTGTGTTGGTATCATGCAGATAAAAAGTCAGATTAAGATCCTTAGGATAACGGGTAATAGATAACATCTGAAGATACGTGCACATAGCCCTAATCTCATGATTGTTCGTTATGAAAGAACAACATGGTCATCTTGAATGAATATTGAAAATGAATACTTGCCCCCAGACTTTTCTGTTTTGAATAATCTTCATTCTTTTTGCAAACCTCAACGTTGTCCAAAAGGAGTTCCTTATCGGCTCCAAGCTGTAACTTGGAAGGGAGTGGCCAGTCGTTAAAGACAAAAGAGATCAAGAGATCAGTATTAACAGCGTTCACCTTCATTTAACGCCGGTCAATAGCGTGAATGTAGTGAAAGTACACGGTACCAAAACCTCCTTGACAGCAAAGGCTGTCTGATCAGTGACTGTCAAGGCGACAAAAAGATAGCGTCACAATGCGCCGGTGAGGTTGCACGTGAGGTCTGCTTTGATGTGTTCGCACCAATGATGTGTCAAAGACAGTCAGCCGGCCTTTAATACAGCCAAGAAAAAAAATAACGGGCTTTCCTTCATTGTCATGGAACACTGACCAAAGCTGTTTTAAATATCCGTGTGTCTACCTGCCTTGATAGTGGATTCAATGCTTTGCTTTATGTTCGTTTAATACTTCAACTTTTTACTAAGAGTAATGCAACATGTTACACCGATGATATTCAGAAAAAGCTAAGAGGAAAGCTTTTAGGCTTTTAAAAACGTCTGTCAATCTAGTAAGTGAGGTTATGTTCATACATACAAGAATTTAACATGAAAATAAATGAAACCAGTAAAATCAATGTAAATATAGTACCAAGGCTTTACTGCTTGGGAAAGATCTTGGCTAACATAACTTGATAGGAAACAATCATTACTGAGCAAGACTGACTATCTGTTAAGATGTTGACTACATAGCTTTCGTGAGCCTCATTAATACAACAAAAGTAGAATTTTATTTGAAGCTTTCATTTCAATACGACGGTCACTAAAGAAACGGTGTAAACATTAATTAAATTGAGGAACGTAAATTGCGGAATTTAAATTAAATTGCGGAACGATTTTTTTAACTTTTTTCATCAGATTGTATTTCTTAAAGTCAGTTCCTTAGTGAATTTTATGTTCCGTTTCCTTCGTCCTTTCATTTACTACATACAGTCACTACATCCGACAAGATTCAACATAAATTAAAGATTTTAGAGATAGAGATTAATTTTGCGATCTTTTCATGACTGAGGGCTATTTTCATGGCGAAAGCTTTCAAACAAAGCATATTTGGATCGGTCTTCGAACTCTCTAGGAGTGTGATTTAAAGATACTCCAGTCCTTTTGTGCACAACTCAGTCGGAAGGCGTGTCATATGAAAAAAAATCACAGATATTTCTTTGCTTTCGGTAAACAAACTAGTGAAAGACACAACACTCTTTTGAAACCCTTTCAGGAAATTACATAGGCAAAAAATTAAATATTGAGTTGTGTTGGGCATTATCTAATGTAGACTTTTCGATGACTCCGTCAAAAAAAAATCGAGCTCTATTCAGCTAAAACATCTGTTGCATTCTAGAATGATCGCAAAATGTCAAATGGAAGTTTCAACGCATATGCTGTAATTTAGAGAACGAAGCTTATTACAACGACTGCAACTGTCAAATCACTTATAAGCTCTTAACCAATAAATAGCAAAGTATTTAAACTTCATACCCAAATACCTTATTATTTTTTCATGGAAAAATAAAAAAATGAAACATCTAAACGCCAGGACAGTGGCCAAGATTTGCCTTGTCGTCAAATTAAGACAATCGACTTAATCTGCAGAAGAGCTCTGACAAGGAAGGATTTAAATTTTAATTAAAACTCATTTTTCCAAGATAGATCAGTTGATTAACGTCCAACCAGAGTGTCTACAGTTTCACATAAGATTATTATGGGGATTATGCCTCTCTAATCCTTATTAAAAGCCGAGGTTTATGTCTGTAAAAAGTCGTTAATTATTAAAGACGTCCTAAGACTTTTACGTGGGGTCAAAATTGCGCAAAATTGTCTCGTAATTTCGGTTTAATTAATTCTTTAACCGAACAACGGTTTTCTTTCATTTTTGTTAACAGCAGACTCAATTACGTGTATGTTTATCCTTGAAAGTGTGTCGCAAGTATTGTTAATGGGAAAATAAAAAGGAGAATTCTAAACTTTGGGTCGCAAGCTCGAAACCGGAGAAGCAAACAAGTAAAAAAAAACTTTTGGCTGCCAATGTCAATTTACAAGGACAACCTTGATATAATTCCGGTATTTACTGCCCACAAACGTTCATTAACAGCAACGAGACATCTTAAAATTGTCTTTTTTAAAAGCAACTAATTAAGCCTATAATAAAACGACTAACGTCAAGGCTTCATTTGCATCGCTGTTTAGAAGAATTTTGTTTCACTTTTTATCCCGATGTTTCCTCCGCTTACAGACAGATAAACAGCTTTTAAAATGCCATGTTAAATTATTAAAACGCGTTGCAATCTTGGTGTTTTTATGTTTATTTTGCGTTTTAATGCGTGTTTGCTCTCTTATTCGATCAGTCTCCAATCGACATAGCTATCTTAATACTGTAGTGTAGCTTGCCTCCGGCCTCTTAGTTCAGATATAATTAATCACAGCACGTTGCCATTGTTGCAAATACAAATAAAATATTTACCATTTCAAAAAAAGGGTTTTAATGCAGACAAAAACGCTCCCCGTTGCTGTCCTTTTTGAAACCACGATACAGACATCAAGACGAACATGAAAATTCCACTTAGTAAGGGGTGTATAGGGGACATACCACGCCAAGCGCAAGGGGAGCATGCGGTGACAGCGGAAGCCGGGGATATAAAATTCAATTAACAGGCATTCGACACGTAAACAAACCTAACGCTGAATGCAAACAACTTTTGTGGGTTTCAGCAACACCTGCTCTTGGGGATGGGACTTCAATTCATACGATAAACATTTTACCGATAACCTCGCAGACTATAAGCCTTATCCGAAGCGTTCTTTTCTCATTGTCGTAACTGTCCACACAAACACCCTTGAGACAACTGAATAACAAGGCATTTTAGAACGAAAGATAAATAAATATGCGAAAAAATAAATCTGGCCATGTGTTTTTTACATGAGATACATTCAAGTGTGTTTGTTCGCAATAGGAGTCACTTTGCACGTTATGAAGGCTAGACTTTTTTGACGCCATTGTAGGAACTTGCGTAATTTCCAAACTGTCGTTGTTAAAAATTCATCTCGACCAAGATAGAAACTCGAGATCTTGAGACAAAATATGGCCAAATATAATATTTTAAATAGTCCTCACTGTCGAGAGCGAGCACAAAATTATAATAAGGAGGTGGAATTACTTAAATTCGGGCTGTCTTTAAACGCTGGAAGCAAGAGAATAATTTAAGCACGTTTCCGTGCGTATTCGAAACTTTTTGTGGTGAAAAAGAATTTTGATGACTTCTTTTGTTTTGTGTACCTGTCAAACCCTAAAACGATTTTCAATTACCGCGAAAAAGAAAACTAAGTTATTTACATTTCTCTTCTCGTGTTAGTTGGACGTAAATTCGCATATGAGCAGAGAGGTTATCAATCTTTATTGATAGATAAAGCCGACCGGCCCTATTCATGCGCTATAAATACAAATATAAAGACACTGTGGCATGATAGCACTCATGCAAGCTTTTGTTTTCGAAAGAAGAATTCCGATTGGTAGACTCGCAACAGTGGAGACGTTAAAAGGGGGATTCCAAGCAATCGATACTAGCTCATTACTCTTGGTTCGTTTAACAGAGTCACAAAGTCTGCGTGGAAACTGACTTAACGCAAAACATCTGGCCAGGAGATTACAAGTGACTGGTCGAGAAAAAGTGAAACAATCCTTTCGGTTTTCATGTACCACAAGGTGTGTGACATGGCGAAAGGACGTATTTAATACTGCGGGAGAGAACGAACAAGTTATTGAATTGCTTCAGGGGAACCCCACCACGACACGTCTTTCACAAGGTAATTGAAATTTTCGATCGCTCTGGAGCACACTGTGGCCATTGCAGACCAGCGAATTGATTATCCACGGAAAAAATGGCTAATCAAACAGCAACGTCGACAAAACCGCTCAGCGAAGCCATCCCTTTGGGCATCCTCGGCGTTTTAATTACGCTGGAAAATCTTCTCGTTTGTTTTCTGGTGTACCGCTTCCGCAAACTACGCACTTTTACCAACGGATTTGTGGTGTCTCTAGCTCTATCAGACGTTCTCTTCGGTGCCGTGTTGATACCTGTGGACATCACTGATCAAAATAACCCGGTCAACGGATATTTGATTTCCTTTATTCTCTTCGCGAACGTTACCAATTTGTTTGCGGTGACTCTGGACCGCTACCTAGCTGTTATGAACTCTTTGCGATATTCCTACACCATGACGAAATACTTCGACAAAATTATATTAACGGCTTGGATTTTGCCTGTTCCATTGGCACTGTTGCCGTTGGCATGGAACACTGGCTCAACTGCAGAGACGATTTACCTGCTTTTTATTGTAATTGGTGTACTGGTGCCTTATATTTTCATCCTGTTTGCTTACATTAAGATTTTTCGCGAGGTAGCGCGCCAGGTAAAGAACCTTGCCAAACTCGCGACGTACCGCGAAAACCAGCTTCAGGCTACCAAAGAAGGTAAACGGGTAACGAGCGAAGCGCGCGTAGCTAGAGTTTTCGCCATTATTGCGGGAATCTTCGTTATAAGCTGGATGCCTGTTTTCTACATGACAGCAGCTGAAGCGCTGGACAGATCAGAATTTATTCCCCCAGTACTCCCCATCGTTTCGTGGTACACTATGACGGCGGGATCACTGGCCAACGCGGCTGTTTACGCGTTTTTCAAGGGCGACTTCAGAAACGCGTTCTTGCGTCTTTTCCACTGCCACACGATAAACTTCCGCCGACATTCTTCTGACGAGGTAATATCAGGCACATCGTTGAACTGAACGCAAGCTTTGGATATTTTGAGCTGTATGTTTGCACGTCGATCCGGTGTGTATTGATCAGGCTATTTAATAACTTGCTTAAAACGAATAAGATGTCCGCAGTTTTTTTCGATATGTCACGTACACCTGACTGGTTGCGATAACCGTTCAAAGACATAAATCTTTAGGAAAACTTCTTTTTCATTGTTGAAACAACAAAATTCAGTAAAAAATCGTAACATTTGTTATATCGTGTCTGATTCTAATCATATAACCTGATCGAAAAAATAATCGTGTTTTCTTGAAGGGAGTCCACAGTCGCGCGATTATAAAACTCGACAAGAATATATAAATTTGAAATTCAATTATTTTCTTTTCAGAAGACAATTACAGGCAAAAAACTAGAAACTTAAGACTGGAAATTTCTATTTATCAAGCAACACATCTGTTAAATCAATACGGAATAGAAGATCGCTTTTATTTTTTTTGACGAGCATTTGAAAGCGATGTTAAATACTAGTATGTAGACATTGAATTGTCGTTTTGGTAAAGTCTTGCTAGAATATTAAAATCTGTAATGTCAACTATAGTTAAGCTACAAAAAAGCCGCCTTCTTAAAAGCTTGCTTCTTTAATACAAAAACCAATACAGCAAGTTCATGAAATAAACTACGCTGCAGAAAAGGTGATATTGTGTATTCTGGCATATAAACAAAAGCGCTTTATTTACTCTCTCTTATAGCCTTACGAGACTATTGAGCCAATCGTAACAATAGCTATCTAGGATGTATTTCTGATAATTACAGAATTATCGACGAGTTGTTGGCTCTCAAATGAAAAGATGGCTTGAATGGCTTAATAACCTGTACACATTCAAATGTTAACGCGATTAATAAAGGGGATTTTTTTTGTGTGAAAGTTCAGTCTTGGTGTTAACTGATAATCAATTGCGCCGATGTGGTTGTTTTGTTTTTTTTTTGTTTTTTTTTCACGTCGCTTGTCGTGTTTCCAATGTTTGGGTTCTGAAGTGAGCGTGAGAAGGCTATGTGAATGTGCCTAAGTTTAATTTAAACTAGACTCTCGATCACATAGTCGCGTATCTTCTGATTGCTGATGGTTTTCTAGTCAAATGTTCAAACTGCTACTTATGAAAATTCACTTTCGTCAATAATCGAATACAGGATAGTCAAGAGGCGGTAATGAATATATTTTTATACGAAAAAGCTCCCGACGGAGGAATTAACAATACCACTAAATGCCAGAATGTTTTCTTCCCAAGATATGAATATATAATTCTATTTCCAACTCTTAGGAATGCATTAAATTCTACGCAGTCTCAGAGCTTGGATCACATTTCTCTAGTCAGAATACAGAAAGAATCCTAGGCGCAAATAGGTTAAAAAATAATATTTTCGATGCGTTGACGCTAAGATGAACTAGAACCCTGAGTTACTGAGAGAGCGAGACTCAAGAAAAAATTAACGTTTTTACCTGCTATAAAAAACCTCGCAACCAGCCCGGTGACCAACTTTCTTTACTGCACAAATATGAGAGTATAAATTATTTCCAGTGTCATAAATTGTTGAAAAACCCCTTTATTTTGCATTTTCTGAATGGAAATCGTTCCTTAGACTGTTTGATCGATTTGTGGAACAGCAGGGCTAGGAAATTAAAACGAAACATATAACAATACACCGGAATTGGAACACCATCCTTTGTCTTTCATTTTAATTTTACCAAATTCAGAAGATGTCAGAATTCTATCTTATCGGACGATACAAGATTAGCGGGAAAACCGCAACAAAACGCTCAAAAAATATTTTCTTTATCGAATGTCGACCTCTTGGAGAGTTCCGCTTGTCGTGATTCCAACAAAATGGCAAAAGTTTCTTTGGCTGATACGCTAAACATCGATCCGGGAGAAGATGAGAGTTTGCATTAACATACAGATGCTAATGGATGGAGTGGGCTCATTTGTCCTTGAGCTTACCGAAAGGAAGGCGTTGTGGAGCGAAATTAAATCAGTATACATGGGCGAGTTTAATATGCTTGGGTGATATTCTAAGCTCTTTAATATGGCTCAAATGAAATCAAGCCGCTATCAGAAAGAAATTATGAAAAAAAGGAAATTACAATAGGCTTCATTTGAAGGCCATCATTTCAATGTGTACGCGAAACAAGAAGCATAGATGAACTGTTCCCAGTCAGCCATGTAAAAGGGTCAAGGATTAATTGTTTTCATTTGCTGAAAATATTGGGATTTTTTCTCCTTTTAGAAAGCTATTTCGGAGAACTGAGGATACCTATAGTTCCATAGCGGCCTCCTAATAACACAGAGAGGGATAAAAAAAATACATGCTGTGAGGCGATGGCTCCAAAATGAATAGAAATGTAAAATAAATTATCAATAGCATTAAAAAAAATTAGACCATTCATTCATTGCTTCAGTTTTTTTGTGTGTTTATCGACTGCTGCGAAGAAAAGCCAAAAACTCGTTGATAACTATTGTGGTTAATTGTACAACGTGTTTTTTTCGTTTTGTCATTACCGGTATTATACAGGAAAACAAATTACGTTCGTCGATTGAAAAGATAAACCAGAAAAACAAAACTGACAGACAAGTGTAGCAGCCATTTTTGAGCAAAAGGTAAACAATTAAGTTGAAATTAAGATTGAAAGATTCACAGAAAACGACGGAATTAAGTTTTCAATTTAATAATTGAATTTCCTGAATTTTTCAGAGCTTAGAAACGACGTTTTCTACTTTTCGCGTTACAACATTAAATTCAACATTTATTTTCCCAATCAATCATTTCCGAACGTTTAAAACTATTAAAAATAGTTGATCGTCACCTCCGCATTGTAATTTCCGGTGCCATGGAGGAATCAAAAAGCGGAAAACATTAGGCTGAGTGGGAAGCTAAGAGTGGAACTGAATGATTTCAGTCACCTATCTTTGTCTTTGCATCTAGTGCTGAAAAAGTATCGCAAATTTACAACCTTTAAATATCAGTTACTTTTCCGAGAAAAACTCCTACACAAATTGCGTCTCATTTCTCCCCCTCACATTATTACTACCGCTCCAGAATTACTGTTGATGAAAACAACCACGTTGATCAGCAAGCGGAATAGTTTCTTCATCAAATTCTCGGCTCGTCTAAGTAATTCTAGCGACATTCTAAGCTGGTGCGAAGGATATGGATGCTTCATGTGTTAATGAGAATCAGGAAAAAAATGGGCGTGGCACTAGAAAATTTGCCTTGAGAAGTTGCCGGACAAAGTTGTTCCAATTTTAAACCATCAGGTAAAATGTTTTACTGAATCTAGGAATAGTTGACTGAGGCCGTCATCTTCAGACATTGTGAAATAAACAATTAAACTAATATCTAGTGTCTCTCACATCAGTCTATCCTTCTTCAAACTGTTGGTTGTATTCAAGACTGCGAGTCTGCTGTTAGCGCCACGAGTATAAAACAAATTCCCATAAAATAAACAAACGTCAAACAAAGGACTCGAAAATTCGAGAAAACGGCAAGGAATTATAGTTTCGGTCTCAGACTAAGAATACTATCTACACTCAGATATCAGATCTTATTGATTAACGAAGCTGACAAAAGATTTCACTCTGAAAATCTCTTCATATTAAAACTAAATCACACATAACTCGACATTGCGGACAATTGAAATGGTATTAGCAGATCACCTAAAATAAGCTGATAAAAAGGAAGATTTCCAAAATTATGCAAATACTGAAGAGATCAGAGAGTGTGCCGCCATCACAACTAAATACGAAAAAAGAAGATCTGAAAGATCCTTCACAAAATCCACCAAACTAGCTGAGATATGTCGATTTATCAGATGGCCAGTTCTGTTTGGGCTGTGATTGGCTCTTGACGATTTTCAGGTTTGACATGCCCCTAAGATATTTTCGTTATGGCACGATTCCACTTCAATTTGGAAAACATCACAGATGTGACGTGTCGTTTAGCACACTTATTTAATGTCATACAGATAACTAAGCTATGTCGATGCAAGGACACGACCCGAAAATTCGTTCCTTTAAAATTTTCCAATCTGCAAAACGTATGAACTCGATGGCCCGCCATAATCACAATATACACACATTTACAAATTAATGTACAAAAATCCAGACGTTGGGAATGTGGAGTAAAAAAAATGCAAACCCTCATTCAAAAGGGAATTATTAGTCATTAATAATTTAGTACCGGCTATGATTGTCTTTATTAACACCTTTTTAATTTGATCGTTTACCTGGCGTCAAGAAGTCACGAGCTCTATAATTCGCAATTCATTGCTTCTGCTTGCTTCCTCGCTTGATGTTATCTTTGTTGTTGATTGATTCAAGTCAAAGCACTAATTTCTGTGGAAAGTATACATTTTTATGGAATGATTTAATGTGAATTGTTGTACGGTTTATCGTCATTTTTGACGTTCAGAGAGTCTGCTTGTGCCGGAAAAGAGCCACGATTTCAATTTTTTTTTTTGTATCGCATCGTGAATATGGGAATAACATTGGCCTTAATAATATTCGCTATCCTTCTTACATCATCATCAATTGGCTACCAACACACAACAATTTCTGACCACGCACGTAGTGAATTCCCCTCGGCAAATTTCTACAAGCTGAAGAATTTCATCCAAGAATCTGCGACTTCTTTGCAATTTTTAAAACGAAATAATTCAGAATGCTAGTAGATACGATCGTACCAATGATCGTTCTGAGAATTAGTGTATTTATCTTGGTTTATCTGGAGGTATAAGGTTGGCTCTAGCCTGCAGGCCAATAAATCATGAGCCAATTTTTTTGTTCACGAGCAGGAAGTAACCAATGCGTTTAATTAAAGTCTTGGCAATTTGCGATTCCCAATCGCTGTTACTGAATCGTCTTATTTCTTTACAAATTGACATTCCCAGTGGTTTCTGAAAGAATGATTCAAGTGCCCAGCTGAGTTTTTCTCAGTTGTATTACCGTGAAGTCCTGTGAGCTCAAACATATGGCAGATACCTGCAATCGTTGACAATGCTAAATATGGAATGAGTGGTGCAAGCGTTTAGGCGTTTCCTTTCTGTTATCAGATGGAAAATTGATGAAAGCATTTGACATTGTTCTTGGATGTGTTTGGAAATGCCTCTATTTAAAAGCCTTTTAAAATAGAACGATAAAAGTCGTTGATCTTGCCGACCAAATCTCACTAAGAAAACACGATAAGTGATAATCAGCAGTTATCAAGATGTCTAAAGATATTCTGTTAAGTGATTCTCACATAGAAAAGATCGGGTTTTAGATAGCGTACCCACTACAAGGAAGATAACCGACTGCTAATTGCCAAATATACTCAGTCACCTTTGTACACTTTTGATATTTGCCGAACTTTATAATATTTAAAGGGTTCTGTAGCCAACTTCGCCAGTTTTTATGGGATAGTGAATAGAAGTGTTGTGTCAATGACCTCTCAGTTCTCGAATTTGTTACACAAAGAGAGAGAGAAGGCGGGCGTGCTTGTCGGAAACATTGAAGTAAGCCCCTAAAGGAGAACAATTTGGCTGTGGCTCCAGCTTTTTTAACCCCTAAAAGATACTACTTAAATTAGAATAGGCTCTATTGCCAACTGCTGTTCAGGATTATCGATGACCGACTTTCATGGTCCAATCACGTCAAAGAACTATGCAGAAAAAGGCGCTCTGAGGCGCATTAGGTCCCTAATTTCTCAGTCCACTGCAGTACAAATATATAACGCTTTAATCCAACCTCATTTCGATTACTGTGCCCCCGTTTCGGATGGACTGAGTTCTTATCTATGTGAAAAACTGCAAAAATTGCAAAACCGAGCGGCTAGGGTTATTCTGCAAGCCAAATATGAGGCAAACTCAAGCCTGCTTCTTGAAACTTTGAAGTGGGACCGGCTATCATTGAGAAGAAGAAAGCAGACAGCTACAATGATGTTTAAGTCCCTCAACGGGCTAGCCCCAGTGTACTTGCGCGATTTATTTAGTGAGCGGCATACAGACTATGACTTGCGTGATTCTTTCCGTAAGTTAAACTTGCCCAAGCCGCGTACTGATTATTTGAAACGTAGCTTTGGCTATAGCGGTGCCCTACTATGGAATTCTCTTCCTGAAAATATTAGGGCAATTAGATCAATTGGGCAGTTTAAGAAGGAAATCAACCGCGCACTTGAAACATTCGATTCCCACTCGGCAATCTTGTAAACCAGTTTTTTGTAGTCATTTTAATTTTTATAAAATGATTGTAATTAAAATACTTAATGTAACTGAAGATTTTTAACCGAGTTTAAATAAAGATTTTACTTACTTACTAGGAAAGGAGCCCCACGCTAGTAGACGGGCTCGAGTGACCGGCCGAAATCGAACCTAAAAACGGAAATAGAAGCGTTTTTATTTTTTTTTTATTTTCCCAAAATCCTTGTTAAAAACCCTAAACGAGACGACGAGCATCCCAGACCTTTTCATATGGGATTTCCCCCCCCCCCGGGCATTAATTAACTCTACAGACCTATATCAGCTGATGACAGCCTTGTATTCCAATTCGATTTCAAGTTCGCCACCTCATTTTGACTCTGAATATTAAGTGTTTTAAAGGCTCAAGTTCAAGCACATCACACCGTTCTTTTATTTCAGTCCTCGTTATATATGACTTCTGTGCTAAAATATCGCTGTTATTACAACATATCGACTCGGCATGCAGAGCCTGACCGACCCTCGCAACAATAATAAGATCTCGTCCGATAAAGGGACGTTTGGTTCAGACTCTGAATCAGCTACTTGCATCTACAGCCGAGTAAAACGCTAAATTCTACTGATAGGCTTTCCAAAGGCTTGAGTTTGTTTACACTTAGAAACAGCCTCCTTAGCTGTCTAAGATTGCCTTGGACTGGACCCGGGGACTGGACCCCACCTGACGCCACAGCACATCTGGGCATAATTATCTCAGTTGTAGCAACTACATGCTAAGTGAAATTTACTTTACAAACCTTTATTCGACTTGGTGTAACACCTCAGATTTGGCTATTTCGCATAATAACATGAACCTAGCTACTGAAATTACTACTACATAGTAAAATCGTCTTTTCCCCACAGAAGAAAATCTTTCCAAGACTTTAAAAACAAAGCAGCGCGGGCTCCTTTCCTGAACAGCGGCTGGTAATCGAGCCTACTCTTATTCTAGAGTACAGAAATATCACGCAATTTAAACTACTTGTCTCATATGAAAACAAGGCAATGCTCTGATGTCTAACCTCCTACTGCACGCGCGGAAAATGGATTTCGAAAGATACATTGTCTCATTTCTACTTGTCGCTAGCCGTAGATAAACGGATTTAGGAGCGAGTTTAACACAAGTTGAAACCATTGACCGAAGTATAGGTATCAAATCCGGCAACACGCTTAACTGCATAATAGTTTTGAAGGAAAAAATGTAGAAGTAATTCTCATTTAAGGGCAGTCTGAGTTTACTCAGTGGAGATGTGTGATTTACTACTTTCACTTTTTGTACTGTGAGAGTGAAGACATGATTGATCATCGCAGTTATACACAAAACTTAAGAAGTTGTGAAATTAAACCCTGAAAAAGAAACTCAGGCCTGAACGGGATTCGAACCCATGACCTCTGCGATACCGGCACAGTGCTCTACCAACTGAGCTATCAAGCCATCTGGGAGCTGGTTACATTGTGAGTTTGTAATATACCCGTAGAAGGTGAAGAATGCAAATGAATATATGAAATATCATATATGTGAACTGCGGAGAAAGATGCGAAGACATGATTGATCATCGCAGTGTGCGAGATGAGTGTTGCAAAGCATGTGAGCCATAAGCCGGTGAAGCTGATACGGAATATTGACGCCACTGAAATTCTACCCACTGTTCCCACTGCCTGAGACTGCCTGAATTTGTACTTGGGTAAAATGATTTGCTTTATCCGAGTTTGATCTGAACATAAACTACCCTGTGGAACCAGAAAGAGGAAGATTGGGTTCTAAAAATGCCGCAGGAGAATATGGGACATATTTCCTCTTTTCAGACCTCTGAGTAATTTCCTGTACAGCTGAAGAGAAGCAACGTGAAGGTAAATCCGGTCTTGCCGAAGATATAACACAATGACCATCCACAGTAAATTGAAGGTTTGAGCTCGACAGGATCGCTCCCGGAAAAGATAAACGTTGGATAATATATTTTCAGTACCGTTTAGTGTACTTTTACTCCGATCAATACAGCAAGTCGCACAGCAATACCACACATTCAAATATCTAATAACATACCGGCTGGCGGTCTCTATTTATTTTATAGGGAGTAAAGGGGAAAATGGGTAGTCAATTCAAGTATTTGACCATCAGAAACTCAAATGTAGTTCACCACCCCATATGAAAAATTCCCAAAAACAACATCTCGAAAAATAAATATGAATTTTCACTGGCAACGTAACGAGAGAACGAAACTCTGCAAATTGAGGTTTTAAATGTTCAGTGTCATCAAAACAAGGAAAAGAAAGCGAAACAGTTAAAGAACATCAGGAAAGCAAGAGTTTGTGCTGGCATGATGTTCGCTGCACTCGATTGTTCTTCTCCCATCTCAAGTCCTGGATCGTACAGAATCCTGTTCACGGCCCTTGGAAATCGGAAAATGAATTTCTGCTTGTTCTGTTGTTCCATGAACTTGGGGTAGTCGCCATTCCCAGGCATCTCCTGTATCACGTTGTCAACCATAACCTAAATCATGGAGGTTATGCATGTTCAGCAAAATATGAAGTTTAGTCACTGATTAATCCTGTCACCTTGCACATTAATGGCTCAACAACTCTGATAAGCTCTTATTAGTGCAGAATACACTATTGGGATGGTTTGGGGGACTGCCTGCCGCTAAGGCACTATGGAACTATAGCACTAAGGGGTAAACTTTAATGTTGGTTTAATTAATTAACTCCAATTAATTACTTAACAATTAATTTCAATTAATTAATTACCATTGCAGCAACAGGGTAGGGTGGGTTAGGTACCTGTGTGCACTACGTAAAACGTGTTACACCTACCTAAATTTATTAATAACATCAAAGCTATAAACATAACAGTAAGGTTTCGCATGGTATATTTAACTTGACGTTTCGTATGCTACAACATGCGGGAAAACCTTACTGTTATGTTTGTAACCGCTGTTTTTTTTTCTCTTTCTGTTAAAGATCAAAGCTATATATTTGCTTCAGAAAACTCCTTGCTCTCCTTGTGGTACTATTCTCCTTACAAAAAAAAACAATTTGCTCTAAACGCATGCGCACATTAGTTACCATTCGTGTCACCTATACATTAGGTGGACGATGCATTTCATGCGGGATAACACACCAACGTTAAGTGCTTTCCTTTGTGGTAGAACCCAACATGTAAGACGCAAAAGTTGATCGGATGTCAAAGTGTGAAACAATGAAACAAGGATGAAACGGTTGTCCAACCGTAAGCTTCAATATGGTTTGCAGTAAAAACCGTCGTTCAATTTAAAAAACACTCAATTTAGATCACTACCACTGGGCTCTCATGAATGTGTTCTTGTTCCAATCACGTAACAAAAACTGAGGACCATGTAGATACGAGAATTTTGTAATTAAACCACAGGAATTATAAACAAAAGTGAAGATTATGAACAGTAGTTTGACTACAGTACATTATTAAAAAAATTAACTAGTGTAGTAATCAGCAATCATGCATGAAAGGCAAGGAGACTGTTTTCACGAGGCGTTTAAACCAGTTAAAGTAGGCTCAGTTCTAATGTTCTCTGGTAGAGAGTTCCAAAGTTTGCATGGATTGAAAATACATAAAAGAGAGGTAGAGAAAATAAGAAGTGGAAACAGGTTTACACAATGAAAATATATCAGTTCCTCTATGAGAGTAAATCGTAGAACGCAGAGTAAATAAATCCCTAAGATACTTGTAATGTAAACATTTATAAATAGTAATAATCATATTCTGTTAATCCTGACAAAAGTGATTTTTCAGAATATACTTGTTAAGTGTGTAGTACCTCACCTGTGAGCTGAGTACCATTTCTGATCCTCCACCGACATCAAACTCTTTGGGACATTTATTGTGCTGTTTTGGTTTGAAGCATCTGGGACGACGCTTCTTCCCAATCTTCACCTTTCCTTTTTCAACTTGTTCTTTAGTGAAGGGCTTGGGTTTTCCCTTGCTTTTGATGACTAAACTGATTTCTATAAACTCTCCTTCATCACCACTGTTGCAGTCCTCAGAAATGTTGGTGCAAAACTTCCAATTCTCTATCTATCAATAAAAACAACAAAAAACAAAAATAAAACATATGTTTACGTCTTTTACACAATTGAGAGCAAGTTGTATTAGACCTTCACTTGATTACGCGAAAACAAAAAGCAAATGATAGAGAGAAAATTTAAGTGCTTTAAAAAACGTATACGAAGGAGAGCGCGGGCTGGTTTCTGTGGGAAACGCAGCCACCCCAGAATCATAAATGCTCACTTAAAGTCATTGTCGAATTTTTGCTCTTGCTCCAATTTGAACGTGGCAAGAATGCAGCGAAGCTCTTCGCCTGCTACGCAGACTAATGCTCACTTTTCATCAGGTTTTGATTGGTCGTTTTAAAAATGGATTCACGTGGGAAGCCACACGAAAATATCGAATATGTGCTTTCTGTGACTTAAAGCTTACCTGAATATTAAACTTGAGCATGCCTTTCCTCATCTCCGTGGTCTCGTTTCCAAAGGTGATGTTTCCAGGCTCCACAAACATGTAAGCCATCACGGTCAGAGACGCATTAGGCCCGGGTAGAGAGGAGCTGAAGTTGAAGTTCTTTACACCAAGCCCTTGGTAAGTTCCAACTGACAGGTCGGTGAAACTGAAATTCTGCATAGAAAACTGGTCAAACTTATGCCCTTTACGACCAGCTTTTCCCACGGAAATTCCACCTTTGCTCTGTTCCTGCAAACTGTCAAACTCAATAATAACTCGTTTGTTGTTTTTGTCGGTGAAATCGCGTTTTTGTCCTTTGCGTGGGCGAGCACACATGATTTTTCCCGATTTTCCAAGAGCTTTGCAAAATACGCCACCAACGTCAAACTCCTTACCATGATCTTGTGCAATGCTCACTGATCCTGCAATTTAACACACAATACAGGTAAAACCCGCGTGTAAGTGCCTACATTTTTTGAAGTCTGGCAATATAGGTTCTTGCATTTTGAGGTAGCTATTGGCAATTTAGGCTAAGCAGGTTCTTAATTAGGTTCTTATGTTAGTATATATAGTAAGCATTGTGCCGGAGTAAACTAAATTAAGCTATGCAATTTGTTACAGAAAACTGATCTAGCTAATCCACAAAGTTATTATGCTGATTTATTTCGTCAACCAATTATGAATGAGACCAAATCATACGTGACTTGGCTAACTAGCATATCTTAATATCGATAAAAAAGAACCCTTTTACACGGCTTACAAACCTGCGCCACTTCGCGAAAAAAAAATCATTGACCAGTGTATGAAAAATTAAAAACGCGACTGAACGCTTTCTAGGCATTCTGCTACATCCCTCAAATTTGATCAATGCAATCCTTTGTCTAATAACTTTGCTATTCATAGATTGTTCAGAATTTGACTTTTAATAAAATTATTTGTCGTCGGATTCTCATACAAACTAAGCAATTTCTAAAGCTTGTTGCCTGCCTGTCAAGTTGACCTTCAAAGCCCAGAATAAGGTCTATCAACGTCACGATATCTCTGTCATGCGTGACAGAATACATGAACACAAAGTACTTCGCCTTCACTATGACAGCGCACTAACCAAACTGGATTCTTCATAAATTATTAAGTCTATCTTAGACTTACGAAGAATTTAAAAGCATACAAAAGCTTACGTAAACTAAAAACCCTAAAATTATTTCTGACCTTAATGTTTATAAGTTTACTTACAGTGAGCATAGTGAACAAACTGCACACAAACGAGCGAAGCTAAACATGTCAGAAAAATTTTGACTCACCATGTAACAGATATAATATCATGAGGAGGAGGAGGCCTTGTTCCGTCATCTTGGAAAGAATGTGAAAACGATACCAGACTTGAATCCAGGTGTAAAAATGGCCGCCCGTGTCATCATGCTGCGTGAAACAAGTGAATGCGCATGCTCCTAGTCTGTAATTGTTCCCAGTCACTCGAGTGGCGCTGAATTACTCACGGTTATAGGGACATCAATAATCAAACACGAAAATATTTGTCTTGATTCGGCTCACTTTTATGACGACCGTCCATAGTCGAAGTTCGTGTGGCAACAAATTAATTAAGCATAATAAAGACAATTCGAACTATATTAGGCTACTGCAACTGAACAACATTACCAATGACAAATTCGACTATTTCTTTACAAACAAGTCATTAGCCAGGCCAGGACAAACTCCGTTCTTAGAAAAATATTGCAAGAGCTTCAGTCTAGCTGTATTGTTGTGGGAAATTCTGAGCTGAGACTGAAGCTCTAACCTGTTCCAGGCTCTCGGTAGTTGGGGACGAGCGGAAAAAATGGGCGAGGGAGAGAAACAACGAGGGAGGACTAAGGCGAGGAACGAATCTTCCCTCGTTTTTTTCTCTCGCTCGCTCTCTACCGAGAGAGCCTGGAACAGGCTACTGAAGCTCTTGCAATAATATTTCTCTAAGAACGGAGTTTGTCCTGGCTAATGACTTGTTTGTAAAGAAATAGCCCCAGATTTGGAAATGACCTCGAATTTGACAAGAGGGGAGGGGGGAGGGGGAGCAATTCAAACTTCTTTATCCAGTGGGTCTGCGTTTCCTTAAGACTGAAAGCTACAGGGCGACAGGTAAATTATTCACGCATTTGCAGTGTTACCATCTGAACTGATTTTCAGTGAAATTTTCATGGGAGTCATTTGATTCTTTTAGAAGAGGTTGCTTCAGTCTAGCTGTATTGTGGGCAATTCCTGGTTCTGATATCACTAATGGGGGCTGACAGTAAACTTTACTTTCAGCTCCCATTAATGATATCAGAACCAGGAAGGGAATGCATCACCAATACACTTTCGGTTACCAAGCAATCTGACCATCATTTATTTACGAAATGTTGACTTCTTCCTTTGCTATCTACTTTGGTCCGAGTTTGACTGCTAGCTAAGTGTTATAAAAAAGCTCAGATATGGAGCGGAAAACCGCTAGGGCTACTGGGGCTACCCCGGCTCGCCAAGCAACCTCTTCTAAAAGAATCAAATGACTCCTATGAAAGTGTCGCTTAATTTACCCGTCGCCCTAAGACTGAAAGCTTCAGTCAAATTCAAGTTCATTTTCAAATCTGGGAGTAGGTACAATATTCAGATCGACAAAATGTGTGCCACTATTTACAAAAAAATTGTACGTTGGGCGATAATGAATTTATCAAAGTAAATAATATATTTGAACTGCAGAGGAAACCAAAGTTGCGAATTAAGGCTGTCTATTTTATAGTCATTATTAAATAATGCTTTACAGCTCAAGAGCTACTCAACTGTTTACTTGACGTCGGTAACTAGAGCTCACAAACATAGCACTTACCGATATTTAAAGTTGTCTTGAGGAAATTCTCACGGTTGTTTTCAAACAACAAACTTTTTCCCTGAGAAGTAAAGCCACAACTTGTACCATGGAGTTAACTTCAAATATTAAACCAGTTGGCTTTTCTCAGTTTGCCGTGATTTTCGTAGTATGAGCAAAGCCCAGAGGCTCATTGAAAATTAACCACGTGATGCGAACAGAACTCTGCCGTGTGTCAGATAACTCCATCCATCAATCATATCACTGAGTTGGCACTCAGTCAGTGTGAAGTTGTCAGACAGCCAACGGCATGCAGGAAGTCGACTTTAAGTTACTAAAACACAGCTTTTAGCCAATCAGATTTCGTGCTTTCCTTTCGTTAATTTTTAAATCAATAATATAGGACAAATCCATGGAGTATTTTGGGAATAATGTAACGTTGTCACGTAGTGGTTATTATGTTGAACTGAGAACTCCCAGGTTTTATAAAGGGTCGTTTGTCTGGAGAAATGTTAAAATGACTACAGTAGAACCCCGGTAACTCGAACTCGGATAACTCGAACTCCCCCGCTAACTCGAACTCCCATTTCCCTTTGACCCCACTTTTCAGCCATTTTACTCAGATAACTCGAACTAAACTTCGTTTCCCTTGATTAAAATTTACCCCGATAACTCGAATTCTGGTTCATGTAATTCACCACGAATGTCATCCTATAAGCTTTTCTTGTCGTGTAATCGGTAAAACACTACAGCAATTTGATATTAATTAGTGCAACCGGCCGTTCACATATTTGAGTCATTGCCCGATGTCATAAGTCATACCGGATGAGGTGCCTTTAGCTGTCACAAAGAGAAAAAAAAGTGCTAGAGCGCAGTTTCTGACGAGAATAAGTCTTTTTTTGCACTGTACTGTATACTGAAGTGTTGAAGAATTAGTAAGCTGTCAGTTGGATATTCAATCGACCCTATAACTCGAACCCCCGCTAACTCGAACTGTTTTTCGTTTACCTTCCGAGTTCGAGTCACCGGGACAGATTCATCTTTGTTTCTACCTGACACAGAATTTCAATTTTTTTATCGACATTCAAAACTAACCAGACACAAATAAATTAATTATGATAATTTATTTATTTATTTATTTATTTATTTATTTATAACAACTTTATTTGCATACACTAGAGGAATAAAAAAAAAAGTAAAAGTACTTTATCTCGAGTCATAGAGTCTGTCAACATCTCAAAACACCATATGTGCCCGCGACTTCATTCAATTTACCTTGGTATACCTTGCACCACCGAAAACTAACTGTTCACTCAGGTTTGCTCGCTGGCGCTGCACAGTCTTTCAGTGTTTGAGATAATTCAAATTCAAATTCAATCAACTAGTTATTATATATCGTACTTTTTGCAGTGTTAACACTTCCATTTGTTACCAGGGAAACGCGCCGAGCGTTTCCTGAATATTAACTCAGATAAACACCCGTTTCGAAACAAGCGCCACTATCCGCATTTCGAAGAGGCTCTCTTTGCCTTTCAAGCAATACAGCAGTTATTTCTCTGGTTGCCATGAATAATAGGATGTTGAAAGTCATTAGTTTTTAACTGCGTCCGTTAAGAAACACTACATAATAAATGTAGTCTTGAAAAACAGCGGAAATGGTTTTAAAACATAATGAAACGAGACACAAATATTCAACGTCAAAGCACCCAGAAGATTCGATTGCACAGAGTCCTAAAAAGAGATATCAGTTTTCTTAGAATTTTCATCTTCGTTAGACAGTACGGACATGCGCTGTATAGTTGAATAATTTTAAAGCGCGTCTTCTAGACAGTTGTACAAAGCAAACGTTCTATATAGCAGCTAACAGTGGTTACATGGTAAAGGTACTTTAATTTTGGGACCGACTACCGAGTGCCATAACATGACTCACAAACTTAAAAGAACTGAAAACAACAAACCGCAAAGTGGCTCTCAAGTGGTAGAAAATCAACTGCAGAACCTGTTTGATTACAGAACAGGACTTGTGCCTGTTTGCAAATCATGTGCTCCTAGCATTGACATAACCGTTCTCCTTCACAAAGGTTAGAAATACAGTTCAGCTCAAGCACATTGAAGTTTCAATTTGTCCGCTTAAGTCAACTATGAACTATGTCTCTTAAGTTTAGCTGGGAATAAATTCGTATTATGATCTCATTTTAAGTTTATCCTGCTACCCTTAAACCATTAACATAGCAGGTCACGCAATTTAGTTTGAAACTGAAAGAAAATCAGTACAGCAAATACATGTTGACGTACAAACAGAAACCTTTTAATTTTGCCTTTTCGGCTTTGTTTCTTCCCATATCTTGGCTCTCGTATTTAAAACGTGACTTTAATAGCTCTAGCCTAGCGTAAAATGAACCTTTTAAGAGCATTTTTTGGTTCGTTTCAAAAGTTTTTTTTTTGTGATATTTAATGCAGATGATCTCATTTTGCCCAGAGTCAAGCCCTACGTTCTTAGAAAATTATCATAACAGGTCACGCGATTCTTGAAAATGAAAAAAGTTGGGCTCTATTAATTTGTCTCTACGTTTCTCGCGTTTCGCGAAAAAAAGTCTGGTTTTCGCTTAACAATGTAAACTCGTCGATCCTTAATGTCTCCAAGAGTTTTCAAAAAACAACCTTTTGCGTGCATGATAATACAGCTGAAAACAAACTTCAGACTGAATGGCGTACAGCAGAGCTTTGCATGCAGAATTTTCTCTTGTGAATGTTCCGAAATTATACATTTGGTAAACAACAATATTGCCTTAACAACCACTCAAAGTATTTGTACAAACAAATCATTACCCCAAAATAAACCAAACACGAAAGAAAATGGTTTGAATATTTCATCACAATTTTCCCAACGATTGCATAGTGGTCAAAAATGAGTGAATTTTAACTGAGGTGAACACAACTTGTAGATGAGGTTAGCCAGGTTTAATTCAGGATGTTTTCTAATGGGTCCTTGGTCGGCCACAGGTGTAATGTTAACGCAATTTTAGGAAACAGTGAAAATATTGATGAAGTAGAAACACCCACACACGAATGCCAATTGAAACGTCAGAAAAGTTAATGACTTTTCAGCCAGTAGCTATATTAATGTGCCTGTAACTGACGTTGCTCATCACATTTTGTCTTCTACATGCAACGAAAAGGTCTCGCTGATCAGGTGATAAGATCCAAGATGTTCTCTTTGCGTCTCTCAAATGGCTTGATTCTCGTCTGTTTAGGTAAGTTTTATTTTAATAGCACGCAAGAAGTTAGATACTGCTTACAATGGCCAATTCCATCCCCTTCTGCAAAAAACCCTGATTTTTCTTATGATTATCAACGGAGCATGTAGTGTTATAAATAGAGGTCAGTCTTTTTTGAAGGAAAATTGTGTAAAACCAATTAGCTCTGACTTTAACAGAATTAAACTGAGCTGGTTGGTGTCAGTTGATCTTCAAATCGATACCAAAAAATAAGTTCTAGTTTATCTTCGATCTCTCTCTTTGCATTTCTCGCTTCTTACAGCTTAAATTAGTACATCAGTGCAAAAGCTTCAACAACCAACAATGAACCATATATCTGTGAAGTCTGGAACCATAATTTTAGGAAATAATCCCAAATTTACTTCGATTGCAGCTTGTGGATCAAAAATTGTTGTAAGGCAAACGCGAATGATATAAAGAAACATTAAGCGAGACGACGGAGTTAGGGCCATTATACTCATGCAATAAACTCAATATGGAGAGCATCTTTTCGAGCCAAAAATACATCTTGCAAAGCTCGTTAAGGCAAGTTCAGTCGCAAATTTTCGTTTTCGACTGAAAAGAGTGTGGTCCAAGCAATAAATTATTTATTAAGCGTGTAAATTGGAAACGCACGAGGTTCCTCCTGGCATGTTCGCTGTTTAGGTCTTTTTTATAAGAAACCCACTTGAAGCCCATTTTCATTACGCGACTAAACTTGCTCGACATTTCAATATCATGAAGGCGATTAACACAATTTCAGCTTCAAAAGAATAAAATGGAGACATTGTAAAGGCCATCTTGCACTACAGAAATCATTAAGCCACTTATCACAAGAACTCTTGTCTACAAAATTGCCAGTAACATAATATCGATATTTGGCATACTCTGCCGTCTAAATTTTATTCCACTATACGTTTCGCAGGTTATGATAACGACAAACATTTCTGCATATTTTACTCCCTGATAGATTAAGCAATGATTAATGTAAAGAAACGTTCGACTTAAGTCCCAGAGTAGACAGATTCGTACTCAGACTCCAGATGCACTCGACCGCGTGGACACAACAGTCACCTAATACCAATATGAGTACTTCGGAATTTCGCCGGTTCTTCTGCAAGAAATTTTTCAGAGCCTCACAAAGAGATGAAAAAAGACCCCATCAAAACCGATAAAAACCTTTTGAAAGGTTTTCTTGTTGATTATGGTTTAAAATGAATAATAGCTTTTTTTAGAGTACTGCTTTTTCTCTAACTGTGTTTAGCTTAATTGTGAGCTACTGCACTTTAAGCAATATTTTGATGTTGGCTTAATTGCCTAAAAGCACGCAACAACTGTATTCTGCTCATGGTAACAGCGTTAGAGTGATCATGACAATTTTGACTGTTGATAAAATGCCATGTTTTATCCAATAACAAGTTGACACGAGATTTGATCCTTCTGTTTTTTACTTTTCCGACATATATGTCGCATCGTTCGTAGACACCTTGCATATGGCGCCTAAATTTGAAGAACAATACAATACTGTATACAGCCTAATCCTCGTGTTAATGTTTCCACAGAAGGGATTTTTCACATGAATGCGAGACTTGTTATTGTTATTCACATATCGGCGCCATTATTTACAAAGTGTCTATACTTCTATTCAAATGATACCTCTATGGCCAATATAGTGGAAAGGTTTTTCTCATACATCAATATTAAGTTGAGGGAAGCTACATTAAAAATACTAACTAGAAGCAGCTAGCCTTTGTGCACTTTTTGCTTTTTAACCATGGAGTATCAAAATTTTCCTTACTTTTCGAATATCACAGTTGTGCCGGGTTGTTTCGCTGTTAGTCGAATGCAGGACATGTGTGGTTGAGAGAAACAGCTCTCAAAAGCACTGACAGCACTATTAAAAGTGATGCATTACCCTGATGAAGGCGGAGCAAATCAAATATCATAAGCTACATTTTGCGGCTATGTGTTTTATTCCGGCTCTGTAACCTTACTTGGGAGAATTGCAATTTTAAATCAAGGCTCACGCCCTCACGCAAGTTACGTTGGGGCAAGAACACTGACAGAACTCGACTCCAAAACATGCAACTGTCGTCAAAGGTGGCAAAAATTCATCGCATTGAACGTTATTGGCGAAGAAGGGAGTATCTGAGCCCTGATTGGTCACTGCATGTTGCATGCGTCCACCGCGATCACATAGTTGAAATATATCCCTCTTTCAAACCTTTTTGCATTGACTTACGACAATTAAGTACATATTACTAAACTATGTTGAGATTGGTTTCATGGTGACTGTTTATCAAGCCCTTTGAACCTGTTTCTATTCTTATTGTAGCCACTCTCCTCATAACATCCTTTGCTGACGAAGATGAAGTTGACACAGCCGCAAACACGGTAACAATACGTGGGAATGATACTTCAGTCAGAATAGAAGGTGACACTGGAAAAATAAGGACACTTTATTTTGAACAAGACGATGACGATGATGATGATGACGACGATGATGATAACGACGAAGTAGAGGATTTTAGCGACGACAATGAGGACGTATTAACGTTTCAGGTAGACTCTCTACAAGAAAAAGATTCTCTAGGAGTGTCAGTTGGAATGAATGGACCTTCAGATAGAAGGCATGGCCTAAACTCCTTGGCATCTCAGATTCAAAGTTTCAACTTCTCAGCACTGGACAACTCGTCAACGTATCAAGGACTCCCGGTCAAAAATGTTAACCTATCAGTTGCCCTCGCTGGTCCTCAGGCAAATCTTGAGTTGATAGTTATGGTCTTTCTCAGATCAGGGAATGTTCAGTTTGGTAACGAGACATTCCGGGTGCAAAGTGGAACTTTAAAATTTAACATCAAGGTTAGTTTTCTATGGATTTCCTTTACTTGTTTGGTCTGATAGTGTTATTACTACATGTGTGACTTTGAGTTACCTATATCCGGGTCGATGAAGCACTAGGCTAAGCTAAGGAGAACCAGGGAGCAGAGTTCGCACAGTGATGAGAGCGCTCTCCTCCCGCTAGTGTGGCCCGGGTTCGATTCCGGCCCGGTGTCATATGTGGGGCGAGTTGTTGTTGGTTCTTGCCTTGCTCCCAGGGTTGTTCCCCGGGTTCTCCGGTTTTCCTCCCTCCACAAAAACTAACATCTCCAAATTTCAATTCGATCAGGATAGAGAACCCGCATAAGTGAAAATTAGCCAAGGCTGGTGTGGCTTCTTCTAGCTCTAAATACTATAATTTATTTTATTTTTAATTTCTTTACTTCGGTTGACTTTGGGTTAGGTTACGTGATGAGAGACGCGATGTGCATCACGACGTATGTTGTGACGCGATGCTCACGTAGCAAATTAGAATTCTCGTGAGGATTTGCACAATTTTTGATGGTGGAACTATAATCTGGAACTCGTTAAGAGGCTAACCGAACATTTAACTTCTCAAACAAGGGTGACCACTGTATAGCGTCTTTCTCTACTTATTTTCCGCTTTACATTTTCCTAATCTTAGATCAGTGATTGGCAGTTCTGCGGCGGAAATGAGACCTGCACCAGCAGCACCAACCAGAATGAAATAGGCCAATACCTCGATCTACAGCTCAGCATCAAAAGCATGGCGGAGGAGCCTGAGGAGGTGGACGATGAAGAGCGACAGGGATCAAACAAAGAAGCAATTTGTGTTGAAGACGATCCCAACGAGTTGGATGATGATTGTCCTAAAATATACAACATGGGCGGGAACGCAGAGATGGTGCTCAACAAAGGGGTGGGTAACTGTGTGATTATCGCTTCCAAACGAGGACGATGTTTTGGTTCATTGTCGCACAATCTTTCGTTGTGAAAGGATTGCATTGACTAGAGAATCTTACAGTTCCACGAAGCGTGCAACGCCTTACATGAAAGCGAGGGAGGTTTGATTAGTCATGCATAACGCTATTTCAGTTCCTTGACTGGGGACAAAAATGGTTGTACTAAGTTAGCACACTAAAATTATTTTGATAATACCTCCCCCCATCCACCTAGATGACTATTCTGGTACTGGATTACCTTCAAGCTTATGGCTAGTTAATACTCTTATCCGTCCCCTCTTCCCCTGTCTCTCTGTTGTTCATACCGTGCGGACCCTTCGCCTTCACACCGTGTTAGACTGATTTTGAACAAATTTCCGTAGACTGCCCCTTAAAAACGATCCCTGATCAATTCTACTGTTTATTTTTCCAGGTCTTGACCGGAAACAATGACTACGTCGCATTCCCTCCAGGATTTCCGAAGTTCGTCTCAACAGGAATGACGAAGATCTTCAGTTTCCGCATCCCCAAGTTCAACAACACCTGCATAATCGATCCCAGCATCAATGTTGGAGCTCCCATCAGGAACCAGCAAGGGGGCGGAGCTGGAGGCGGTCACAATGCCGCAGAATCGCTTCACTTCTTTTCTTTTCTTTTGTTGCTGAGCATGCTCATTGTTCACTATTAACTACCTGATACACGGATAACGCGCCAGGCTAAGCTTAGGTATAAGTAATGCTAATTGATACAGATAGTCAATGAAATCAAGCGAATAGCTAGTTTAAACCCTTGTGACAGAGCTTGGGTAGGTAGAATATTTTTCTCTGTGTCAGCTCACGTTGCAGTTGCTATCTGATTGGCTGTTATAGGGTTACATAGTGAAGCTTCGAGCATTATCTATCCCTTCGTATTTTGAAGAAATAATTGTTCTTTCTAGATTAAGAGGCTAACGCAAGAAACATACCTGTCGGAGACCACTGAAGTAAAAAGACCAGTAATTTCCTAGCAAGTACAGTCATGTTTCTTACGTTTAGAGAAATGACACCACATTTAGAGACTCGTTTTATAAATCACAGCTTAAAATGCTCCGCAGCCATACACATTTTACATTTTTTTATGAGGTGGGTCACTGGTTAGAACCAGCGTCATCTTGACCTTTACGATTTCTCCATGGAATATAAAATAAACTTAGCTCAGTACTACCGATTACATTATTACAATAGCTGCAACAATAGCATATACGATAGTTGGGAAACCAAAGCGTTCAATTGAGATTTACACTGGCAGATGGTTCTTGAGACCGAATTTAACCCTTAGAAACCTGGGAAACTCTAATTGTTCTGCTTTCTCATTAACTCTTGTGGATCGTGCGAAAACTAGTGAGCCAACAAGAACGAGGTGCGAAAATTAGAGTCTGTTGTCAGGTTAAATCCATCGTTGAAACGAATACTCTTAGTGTTTAGAGTATTGCATGTAAACCAGCACTTTCTAAATCTCATGCCTTGAGTCTTCAGAGTTCTTAGCCAGCGGTTGGTCGCCGGCGACCCTTAACGATGATCACGTGACAGGTTATGAGGTTGTGCTGTTTTCAGCGTTGTAGCAAGTCATGCAAAGCAATGCTGTTGGAAAGGAAAGGAAAAAGAAAGTGTCGTAACAATTGAGATGATGATTGTAGAAATAGTTTTATGTATACGTGTGGGATTATAAAAAATACAACGTATCTTGTATAGTCACTAGCTCTTTAAATAAAATGTTGATATACACGATTAAGTATGCTTTCCTGTTAGAGTTAAATTTTAACTTTTAGATATGAAATGATGGAAAACTACCTCTACGTAATGGTAATAGGACTGAGTGGAGTCCAATTCGGTCTGTAATCATACGAGTGATAACAAAATCGGACGACCGCGCAGCGGGAGTCCGATTTGTTTATCACGAGTATGATTACAGACTGAATTGGACAACACGAAGTCCTATTATCAATTAATCATAAAAATTACAATTTCCGAGGAAAAGAAAAATAGCCAAGTAGAGGAATAGGGGAAGATGCGCAGTAAAATACTGACAAAGGAGACGTAAACATTCTAAAGGTTACCGGCAAAAACACAAAAGCAAGCGCGCGCGCAGGCACACGTAATTACAACTTTGAATGTGATTGGTTGATTTAAACTACATCTTTGAATGTGATTGGCTTATTGAACTGTCCGATAACAAACTGTCTAATAACAAACTATCCAATAACAAACTGTCCGATAACAACTGGGCAAGCGAATTAGTGGAAAATAGGACTTTTTTAAACCAATCACAAGCGAGGAAATTGTAATTTTTATGATTAATAATGGTAATAGGACTGAGTGGAGTCCAATTCGGTCTGTAATCATACGAGTGATTAACAAAATCGGACGACCGCGAAGCGGGAGTCCGATTTGTTAATCACAAGTATGATTACAGACTGAATTGGACGACAAGATGTCCTGTTACCAATTAATCAAAACTTTGTCAAAATTCGAGAAAGGGACAAAGCATCGATTGAGCGCTGAACGATATTAAAACGTTGTTATGAATGCTGAAAAACCAAGCAGTTTACTCGGCAAAGTGCACCGAAACAGCGTGCGCAAAATGGCGTGTACTGTCCAATTACAAGCATGACGTGTGCAACTGTCCAATTAATGCTCAAATCAGGCTGCTGATAGCCAATCGCGTTCGAGAATTTTGTTATAGTTTTGATTAATATATTAACACTATCTGGCTTGTTAGTGTAAACATTTCGAATTATAGCCTCCACCGAGTTGTTTTCATTCCATTTCCTGGCCACTCGAATCTTTTAACTAGCGCGAAAGTAGCTGATATGCCTTAAGCAAGAAACTAATCCCTCTCCGGAATCCCGAAGTTTAACAACTAAATGGGAAAAAATTAGTTTAGCAACTCTGTTGTTAATAAGGTGGAATGGTACCCTAAAAGGGACCAAAAAGTTATATGGTGAAAAAAGATCAATTGTGTGCGATTGCACTCGGAAAGAGAAAATCAAAAATTTTGAGGTAGTAATCAAAATTTTGAGGTAGTGTTTTATAGTATTGACGCCAACTCTCCCTGCTCTTTTACAAAACAAAATTTGACTGTCAAACAGGCATATCGTGCAAGTTTATGTTTTGTTCTGTGCAATGAACCTAAGTTTTGACAGTTAATTCTTGTTTTCAGTGCTTTTAACAGGCTTTATTTGGAAATAATCTTATTTTACACCACACTCAGTGGACAATCATCTCATGTCACGTGACAGGCGTTAAAATGTTACGATGTTTTTGGTTTATTGCATCACGACACTATTGGTCTTTGATTAGCCCAAGTTTCAGAAAGTCTACTTAAATACTTCGCAAAGTAGAAATGTTGGCGTGAAGTCAGTCGGTGCAAAAGTAGACATTTGAGAAAATATGCACTTTAAGTTTCTTACACGAAGAATTAATCATTTAATAAGCCACAAATAGAGGAGGGGGGTTCAGATTGGATCTCGGGGGAGAGGGTGTAGTAGTTGTTCTATTTTGTAAAAATTGCAGTTGTAGGAAATATTCGTTTTCATAAGGGAATTGAATGAGCCTGTGATGGCAATTCGAGGAAAAGCTTTTCACAAGTAGTTATATCAATCGAGTCGTACATGTCTTTCAAACTCTTTCTACATAGTTTCGTTCATATATGTTAAAACTAATCTGTATTTTTGGTCACGGTCTTATAGTAAACAAACGTTGCTATGGACGTAAAAATATTTATACCTCCGTGTACTTTCCTCAAATTTCACACTCATCTAGAGGAAAATTCGGCAAGATTGTTTGAAAGTGTTTTTGACAAGTGTTCAAGGGTCTTAAATCTTCTTTTTTCATGAAATTGAATTTTTCATGAGATCGCCGTATTTTAGGGTATCATACCACCTTAATCCCACCCTCAATTCCTGTGAGAGCGAGGGAGGTATAGAGATCAGTACTGGAGTCATTGGAGGTGGGGACTCAACCAGCATCAGTTCTCCCACCAGTCCTAGAGTAAGAGGGAGGGGTGGGGTATAGATCGTTTTCACGTGATGTCATCACTTTCTAAAATCTAAAACTAAAGATCCACCAAAGTTTTCATTCTCATCAGGTATAAGAGGTGACATATTTATATCTGTTTACAACTTTACAGCTCAATAGCGTGCTTCCTTTGAAAACCAGAGCATTTTGAATTTCCGAGTTATGGAGGTGCGTGACACAAGGCTACGATCAAATTTGTTGAAAAATATATACTTATCTCATGATTTTGAGCCCAGTTAGAAGCTAGAGCATTAGGAACAGTGCTTATGTAAATACTTGTTTTTTCATTACTGATAATCAGTAGCCTAGAAAGCCAAAGTAAGTTCCAGATGTTTACACTATTTTCCGGCCGCCATATTGGTGTACCATGGAGGTACACCAACATGGCGTTTTCATACTGGGCTCTGTAAATTTCTGTGAAACATTTCGACGAATATCTGAAGTTTGGGGAAACGCACAGGGCTAAAACTTGGAGAAGTGTCTTATTTTTTTATCTTCTATAACATCAAAATTCTTAGCTTTTTCCACTGGATAGTTTTCGATTTATTTTTTTATTGCGTGACAGTGAAAACGATCTATTAGTAAAGGAGGGGGTATTGAAGGTGACAGGAGATGGACATGAAACTGCCCCACAACTACCGTTAAACTTTTGTGCTTCAGTTGGTTGTTACAAGTGGCCACTATGTTCCTGAGGCGGATACAGGATTTTGGAGAAGGGGCTTCGAGACCCTTGTAGGGGGTCCGGGGTTATCTTGCCCCGGAAAATGTGGGGTTTGAGATCCTCGGAAATGGCATTCCGGTATTCTGAGGTCAAGTCAACGTGTTATAATGTCTAATTGTTTTAATTTAGGGGGTTCGACCGAACCGTCCCCCCCCCCACCCCGCTAGATCCACCCGAGTGTTCACAGTTCCATGTAACATGTGAACAGAATAGTATTGCCGAACTGCAGCAAGAAGCAGTTGATTTTATAACAGGCATTCCCCTCGCAAAACGAGTGGGGTGGACTGGAGCAGAGTAAAAATGAGCCCATCACCGTTCTTATAACAGGAAGGGGCTGTCTTTGGTTCCAATCTCAATGACCGGCCAGAGTGCCCTTCAACTTAAGTGGCCGAACACAGTTTTCAAGTGCCTATGCGTAATTCACCATAACTTTTGAACTATTTATGCTTTGGCGCCCGATTTTTGCAAGAGTAAAGATTAATCGCAGAAGTGTTTATTCTTGCATCTTGACTAGGGTGTGCACTGTTGCCATGGCAACGGATCTGATTAAATACAAGGCTTAAATAATGGTTTTTGCTTATTTAAAAAAAAATCCAGTCGTTAGATTGTTTTCATTTTTTGCACACTATGAATTGACATAAAATCCCTTCTGTTAACACTGTTCTAATAACGTTTTGACATAGGCGATTTTTGCAATTCGCCGTTAACCGTTTTCTGTATTATTAAAAATTCCCTATGTCAAAATCCAGATTTTTCGTGATAGATCATTCAAGGGGTCTCTGCTCTATTTTTTTGCCAAATTTCTTGGAATTCTAACGACTGGATCGTTAGAAATCGGCAGGTTTCTGCTAAAGCAATCGGTCTCAATTTTTCGAGCAACTGCGCATGCGTTGCATTTAACTGGGTTCTTTCGATAACAAATAAAAGCTGAAAATTGCTGGGTTCTTAGCATTATTTCCTTTCCTAACAAATCTTTGTAATAAAAGACTAAAGCCATCAATACACTGCTTTCAATTATAGCGGAGCTCCGGCGGCCGAAGGCCGCCAAGCGGAGCCCCATACCCATATTAGGAAACTGAAGGGAACCCATGAACTGATTTTCTCATGTGTATCATGGCTAGCGGTATTGCTCGTGGGCGCGTACGCACGACGACGACGACGACGACGACGACGGTGGTGGAGTCGCGCAACATGGCGGCCACAATTGACACGTAAACCAAAACGACACGTAAACCCTTGGTTTAAAGCGTCCTTTGGACATCCATGTTGCAGTCAATTGACACCTGTCAAAACAAGGAATCCGCTGACCAGTATCACGTGACCATATCGCGGGCTCAAGTTCAGGGCTCATCGAGGTCACGTGTTTTTTTAAAGTTGACCGCTGCCCAAGTGCTGCTTTTTTTCGATCAGATCGCGGGCTCATGTCAGGATTAACTTGCTGTAAACAGCGTAGGGTTGGTAGGAAGCCGGTTAACGCTAACCCAGGATTAAAATTTAACCGAATTATAACCTTTTCTTTTGTACAAAGTTTTTTCACTGCTTTTGTTTTGCGTATTTTGCTTTCATTAAAATTCAAAACACAAAAACAATATACAGAAAATCTCACCGCAAAGTTACAAAACTCAAATCAAAATTCTACTTTATCCTCGGCTAGTTTGATCGGGCTCTGAACAACCCGGCCCAGGAGCTACGCTTTTAGGCTGGCCTAAATCTATATATTAGTGAAAAATAACACAGATAGTGCGGTTGTTGAGTAAACAAAATGATCGCTCTATTGACGGCATGTTTGTTTATTGAAATCCTTGTGCACGTGCTGAATTGCATCAGCAAATGCGCGCGCTAAAACTGTGTTCGGCCACCTTAACCAAGGAATAAAATCTTGATCGCCGTAGTTGTCAGCGCCAATTATCACGTGACAAAGCTGACAGCTCCCATGGGGATATTAGTCAGATGTTTGTTAGATATTGACGTTTCAGTCAACAAACAAATATACACTTTCGTTTCACAAAAAGATGAGCTCACATGCAGAGTATGAATGAAGATGAATGCCCCCCAACTTGTAGACGATTTACAACTTTTAAAGTCGCCATGTTCGAAATCATTCTCTGTACACAGAACGTTTCTTTCCATTCATAAAACAGCTATGCGTGCAATAAATTTAGTAATTGTTAGTAGCTATTTTCTGGAACAAAAACAATTTATGTCAGAAACAATAGTGTTTCCATGACGACATGTGATATGTTTTGAAAAAAGATGTCAAGTCATTACCAGAAATGACTCGAAGTAAAATTCTCACGAAGGTCGCGTGAACAGCTTTATTGTTCTTGACCAAGTTCTGAATATAAAGCCGGCTCGGTAGATCGCAATTTTTTAATCTGCACTTGGCACTGGAGCGAACATTGTCACTTCACTACAGCCATGGGATTCAGTAGAAGCTTGCTGTTCACTTTTTACGGTAAGACATTGTTTTAATCCATGAAGTGGCGTAATACGGTTTGATAGTATATCCCGGTTAAATATTTAAGATTTTTTATCGCTCAAAGTTTGCCAAAAATGAACCGGCCATATGCCCTAAATTCTGCTTTAATATTTCAGTTTAGGAGAAACAATTCGTTACTCGACGCTATTGTACGAGATTAAGCCAGAAATTTAGCCGAATAATAAATGCGTCTTTCGTCATCATTTAGGGCCTGTTTACATGGAGGTGGGGGACCCCAGGTAGGTGAGGTAACCCGCCTAGCCGTGGTCGAAAACATGCAAACTTACAACCCCGGGGTCTCGGGGTGACTTCACTTGACGTTGTTGCGTGGCCGCTAGGCATGTAAACATTGAAAATGGCGGACGAACGATGCATTTTGGCGGTCAGTGTTATTTTATCTTTATTTTCTGCTCTCGCTGCAGCATTTCAATGCTGTGGCGTTTTACTGTCACTTTTGATGATACAAAGCCTCCGACAGAGGCAGTTAACGGCCATATTGTTCTGGTTCAATGTAACATGAACTCGACCCCGGCTAGGCGGGTTACCCCACCTCGAGTCGTTTACATGGCAAAATGCGACCCCGGCTAGGCGGGTTACCCCACCTCGAGTCGTTTACATGGCAAAATGCGACCCCGGCTAGGCGGGTTACCCCACCTCGAGTCGTTTACATGGCAAAATGCGACCCCGGCTAGGCGGGGACCGGGCAACCCACCTAGGCGGTTACCCCACCTATCATGTAAACATGATCAAATAAAAATGAGAGATTATATGGAGAGGCGGGTTACCTCACCTACCTTGTATTAAAAATTGCTACGTCAACCATTGCAGCTTTGTTATGATATCTGACTGTCAACTACAAATGCATGCATGAGTTCTTCACTTCTTGTTGGTTCGGAACAACTTCCTTTTGGCGGGAGCCGAATAATTTGGCTGATTTTGCATTTGCATAAATTCACCATGTAGTCTTTTGGTTACTCTTCGAACAGTATAATTTTTCGCCCTGACATATTCTTGACCTGTGGTAGTACAGACGGCCATTATACACATTTTAAATTATTTCATATCATTTTATTTTTCTATTTTAAAATATCACCTGTCTGTTAATTTAACAGTTGATAGTCTTGATAATGTCCAGTCACTGGACAATAGCAAGAGACCATCATCAGCCTCAACTACAGCTTTTATAGTAAAAATACGCGATACTGAAGTCATTAAAAAATGTTCTTTTATCTCTTCAATAGAATAAATCCACCAACAATTAAATTATAATAAATTAAATAATTGTGTCTGGTAAACCTATACGGTAGGTTTAGGTAAATGTAAAGTGCCATTTTGTTATTTGTAGCAGATTGTTAAAAACATTGCAATACAGACGCTTATTTTAATTTAATAGTTAATGTTTTTCCATTTTTTTCCACTACAGCATTTTTTGTGGTAGCATGCTGTGATGGTAAAGACGCAGAATTAATTGGAGGTGGCGTACGATGTAAAGTTCTAGGCCAGTCTGGAAAAATAATGATAGAATTAATTGACAACAACACAAAGGGAAACTTCAGTGAAACCAATGAAGATCGTTTGACATTTGAAGTGGATACAATTCAAGAAGTAGACTCACAAGGGAATGTTGTTGGCAAAAGTGGTCCAAGAAAGCATGCTTTGAACGGCCTGGCTACTCAGATATTTACATTCACAAAGGCTGACAATGTGTCACATTATGAAGGAATTAAAGTGGTAAATGTCAATCTGACATCATACCTATCTGGACCACAGGCACACCTTGATATCATGGTCTTCCTGTTTTTGGAGAGTGGCAATGTCACATTTGGAAATGAGTCATTTTCAGTGTATAAGGGATCTTTAAAGTTCAACATCAAGGTTTGTTCAGTTTATTGTGTACCGAATAAGGAGCTAAATGTTTGTTTATTTATTGAATTTATTCAAACATCTTTCAAAAAAACAGATACAAAGAGTATGTAAAGGGATACAAAACACACATAAAGATAGCGACAATTCCTAGAAAAAGTATGTTCTCTTTAAAAAAATTAAGCAATTACAAACAAACAAACTTTACTAAAATGTGTTTTCCTCTTGTCTTTTGTTTTGTGTTTTTTTTTTCTTGACATTAGTAACTACTTATTAACCGAGAGTGAGGTCTTCATGGGAAAATTTCAAACTGAAACCTTGACGTATAATTGACTGAGCAATAGCAAAGTGACAATATGGCAAGACCAAGGTTTCAGATTTTCCCATTCAGACTGAGCATTCCAGGTTAATAAGTTGTTTATTATATGGCATTCTGCTTTGGTTTTGCAGGCTCGTAATCGGCTACAAACACAAGGCATAATTATGATAATTATTTATGTTAAGTTTTCCTATAAATCCTTTACGTCAATTTTAAAGGTAACAATAATATTTAATTGCAAATAGCTGATGCAGTGAATCAGAATTTTGCTAGTGGTTGCTCAAAAACTGTAATTTTAATTCATGGAAGTAGCTAAGATCTGAAATATATAACGGGAGAAATAGCAACACGTACTAGTGATGAAAATGCTTCAACATGTATCCTGTTTTGCCCTTTCCCAGAGAATATTCTACAGTCAGGTATTTCACCTGGCTCCTGGATTTAATCTAACAACAATAACACGCTGATTCATGGAATATGTGCTTGTCTCGTTCTACTTCCTTCTAAGATCAAACACTGTTAGCTGTGTCATGAATCACTTGAAAACTGTGGAGGTGGCAAAAAAGAGCAGGACCATTTCTTGACTGTTATCTTACAGTAGCATGAAGCTTACAGTAGCGGCAGGTATCTTTTGCAGGTTGCAGGTTGCAGGTTGCAGGTTGAAACGACTTGTTTATTTGAGTTAAAGTCGAATAAACCCCAGTATAAAGGCTAACCGCAAGCAACCTAAGCTAATTTAGGCTAACCGGAGTGCTATTCAGGCTAACCGAAATGCTAAGTAGACTCACTCAGACTTAAAAGTCCATTTTTCAACCTGCAACCTGCAACCTGCAAAAGATACCTGCCCTTACAGTAGAGGCCCTTTAACTTGCATGACAGTTAAAAGCTCATACAAGTAATGCACAACATCTAGTGTATAAGCTAGATAAGATACAAGTATAATATTGTGCAAACAGCTAGGCTTAACACTTATAAGAGTGAGCTGCCACAGCTCAGAAGACCAAAGGGTCAAGGGCTGTTACAGCTCACTAGCTGGTTTGCAGGCTAGGTGTTATACATAATTATACATGATTGTATAAATGATTTTATATAATAACCAAATCAATGCGTGCGCGTGATTTACAAATTCTTCTCGTGTTCTACCAACATCCCGTGTGGTTTATCAGCCTATAACCCATACAAACTTGTGGTCTATTGCTTAAGTATTATACATATAAAGTTAAAATATAGTTAAATTAATGTCATCATATCAGTATCATGGAAAATCTCACTAGCAGCCAACTCTTTGAGGGCTTCTAAGGCTACTGAGGGCCTGTCAAATCATTGTGAAAGCCAGGTGAACACCTCAAATTCAGACTTGCCAGTCATTATCGAATAAGTTTGTTTTGTTCTTTCCTCCTAAGATCAGGGACTGGGAGTTCTGTGATGCAGGACTTGACAACTGCGGGGCAGGCAACAAAAAGGAAACAGGAGCATTCATTGATCTTACACTTGAAGTCAAGAGCAAGGGAACTCCAAAAAAAGAGAGCAAGGAGGATCGAGAGAAATCAAATAAAAAGCCCATTTGTCACAAGAACTCTACATGCCCTGAGGTTTATAATCTGGGAGGGGGTTCAGATGTGGTGCTGAACAATGAGGTATGGATCTTACTCTTGCACTAGCTAAGGCCAGGAATATGTAAACATATATACCCAATAGTTTTGATATCATATACAACATGTATATGCTTACTGTTCTTGGATGATATGCAGACATGCAATGTTTGGTGGCTATTCAATGAAGAAAAACCAAGCTGCTTTAGTCAGGCTAAAGTTTCATAAGAGTTTAAAGGGTTTGTTAACTCTTTAAACCATTTCCTGGTCAAAATTATTAGTTAAAATATTTAATGCACAGCAGTTCCCCATAATATCCATTCTCCTTCCACAGAAGGGATGACTGGAATTTCCTGTGGGTGGGGGTTCTGTAAGACCATCAAATTTAAAGAAATTTCCAGAGGGGTGGGGGCTCTCAGATATTTTATATTTTGTGGAACTGCTCAATGTACCTGGGTTACTCCAGTTCCCATGCATGAATTATAATAAAGAAACATCTAGTAATGACTACATGGACCAGTCAGCAGGTTCCAGTTTAACATTCATAACTGCTCAATCTTCCACAGCCTCCTTACTCCATCTTTTTGCCTTCAGTTGCTGTTTTTCTATCATGGTAAACTGCTATGTTTAGGTTCTCTCTCTGATTTGAAAATCACAATGATTTAGTTTTAATAAATGCCGGTATGTGAATTATAGTAGGCTAGAAGGTTGCTTTAATTGGCACAGGTTGTTTTCAAAATAAATAATTTGGCAAATCTGAAGCATCTAAAAGGGCACTTTGCATTCCCTTGGTCTGATAATGAAGTCAGAGTATTGTCTTCTAGTCACTGAAGAGTCAGGGAAATCTTGTTTTCTTCATAGTTGGCAGCCCTGACAATCTTACTTTTCCTGTTGGCATTATTCTTAGTGGCCCTTCCAACAGTGTCAATCATTAACACACTCAAATTGTGACATATTAATGAAATTGTTTTACATGTAAATATGTACTTCTACTAAAATGAGAAGCCTTGGCGCAGTGGTCTCATGGTTAGTGCAGTCGACTCTGGATCCAGTGGTCCAAGTTCAAGTCCTGGCTGGGGACATTGCGTTATGTTCTAGGGCAAGACACTTTCCTCCCACAGTACTGCTGTGTAAATGGGTACCAGCAAATTTAGTGCTGGGGGTAACCCTGTGATGGCCTGGCATCCCATCCAGGGGATGTAGAATTACTCCTAGTTGCTTCATGCTACAAACTGGAGATAAGCAACCTGAAAGGTCACTTGGCTCATATACAGACTTCACCTTGGCTTTGTTACTGTTTAAAAAAGGCCTTGAAAATTCAAAAGCCAATATTGTTTTTTGTTTTTTCTTTCAGATCATGATTGATGAAGGAATTATTGTCATGTCTGAAGGATTTCCCAAATTTGAGACCAAAGGCAACAAGAAACTGTTTACCTTCCGCATTCCCAAGTTCAACAACACCGTCATAATTGATCCTACTGTTAATGTTGCTGGGAGTGAGGGGGGTGGGGAAGTGAGTGGAGGTGGAGACACCACCATTGCTACTACCACCACCAGTGAAGGAGATGACAGCAGTGCCTCTCTAATGTCATTAAAATTAATGTGCTTTGGCTTCTTGGTGCCTGTGGTTACTATATTCACAGTTTCATTTAACATGTGAGCATAATGTGTAATGCTAAATTGCACCAAGAAACAGTTATTTTTTTACATAAATGCAATAAAAACTTCATATCTGAGTTAGCATAACTTTGCACTGTTGGATTTTAGACCATTTTATAGGTACATTGAAGTCTGTAATTTTGTTTGAATCTTAGCTTCAAATTCAATGGCTGTAATGCTGTCATGAGGGAAAGACAAGAGAGCAAAATTATTTACACATTAGCCAAGTAGTTCTAAACATTGTAAAATGCTATTAGCTGGTGGCTCAGTAAACTGCAAACTCAAATACATTTTGCTATCCTCCCATTAAAGATCTCAAGTCACTTTGTAGCCTTGGGTCTTGACTCCAGCCAAGAAGGGGGGTGGGTTGTTAAATCATGCATTAGTTCATTGCCATGAACTTCTTCTTTCTCTATTCCCTGCCTATTAACTTAAACAATATCACCATTAATTTAAAACTCATTGATTGAATAACAACAGTGCCTATCATGTTATGCTTCTTTCTTCAAAAGGTTTTGACACATGTGAATGACGTGGTCTCAAAGGGGCTCTGCAGTTTCTCTGTTTAATTAAATCATTGCTCTGATTGCGTGCTTTGTAGTGGCTCCCAAAAATGTCTTCCGAGAAAGAACCCTGAGGGCCTCCCATGAGGGAACATGTTCTGGCCTATCCTTTTTCTCTGTTGTTCCCTACTAAAATATTTTATGCTTCTGATAAATTCCATTGTTCCCTAAATCTTTTGTTAAAGTTCCCTTTACAGTCAAACCAAGTGAAACATATCCCTCAAGATGACATTAATGAATTGATTACTTGAATATTGAACCAATTCATTAATGTTCCCCAAAACCCCTGGGAGGCAGGCCCTCAACACTAGGGATAACCGCAGGGGGACATTACAACTTGTTTCCACAACTCTGAGTAAGATTATCAGTTACATGTAAGGACCTTTTTGAGCCACTAGAGGGAAGAAACTCATTGCAACTCCTTACTTCTGCTTACTTACAAAATTCTGGGCTCATCCTCGGTGTAAGAACCTGTAGCACTCACCAGTGACGTAAAACAAAGAAAACAAAGAAAACAAAGAAGTCAAGAAAATAGACCCTAACCCTAACAATAGCTACAAAACAAAGAAAAACTTCACAGGTTTTTACACGGAGCATAGTTAGTTGGAGGTAAACCCAAACCAACCAGAACCTAACAGTCAGGCGTCATTCCAGGAGTCACGGTGTGAGGGCTGGTGTGGGTTGTAGATCCTGGGGAGATCGGGGAGACCCTAAGTACAAGTTAAACTGCGAACGCGCCTGCGATCTTTCGATTACCGCTGAATTTTGCACGTGGTCGCGGGTTTCGCTGGAAAATTGTTTTGGCTGAGAGGGTAGCAGGGAGCTGGACATATGTCCCAAGAATTTTGCGGATTGCAATGGCTAAAGAGGTACCTCAAATAGTTAAGTTATCGCTGAGGTCCGTCTTGTTGTCGTGTCAAAAGGGAATCAAGCAAACAAGTATTGAGAAGGACTACTACAAGCTAACAAACTCAAACCTTGACGTAAAAAAATATGGTTACCAGGACTTGTATGAATTTTTGCTAGCGCTCCCTGACGTTGCGAGACTGGAATTTTCTGTTAAGGATGGAGAAAATAAAGTGTTCGGGGTTGCTGCAGAGGGAGTTTATATGTCGGACCATGCGAAGAAAGCTGAGGGAATCCCAAATGGACTCAAACCCTTGCCACCTTCGGAGTGGCCTAGAAACATGCCCAAAGGGCGAAAAGCCGCCGAGGATAAGTCTTCCTTGAAAATTACACCAGAGTCAGACGAGAAAAGGAAGATTGTGCCTAACGGCCGAGGACTATATGGACTCCATATTAAGAATTTACCTCCTGGTTGCCAAGAAGTAAGTAGTTCTTAAGCTTACTATTTACCAATGAAGTGATCAGTAGTGAACGTGGAAGGAGCCAAAAATATTACTTACATGTAACCTGGGATGGCTGGTGGGGATTGTTCATGCTTGGTCTATAAATTGGTTACTGCAGCATTCTGTACCAATAATATTTTTACAATAACTGCAGAAATTATTGCGCAGTCATTGGCTAATTTTCGTCGATAAGCGGACAGACGCATGAATTTATAATTTATGCGATACGCCAACAAGAGAGAGCGGACAATTTGTTATCGTAGAAAACAAATTGACATCAGTTTTTCTTGTGTCTATCCTGTTATTGACAATGAATTTTGTCATAGCATTGTCTATCCACGTTGTCGTCTTTGACAATGTTATGACAGGACAGACACTTGAAAAACTGACGTCAATTTGTTAAATAGATTTAGCCAAACTTGAAAGCAGAGCTCCGGCCAGGTCATTGAAAGCCCGACCCAGGATAAGCAAGAAATATTTGAGTTTTGTAGCCTTGCAGTGAGGTTCTCTGTTTATATTGTTACACGTATATTGTTTTTGAGATGAATAATCTCAACTGCACAAAATATAAGCAATGAAACTGCTGTCATCTTTTAATCCTGGGTTAGTGTTAACCGGCCCTGATTATAAAAAGTTGGTCCTGGTTGAGCCCGTGATCCAATCAAAACCCAGAACAGTGCAGCTCAGATATGCCCAAACTTTGCATATGCATATTATATGAGCATATTTTGCATATACACGTATGTCAATTCGCGCACACGTACGCATACATGTATATGCATGTGTATATGTCTCTTTGTTATGCATTCCCAGAAGTTTCTTTATATGAAACATTGTTGGTCAAACAAAGGACATTCTGGTTTCTTTTGTGATGTACATTTCTGGTGCCAAGGTTGAAGAACAGTGCTTCAATATTTCCAGAGATATTCTTTATTTAGTATTTTACCATTTTAGTTGAAAACCTCATGACGTCATCATTCTCCTACATGTAGTTTGCATAATACAAAAACCTCAAAATCTCTAAAATGAAAAAAGATATTCCAAAAAGGAAAATGCCATTCTTCTGTATTTTAAAAAGCCTTTCAAATAAGCAGCTTTTATTTTTCATGTCATAATTATAGACTTTAAACAATAAGAAAATGAACTCAAGATTTCTATTGTCTGATAGCTGATGAGGGCACAGTCCAAGTCACCTTGACAAGAATTACCCTAATTGCTTTAATTAGTATAAATCTACCAGTAGTTCAGAACTTATTTTAATTGGGTTATTCCAGAAAAAAAATCCACACCTCTCTGATGGATGGGTTTCTGGAAATTCTCTCGGGAAGTGGGGTCAAAGGCTTTGGAAATCCAGACAGGAGCCCAAAATGGTCTTCTTCAGGGATCGATTCATTTCCAACCAAACGTAACCTCAACCTTTTAGATGTTTGACATGTGATCCTTGAGCACTCTCTGAATCTGAAAAAAGTTGAAATCTTTCAGTTATATCTTTCTTTCCTGATACACTTCAAGTTATCTAGACAGGTTCTTCCATAATCACAGTAAACATGCAGAAAACATGCAGCAAAAGGACAAACATGAAGAGCCGAAGCTCATTACGAGTGCGCCTGACACTATTTGTATTGTTGTACCCAGGCCGAGTGTACGGCACTGAGTGTAACTGATTACAAAAATACATGTTGCTGTCATAGGAAAGACTTTCAAAGTGCATGGCTTTGCGGCTCTTGTAAGTTTAAGTATGGTTGTGTTAATAAAATCCGCAAAAGTAGAACGTTTTTCAAACAGTAAGCATGGCTACAGGCTTGTGGTCGCAACAAAATACACAATTCTCCAAAACCCGCACAATCCTGTGCAATACAAAAATTTGCTTCAATATTTAAATAAAACAGGTTCCTATCGATTGCCGAGATTCTTATGAACTTTTCAGGCTATTTACCTTTCAAAACAAACCATGCTCAAGCAACTACCGGTATTTTGGTTTCATACATGTTGAGTTAAGGTCTGTCACACAACAAAATTTTGTTTGGAAGGAGCTATAGGACTTGGCAAGAAAACTTGAAATTGAATTTCGTTCATCAAAAGATTGCACAATCCCGCACAATCAAAGTTTTTTCCCACACAATTTGCCTCCGAACTTCTGTACTAGTTTTTCCTGCATCCTATTAGAAAGCTAACTTGGAGGTAAGATATTCTATTCAAGTTACCAAATGTCCTATCTATAAATTTGGAGACATATTTTGCACTGTGTAAGGAACAAATCACATGTTTTTAATAAGCTACAATTAAAAAAACTTTTTGGTATTTTGCTTGTTTTGGTGAGTTCCACAGAATAATTGTAAGCTTAATGTTTGCTAAAGCTTTAGAAATTACACTAGAGCATATTCTGGACATGACTGTGCATAGAATTCTACCGAACATAAATTAAATTTAAGGGTCATAAAATTTTAGAAAATGCAGGAGAGAGGGGATCTTGATGGGGGGTGGGGGGTAAAAATGTGCCCATCTGTCTTGGTATGTGGATTTTTTTCCTGGAACAACCCATTCCTTGTCATGGACACTTAAAATACAAGAAGCCGCTGTTATTTCGTAAACAACCACACACTGCTAGGTTACTCATTATCTACAACAGAATACATAGTGAGTAGCCTGGCCAATAAAAGAATGACGTCCATGATTAGAACACTACATGTAGTAGACTTGTACTAATTCTATTTATATTTCCTTTCCAGAATGAAGTAAGTCGTATCTTCAAGCAGTTTCGCAGTTTAAGAGAAGTGAAAGTTGAAAATTCTAGCAGGTAATAAAAAATAGTCAACTCTCTCTTAATGGGCACCTCTATATGACGGGTGTTGGCCCCTGCTCTTGTTCAGTCCTTTCACTGTAACTAAACTCTCTAGAAGATGGGCATCCATCTTAGATGGACAACAGACACATTGAAACTGTAGAGGGACACTTAAGGTTAGGGTTATGAAGAAATACTACAGAATGGAAGTAATAAAATTATAATAATAACAACTTTATTTCACATGGGTAAACACTTTATAGTTAAAAACTGAAAAACTTGTATGTGTAGGTTCTTTGTTGCCTAGTTCCTGTACGGCTTTTCTCGCAGGCCTTCGCCGTCAATTGATTCGGTGACGTATCCGTGACGAACGGCCTGGAGTAGCCTAGACAAAAACAGAATGCGCATGCGTTTGGATCAGCAGCAAAATGTTTGATGTTTTGGCTGAACTTCAGGGATTTATATTCCTGGTCTTTCTCAAATGTTTACGTACAGCAGGAAACCGAAGGAGCTCATTACCTGATCGACTTTGCTATCCGGACAACTTCGATCATTCTCACCAAATAACTCACTCAGAGAAGATGTTGATTATTGCAACTCGTAGGAATGGAATCGGAAATTGCATCTTAGCAAGTTTGCCGCAGTTTACTGAAGAGCAACTTCCTTTGATAATATGGTTAGAAAATTATTATGCTCAGTTGTCATACAAACTTTTTTATTTGACATGTACTTCAACTGGTAGCCTAAGTGACCAATTTTATCAAGTTTCGATTGCTTACACTGAGGTTGTGACGTGTAATATAAAATTCAATTGCAGAATGTTTTACATGTAATAGTTCCGACTCTTTTGAGTGGAAAACTAGAAAAATATTTCGCTCCTGTACGAATTTGACATTACAAATCTGTAGTGTATCAGTGTGTCACGGAGTTCAGTAGTAGCCCTTGTCATGATGAAATAATAATTTTGACGCTGCCTTGTGATCTGAGTGCAAGGCGAACTTGACTTGTTACTTTTCATCTCCTTACATGTATATTAAAGAGAATTCTAGAAACGGTTGCTGTAGTACTTCATTGATTAGTAATAAGCCTGTAGTTAAGTGGTTCATACAGAGATGTACATATAGAAATTAAGTTTAATTTCGCAAGGTTATTATCTGCCATAAACTTGTTGGTTATAAGACAGCGCTGCGAGCAAATTCTTGTTTATTCCATAGGCTTAGCGGTCAAGATTTTGTAAAATAATTAATTTACAAAGCTACTCTAGCTTACTCTTAAAGCTGAAATTTAAGAAATTCGGTATATTTTTGTTTTGTTTGATCAAGAGCAAAGGTCACATGTAGTAGTTGCTTGTAGACAGTGGTCGAAAGCGGCGATGCTTCTGACACGATAAATGTTTGTTTGAATCCAAATAGGCCTTTTAACTTGACCAATTAACGTTAAACCAAAAGCGAAGAGTTTAAAGTGCTTTTCCCTGCCTGAAATGCTCAGAGAATTCACTCCCGCAAACGAAATCGGCTCGGTGAAAAAGTGAGACAAATTGTCTCACTTTCCGGATTTTTGTCTAGGCGACACTTTTCGGCCCGGTCCAAGTGACCCGAAACGAATGACCGCGGTGAAATATCGAGGCCTAGGAACTAGGCAAGGTTCTTTGTAGGTTCTAAAGACATGATGATCATCACAGTTACATACCCAATTGCTAGCAGCTGTGAAGTTAAGCCTGAGATAATTCATGTTTGAACGGGACTCAAACCTAAGACCTGTGCAATACCAGTGAGCTATTGCTGCGCCTTTCAATAACATGCAGACTCTAAATTTCAAAGCTCAACTGACAAATGCATTTTTCGCTACTGCCAATCAAATGTTCGGTGACTCCTCCCAGCTTCCAACTACTGCCAAGCGCTCAATAATCATCAAGTCAAATCGTTGAGCAAAGTTCAGACAACATAGTTGGTAGCTTGGAGGAGCCGCCGGACATTTCATTGACGGTAGCAAAAAACACATTTGTTGGTTGAGCTTTGAATTTTAGAGCCTGTATGTTGTTAAAAGGTGCAGTAAACCAACTGGGAGCTGGTCATGTTGTAAGTTTGTAATATACATGTACCCTCAGATGGTGAAGAATGTAACTGAATATAAGATCATATATTTGAACTGTGGAGAAAGATGTAAAGACTTGAAAGCTATGATCATCCCCGGAAGACAACCATTCTTATTATGTTATTGAATACAGAACTTGCTTTCAAAGAATGTTCAGTTATTTTGAATCAAAACAAAGGTCTAACATATGTCTGTATACACCGTAAATAAATATATTTTGGCTCAGAACAGTCTTTTGTTTTGGATTTCAACATTTAGTTGAAGGATCATAAATAAGTGCAAAACAGATTTTCTAAGTAAATGAGGATGTTCTTTATTAGGTTTTTTGGGGGGTTGATGCTTTTTAATAACTATAATACATTGAAATGTACCAGAAATTTGATTTATCCCTTATTAATAAAGTCATTGATGGAGTACAGTCTAGGTTCTGTTGATAAACTGTTTTAATATTGTGCTTATTTCCTCAGAGTAATATTTTTGATAAATTAGTGGTCTTTGCTCCTGTCCTTTAGAATTGCATTTGTGAGGTTTTCCAATCATGTGGATGCTGTGCGAGCTCTCAGTGAAATGGATGGCTACAGTTTACGAGGTGTCTTATTGGAAATTAATCCTGCTACCGAGCGCTTATCCCAACGAAATGCAAAAGGTGGCAAGGATAAAAAGGACGAGTCAAAAATGGGCAGGGTAAACAAGAACAGAAATAAAACAATGACCAGTGGCTTTGTGGATAAAGAGGCTGTTGTCACAGAACTCAAACCTGGAAGTAGTTTAAACAATTCTTTACCATCACCTAAAGAAACGAAAACAGTTCTTTCAGAAGAAAGCTGGGAAATAGATGGTGTCTTGTCACCAAAAATGGTAGCTAAGGAAAACGAGAAGTTTTTTAACCAAGTCGATTTTGTTACTTGTGTAAATAAAGAAGATGGCTTCTACCCCATACATGTTAGCAATTTCCCTGCAGGAACCACACAGGTAAGGTTACAACTTACACCACCCTCCTTCCAACAAGTGACCCTTACCTAATTAAGCGTCTCACTTTAAATGTGTTTTTGTTAATGAACGTTTATTGTAATAACCGCCCCTTTCTCATAGTTTTATTTACAGTCCCATCAGAGTACCACTTTGGTACACAAAATGGTGGCCAAAAAGCTCTGTAAGAACGAATGGTCTTTGCGAGTATGCAAGCAGTGCACTTATTTTTGCGAGCACAGGCAGTGATCAAATTTGTCTTGCAAGCAAAGAGCAGTCTAGAAAGTACAGATGGCAAGCAGCAAGCACAACAATTATTCCTCTAGCCAGAATCTCTCTTTTATTAAAAGGAAATGCTGTTATGTGCCAAGTAATCTGACTGACAGCTTCAAAACAGGACAATAGGTGCAATCGCGGTTCAACCATTCCCACCAGCGTACAGCCAATTATGCCTTGTTTGATGCCAAATTACATCACATAGCTTCCATGAGCTTCAGAGGGTACATACTATAAGTTTAAGTTTCAACTTGGGAATGCTCTGGATATCATTTTGAACTCTGAAAAGCATATCAAAAGGTCATAAGGGCAAATATATTACTTTCTGTAACACTTCAGATCTTGCAATAAAAAAGATTGTGTTCCTGCTCTGGAATGTGATGATTAAATTATATAAAAAATAATTTCTGTACACAGAGCAGAGTTAAAAATCTTATTAAAAGTGGGATACTGAACATTGCCAGCTCACGGGACATTCAGAGGATTCTAGCAAAACAAAAGTTCTTGCCACAGAAAGCAACACGTTCAAACATTGCATAAGGAAAGCAACTGAGATTCCATTACAAAAGCCCTTTTTGAACAGAGACAATGGCTTTGAATTAGCCCACATCTATGACTCCATTTTAGCCCCCTCAAGACCACAATGAACATCATAATTATAACCCTTCTTAACATTCAAAAATTTTTAGTGTGGCTGATGAAGGTTGGTGAAATTGAACAAAATATCCCGCTTTTAATAAGATTTTTAACTGTAGAAAATTAGTTGGCCCATCTCTAATTTTACAATGCTTTTTAACACTGATGTTGAGAATACATGTACCAGTATGTTACATTTGAAAGGAACAGTGACCATCCTTGTAGGATTAGTAGCTGTAAATTGAGAGTTATATTTTGATGATCTAGATTTATAAGGATCTATTTTGAAGTTATCATTTATTTTGTTTGCACTTTATCTTAGACAACTATTTTTAGCTGATTTTCATTAAGAGACGGGTTCTTTTGTTGTCAGGAAGTACTAAAAAAATTATTCAGTGCATGTGGAGACATTGCGAGGATAAAATTGCAAGAAAAGTGAGTACATGTATAAAAGATCTAATTCAGTGCATGGGAAATTCATGGAAAAATTTAAACAACTGGTCAAAGTGAAAGTGCATGATTGTGTTCTATGGAAACAATCTATCTTGAAATATTATTTGCAACATCAGCCTTCATGGTAAATGATTTGAAGGAGTATCGGTAGTTCATCTAGAGTGACCATCTGGGCAAGGGTACTTTTGAAAAGGAAGTGTTGCTGATGACTGATGTTTTAACAACCTCAGCAGATTTCATATTCATAGTTAACTAAAAAGTGTTTGTCAGTTTTTGTGTGCATGACAGTTGTTTTATTCGCTTGATGGAATCTACTGGCACATGAGATCATATGTGTTGTGAGGGAATCAGAAAAAAGATAGAATAAAGAATACATGTACATATTTTTCTTTATTGTGTTTATGCAAAATTTCATTTCTGGCCGGGTCAGAAGACATGCAAGGTAGAGACTTAGGGCTAACCAGTTCTTGACATCAGAACTGCTGACAGAGTAGAACATTGGAAGACGTGCATGTATACATGTGCCAAACAAATAGTCACAAACAAAGAAAAAAACTAAATGTTCTTATTTTTTTTCGGATAACAGGTTTGCATTTATCAGTTTTACCAAACAAGAAGGAGCTGTAACTGCCTTACAAAAAATGAAAGGTACAAAGTTAGGTGATTCATCTCTCACAGTGACTCCCAGAACACCAAAACGTAAAGCCAAGCAACAAGAGCACTTATCAGGTGAGAATTGTGCAGGATTATTATTATTACATGTTTATAACATAACTATAGCAAAGCGCGCACTGTGATTGGTTAATTCATCGTGCACTATCTGCCCATGGGCAGAGATCTCCGTAAGCCCCGGCGACCGGCAAAAATTGCCGGCTAGTCGTCCTGGGCGTGCCAGCTTCTCAGATCCAAAAAAAAAAATCAATAAATAACTACTTTGTTTTGCATACAACGGCTACTTTTCCATTTGCGCCGCCTACTTTCCCTTGGGTAAATACATTCCGAAATAAATAAAGTTTTCCTTAAAGAGCCAAGTGTCCAAAAGTGTTTTTGACTGAATAAACTTGAAAGTTTCATTGAGAATTTCGCCACTTGTGAATCTGTTTACAGACGTCGATCGAACGTTCAGCGAACAAAACAGGTTCACATTGCGAGGCAGCGGTTACCGACGAAAAACAACATATTCCAACACCTGCAAAATGGCAGAAAAGCGGCAGCATGGGCTTGCTGAGATGTGGCAGGTGGCTGTGCCAAAAACCAAAAAGAAAAAAGATGTTCCAGAGGCACATGGAAGGCACTTGCGTGCATTTATAAATTCCTTTGCCGGCTACTTCATTTTATTCTCCTTCTACTCCAAAATTTAGGGAGAACCCTACATGGGTGTACGCTGCTAATGTGTGTGCTGATGCAATGTAACTCAACAAAAGGACTTCTTTTGCTCCAATGTGTAAATGTTATGCTATAAAACAAATGGTAAATGCCACAGCTGTACACTATTGAGTTATGAAAGCACTTGGGAGGGTTGCTAAGCACTCATGAAGCTAGATAGCCTTGTGCGACTCTTACGCTTGTTTTGTACTTAGCAACCTCCTGTGCACATTCATAACTTAATAGTGTATGCTAGGGCGTTTACCAAATGTTAATTTTTGAATTAATTATAAGGAGTGATGGAATCATAGAAATCCTACAGGAACAAACCCTGTAGATTGAAAAAGATAAATTTCTGCGTAATTTTTTGACTTGTCTTTTTTTATTGCCAGTGGGATCTTCAGTGCTAAGTCGTACATCAAGTCAGAGTTCCGTTTCTAGCAGTGATTCCTTAACACCGCAGTCACCTACAAGTCACATTGTCTCTGCAGCTTGTAGCTCAGGGATAGACAGTAATGGACACGTGCATACAGAGTGCAAAAACAGTGACGTAAGAGTTAATGGATACAGAGGAATGTCTGATAGTTGCGGAGGACAAAAGATGAGAAGTTGTAGCAACATACCAGACACTTCTAGTAACATTCATGTGTATAAAGAAGAAGGAAAACTGGAAGAGACGAAAACTGCAAGTTGTTCTTCTAAAACTGTTTCTGAGAAAGGCTGCAGCAGTTTTGATAGCAAGCCACAAACTTCTGTTAGTGTAAAACAAAGTGTTCATGTGCACACTCTTTTAACATACTTAGAAATGTGCGAACTTTTAACAAGGTGCAAGAAGCCTTTGAGGACTCTAGGTAACATTGGAGCTCAGGAGTTTGACATTCTTGTGACTGACATCATTGACTCTTGTCATTTCTGGGCCAACATTGATGATGAGGTGAGCCAACTACATGTAGTAGGGAGGAGGTTTATGTACATACTGTATAACTCACCTTGATTAAGACAAAAGCCCCTCGTCGAATGTGCCCCTTGTAAGGGAGAAGGGTTGACAGAACCCCTTGTGTTTTTTTTCTGTTATTAACATTCATGTGTATAAATGAGAAGTAATATTATGCTCTGCTTCATATGGCCTTCCCTCTGGTCATTCTTGATACTAAATAATTGGATTATTGTGGTTAATTAATCTAGAAAATTTTGCCATCTCGTCTACTTACCACCCTTAGGAAAATCCCATTTCCTGTCACCCTTCCCTTGTGGCTTTCCTTTCCCGGTTTTCCTTTAGGTTCCTTTCTTTCTTGCCCACCCATGCATTTTGATGGAATATAAGAGCCCAACTTTGAACTCTTTTGAAAAATGTTCCAAGATGTTTTTCCTTTATCGAATTATTGTTTTAAGCCTTTTTAACACAATTATATTTGATGTTTGAACAATAATTTGTTTAATATGTTAATAAAATTAATAGCTAAAATAGCAAATCATTTCATCTGTAAACTACAGTTATGTGTATAAAACAGTGATGGAATTGCTTGAAGTTGAAACTAAATGGCTGATTATAGATTGGAAGCTACAAGGAACTGGAGCAAATCCGAAATGATCTTCAGATTGTAGAGCATCATCCAAGGTGTATGCCACTCAAGTATCAACTGGGTGCATCTTTGTTTTCAGAGGACAAGAAGTGGTACAGGTAAGGTACTATTAAGCCTGGGATTAATGCCCTTTTCTAGTCAATTTTTTTGTGGTTTTAGCGGCCTTTTCCAATAGCTACATGTATTTTCGGAGGATTGCTATGTTACATTTTCTGAGGCTCATTTCTTTTGGGTAGTGGGAACATTCATGTACCATATTAAACCTTGATCAGTACTATTATTGTGGTGCACGTATAAGCATACACATTACTGGTACATAAAGCAAGCTAACAGTTACATTTTTTACATTGCTTTTCCTGAATACAGTTTCGTAATCTCTTTTATGCCTTGGTCCTGTCTGCACTATAGTTTGCAAAATTTAGTGAAGGGCGGCAAGGCCCAGATTGATATATGAAGAAGAATCCTTACAAATGCTCTGTGTACCTGTAATGAAATGTTACAGATACATACATGTACTGAGTGTTTGTTGTTATGCAAAAATGTTGAGGAGGGTTCAAGAAAATTTACAAGAATATTTTTTATTTTGCTTTCTAGATGCTGGTGTTTGGAAGTGTCTAATTTAGAAAGGAAAGAAGCTAAAGTTATTTATGTTGATTATGGTAACTGTGAGTGGATTTCATGGGACCGGTTTACAGACATACACAAGAGATTTTGGGATCTTGCTCCACAAGCAGTGCCTTTCAAACTGGCTGGTAATTAACCTAGGCTGTGTACCTGGTCTACAGAGTTGTATTAATATTAAAATACAGCACAAAGTACTAAGTTTTGAAAGTTCGTAAGACGGTAATATTGGAGCAATAAAGGCAAAAATTAAGTTATAAACCTTATACCGTAGCATGGTAAGATTTTGTTTAGCTATGAAAAACTAGACAGTGCTATTTTTTGATCCTTAAATGTGCCACTCTTTCATCCAAGATGTGTGCCTTTCTATTAGGATCAACTGTTTTCAGTTGGTTGGGTCTTTATGAGTTTATGAACTTTATCATCAGAATGTTTACAATGGCCAGTTAATTCTTTTTCTTAGAAGGGTGGTGACTGTGGATAGATTCACTTAAAGTGGTACTATGATGAAAATTGTATCTTTCCTATTGAAGCCATTTTATAACATAAACAAGTAGTCTGTATGAGAAGAATGCTGTTTACTTTTTTCAAATATCTCTTTTCATTCCAGGGATATTCAAGTTTTTAAAATATGCAAATTAGCCAAGTGATGACGTCATATCCTCAACCTAATTTTGCTCCTATATGATGAAACAAGATATCTCAGCCAATTTGTATCAGAAATGTTTGATTCTTTGCGGCAAGATTCTACTAAAGGTACTCCACAATACGAGCTTAAAAGTTTTGTTACCATGGCAACATACTGGGTTCCAGACCTCCCCAAAATTAAAGGCAATTTTAATGGTTTGCGGTGCAAATTGGCCAAGATAGCTCTATTTATGTATATACTTGAGATAATATTGGGTTGAGTATTTGACGTCATCAGTCATCTTATTTGTATAATTTACACATTTTTCAGACTTAAATATCTCCGTAACTTATGCAGGTATTTGCAAACGGTAAACTGCGTTTTTATTCTTTCAGGCGTTTTTATTCTTTCTGCGTTTTTATCCTTGTTACCATGGCAACATACTGGGTTCCAGACCTCCCCAAAATTAAAGGCAATTTTAATGGTTTGCGGTGCAAATTGGCCAAGATAGCTCTATTTATGTATATACTTGAGATAATATTGAGTATTTGAGTTGAGTATTTGACGTCATCAGTCATCTTATTTGCATAATTTACACATTTTTCAGACTTAAATATCTCCGTAACTAATGCAGGTATTTGCAAACGGTAAACTGCGTTTTTATTCTTTCATGGAATTCTATGTGATACACCTAAAATATCAAGGGGTAAAAATTTGATCATAGTACCACTTTAATTTACTAACTACAGTGGAACCTGTATTAAGCAGACCCCATATTAAGCGGACACCCTCTATTAAGGTGGCTCAATAGGGTTATGCAAGATCACGAAGCGCGCGCCAGTGACCTCAATCGAAAGTTGATATTCTTGTTCTTTTTGCTATTTTCCTAATCAAAGCTACTGAACCATAACAAATAAGGGCCAAAATTTGCTGTTCAACAGTCACCAGTCTGATATCAGCTTTTAGTCTCAAATTAAAACTACTCAAACATCGCCATTTTTTGACGTTTGTTTGGCTTTGATTTCAATTTTCTTCAATTTCCTTCGGTAAAAGTTTCTGATATGCTGAAACCGGGTAGAGTCTGGCAAGAAGAAACTTTTAAAATCGCAAAAAGTAGGGGTTGTCAAGGTAGTTTTTTCGTTTTCTGCATTTTTGTGTTTTTTTGGCAAAGCGAAAACCTTGTCTTACAAATTTTTCTGATAAATTGAAAGCAAGGAAAGCTAATAAGGAATAACTTCTCTGCCAAATCTTAAGGAATTTCACCGAAGGAAATTCGAGAAATCTGATAAGGATTTTTCTATTTTTTCACCTCAATGGGGATTACGTCATCAGAATAGGAACTCGCCAAGATCGCTATGTGAGCATGCGCGAGTTTTCGAACCACGCGGTTTTTTCGATGAGCGACTCGACAATGGCGGTGTCATCAAAATACACACAAGACCTTTCCGCCCAAATCGTTTCCTTTACGTTTTCTTCTAAATGGTTTCTCCGTTTCTTCTTCTGGGCTGTAATTTGAGCTATATTGTTGACTTGTTCGCTGCTTTGCATGAGCTTGCGTCAGCTAGCGGGCTCACATTACTAAAGCTCGCATCATCGGTGCGCGCGCTCATAAAACCCTATGGAGACACCTTAAGTGGACACCAGCTTGAGTCCCGAAATTTTCTTCCCACATTTACTGTAAAATAAACCTGCGTTCAGTGGACACCTCTGTTAAGCGGACGTGGACACCAATATTAAGCCATTTTGTTGCACAAAACCTGCAATAAGCGGACACTTCAAGGGCTTTTCACTTCTAAAAGCTCAGCTCAGAAACTGTTAACATTGTTCAGCGATGTTGTTTTAAAGCTAAGTAGATTATTCCAGATTGATGCATTGACTGTCTGGACATTATGCTATGAGCAGTCTTAGACATTACACTGTATTACAAAAGGGTTAATAATTAACTATTATTGCTGAACCCGTTTAGAGCGGACACCCTTTATTAAGCGGACACTAGTGAGGATCCCAACGGTGTCCGCTTAATACAGGTTTCACTGTAGTGTATATTATCTAATTATTTTTTAAAACATGTTTTATTTATACTTAGTGTGTTCTTGCAGGTCTTGAAATTGCATCAAGTGTGCCACCAGCGCTATTGAATGAAGGGTCAAAATACCTGACTGATCTGATTATTAACAAAGTGTGCAGGGCAAGGACAGTCCAGTCATCGGACCCTAGTAAGGTAATAAGTCCTCACTTGTGAGTTGAAGCAAAATTTGTTCAAGCAACCTTTTCTTCAATCTTTTCTTATGGGACAATTCAATTGGAAAGGACGGGCCTCTAAAATTTGCTACAGCACAGTCTAACGGCTCGGCTCTACTAAAAATTCCTCTTTATAACACAATATCAAGTGCCCTTCATAAACCCGAGTGAAGCAACAAAAAGGTCGAGAGACTGAACAGAGAACGGCAGATGTACAAATGTCACGAACCATAGGAGTCATGTAGCCTAGTCAACCTCATTTTACACTGAAACTCATGTTTTCTGCTCTTCCATAATGCTTTTGAGCAGACAGATAATGATAATTGTCGAGCTTTTGACTGAAGCATTTGGCAAGTTGGAAGCTCTGTTTTTCGCCAAAACAAACAGCTGAAATATCAGGCTTTTTCCAAAGCCAGTAGACAGCACACCAAAAACATGTCTTCCTTTGAGAAGCGATTCCATTGCTTCCTTTTGCGCTGATTTCAAAACAAGTCTTAAATCGCTCGCAAGTGCATCCAAGTCAACGTCGCGCATTTTCCCATGAGAATACTGTCTTTACTGTGAAACTGATACGGCGTCTATATCTTTTTGATGAGGTGTGATTGACATTTGATGATAGGTTGTGTCTGAGTTAAACCAATGGGAATTTCCTGTTGCTGGAAAAACGGGTAATTTTGAACAAATTTGATACATGCATGGCAGACAGTCGTATTTTTTAGCGTCTGTCCCCATTCTCCCTTGCCTTTTTTCCACTCGTTCCAGACCTTTTGTTCGAATATTTACCATCGCTCACATTTGCAAAAAAATATGACTGTTTTGCAGTCTATGCATACTGCTAGGATCAGCACTGTCAAAGTCACCACAAGTGGTGATAAGTGAATAAAGATGGTGAATTTTAAGCTTGGTAATGAAATGTGAAAGAGGAGTGTCTCGTGTCATGTTGATCAATTGAAAGGCCGCGTGCAAGAACGTCCCCCTGGTTTTTCGGCTATTTTTGAAAGTGCTCAAAAATAGCTGAATTTTGCCATGTGGGTTTCGTTTCACCTGAGAAACACTGCTCTGAAGTTTTTTTGGCTGGGTTGCTCTTCGTTTTCGAAATATTACGTATGCAAAAAACCCGTAGTTTGTGGTCACGTCAGCACGTGACCGCAAAGGAGGTAATTTCACTTAAAATCAAGCAAAATATTGATCTTTTGCAACGCGCAACCTTAAGAAGTGTTCATTTCAGGTAGAAAAAACGTTAAATTAACGTGCGGCCGCAAAGACTCGTTAATTTCACTCAAATTACCGCTTGAAACTAGGGTTAACGTTGAAAGTTAGGGTTACGGAACAAGGTTAGGGTTAGCGTTTGGGGTCTGCAGGGTTATGGGTCGAGCTTAGGGTTAACGTTCAGGCCTAGGGTTATTGCTTAGGGTTAGGGCTAGCGCTCAGGATTAGGGTTATTGCTCAGAGTTAGCGCTAGCGCTCAGGGTTAAGCGAGAGTTAAGGTCAGGACACGTTAGAGTTAGCGGTGTTAGGCTGCGGGAAACAATCTCGACTTGCACGAATCGATACCTAAATAAAGTCAATGAATAGTGGCTAGAGAGAGAGGTTGAACGTTTTGCAAATTGGTTGCGTCGGTGATTGAAATGTTTCTACGTGAAATTACTTACTTTTTTGGTACAAAACTAATGCAGTGAAAATGGAATAAATAAATAAATAAAGAAATAAATAAACTAAAAATTCAGCTCGGTCCGTGAAATGATTATATCCGACAACACAGAAAGCGCAAGCCTTAAGCTAACACGCTGCTCATGCAGAAAAAAAGCCCATGAAACATAAAATTTATCAGCAAAGGAAGGCTGAAATACAAAGCAAAACTTACATTTGAGCTGAAGTTTTCTTCTTGCTATAGTTAAACCTGCGATCAGGCGTTCTCTGTCTTTTTTCTTCGCGGCGGGATCGATTCTATTGCAATTCGAAGTACATCTGCTTGGAAAACCACGATACACACTCACGGAACGCTTGCTTGCGAATTTAACCGACCTGCGATTTCTCTTTGGCCGGGGGTCCCGTAAAAATGGCTGAGAAACTTCGAAGGTCTTCGACTTTGCTGCCTGGCCTCTCTTGCCAGTTCCCTCCCGGCCGGCCGTGTCTGAGTCACGCATCATGCTAGCACACACGATACGTATACGTATGAAAGATTATTATGGGATGTCCCAGAAATTTTTGCAGCGGAGGATGTTAAGGCCGCCCATTTCAAGAAAATATTAAGAGTCTAGAAAGCAGTTCTAAATTCCAATACTGACACATGCCGAAGTTTAGCAAATGAGCTTTAAGTCCGCGACGGATGCTTTGTTTTGGAAGAAGAATCCTTTCTAGACTCTACCACCTGGCTCACTTGTTCTTCAGTGGCTAAGTTAACGGCGGACTTTAGCCATCTCGGAACAAAAACACGCCTCGGTTCTTTGAGGCATGCTGGTGACTTTCATTGAGGATCAAAGGCTTAATGATGCCAAATCTCCTACCAGGTGGTCGCAAATATTCCTCAAATAAGCTTCGAATATCGGTGGAACTAACTAACGAGCAAACTCTGCTTAATTAACAGGTAAGCTCTGAATTTGTGTTATGGAAGTAATCGATGCTTTGCGCGCCAAAAGCCAACGTCACAATGGCAGCTAAAAAAAACATATCCAGATCCTTACCAGTCAAAACGGCAATTCAACTACAAAGACACGAAGAAGGTTTTTGAAAAAAGAAGAAAAACAGAACAAAAAAGAGAACATTTCACCGACCTCGAATTGAACCCTCGAGTGTCATGACAAAACAAATTCGAATCAGCTCCGTTCGGCGCGTTATCCACTTGAGCTAACGAAGCAGCAGTGAGAATCGATTGTGTTATAGTCACTTGATCCTTTAGCGAAACAAAAGGTTTCTTTTGTTTTTCGTTTAACAATAGATCTCCAAAAGATGCCGCTTGGAAAACTGAGGGTTGTTTGCATACGTAATATTTCGAAAACGAAGAGCAACCCAGCCAAAAAAACTTCAGAGCAGTGTTTCTCAGGTGAAACGAAACCCACATGGCAAAATTCAGCTTTTTTTGAGCACTTTCAAAAATAGCCGAAAAATCAAGGGGACGTTCTTGCACGCGGCCTTTCAATTCATCTTTCACCTTTCTCATGAAGATGATAATCAACTGCCAGGATGTAATAGGCTTCATTTTATGGCTTGTGTTTGTAGCCGATATAACAATCGCTCTGATTGGCTAGTTCTAGGGCATTTTTCTCCCATAAGACGCACTGGCTGATTGTGGGCTTGCAAAAGCAAAGCAAAAAGCCATATAATTAATAAACAAATTATTCACCTCAAACATTTGGTCTTTATGGGAAAATCTCAAACCTTGGCCTTGCCATTTCCCATAATAACCTCACACCCGGTTAATAAGTAGTTCATATTTGTGATCCTGTTACTGAACTTGAAATGAAGTGAAATGGTCTTAGAGGATGTTCACAGTGGAAGCTACTTTCAGTCCAATCCTGAGGATACAGTTAATGGCTTTATTATTAACTTTTGTGTGGAATTTTAGCAGGATGGTTGGCCTTAAACTTTGATTTTGGTTTTGTTTTATTGCATAGCCTCATGTTATTGAGGTGGAACTGACTGTCAACTCTGAGGATAAAAGGGAAATACATGTCAATAAAAAGATGGCCCTGACACGATATGTGCAGGAGACAAGGAAATCACCCCTTGGAGCACAAGGACATCTTCAGAATTACTCCATTCAAGAAATCAATCAGACACTTGGCTCTCGGCAACAAGCAACCATAATTCAACCACAACAGCCTGCAAAACAAATACCACCACAACCATCTGTTAACACTCGGAATGCACAGCTGTTCCAGGCAGCTGTGCAACATGCACAGCCTGTCAAACAGTCAGTGGATCAGGAACTCCTGCCAAGCAAACAAGCACTGCATTCTCAACAACTGGCAAATTCTTCAAAACAACCTGTTCAGGAGTCACCACTGAATGTGCCAGTTAACCAGCAGTCCTTGCCAAATCAAAACGTGGAACCAGTAGAAAAATCATTGCCAGAGACTCTGCAGAAACAGCAACTACCAAGCTATGTGTACCAGTTGTTTGATAAAAAAGAAGTTATTGAAGTTCTTATCTCACATGTAAGCCACAGATTCACTTGCTTAGTCTTTCATTCACTTTCCACTCACTCTCCATTATTACTGTTACTGTAGAATGGTTTTCAAAGGCACACTAAACTTTGACTTACATATGTTGGCTTTCAATAATGTTGAAAAATACCCTAAGGCCTTGCATAGCAAATGCAGAACCCTTAGTAAACACTGGGCTCACAATATCAAAGTGCAGTTTCAAATTTATTGAACACTCGATTAGTTTTTAACTGATAAAATGTGTCATGAATATTGATGATATGGTTTAGTTTCAACACAGCAGTAAATGATCAGTGTTATCAGGAATCAGTGTTCCATATCTCATGTACTGGGAAAAAAGGGTACAAGGAGGAGGAGGTCTCCTATACAGGGGGAGCTCATAGGGAATTTCGAAAAGTACCCCTAAGAAGTACTAAAATCCTGTTTTGTGGGTGCGACCTAAGAGGTACCGAAATCTAAAACAAAACATATCCTGTCATATTTTTTTGGCTCAATACCCTAAAAGGTACTGCGAAAGCTCCCGCTGGGGACCGAACACTGAACACCCAAAGAGGTACATGTACCAAGACCACTTTTTAACCCCTAAAAAGCACGACAAGCACCCCCCTGCCCCTGGGGGGAGGGGGTACATGCATTAGTCCTAGCTATGGGAAATGTGACCCATTTTTGAACCACTTTGTGCTTTCTACTTACAATGACAGGCATTATACATTGTTATGTTGGTGTTATTTTAGTTTAACATTGTTAACTACATGACTTGTATAGCGGGCCTAGAGTGATTGTAATACATATCTTTAACAGGTTGTCTCCCCCGATGAAATATACTTCTTTCTGGCTGACAAAAACACCCAAGAGAGTCTTCAAAGAATGACAAAGATGCTGAGCTGTGAGGCCAATCCTAAAGCAGAGGTGAGGTGGTTAAAATCTCTTACAGTTGTACATTCGCTAACCTAATGCTTATACATTATTGTTTGTGCATTGGATTATCCAAATCCAGAATTTAGCCTGATTACTGTTCTTGTTTTGCACTCTTGAAGATACAAAAAACTTAGAAAACTGTAATCAAAATTCTTGCTACATTGTAATCCTGGGTTAGCTTAATTGAGCTTTGAACAACCCGCCCTGTTATTTAATTTGCAGTGGATGTGTAGTGAAACTTCACAGGCAAATGTATTACAGTATTGAGGTAGTGACTTTTCCACCATCAGATCTACCCAAGAGTTGGAGATATTGTGACCAGAATTCAGGAATGTTCTACTGGTGAAAAAATGTACCGGGTTAGAATCAAATCTATCCCTAAAGGTACTACTATTGGCGTAGTAGACAAGGTAAAGATGGATTGTGCTCAAAGCTTGAGCAATAGGTGCAAAAATTATTTACAAAAAATCTACTTGTACATGTAGCACAGTAACGTTTTGAATACTATTTGAAACATCTCACTTAAATTTATTTCTTTAAGTGACCCTTGGATTAAATTCTCAAGTGTTCTGGAGAAAGTTAATGTCAAACCTTGTAAAAATACTTGAAGGGCCCTAGTCAGCCACCCCTTTGTTTTTGTTTGGCTATTATATTTTATTTGGAGCATGTACCCTAGAAATGAACGAAATCACTGTGAGACTACTAGAGATAAATAAACATACTTTCAGGAACACAACTTACAGTAGAGCATTAAGATTTTGTTTCACCATGCAATATCAATAATTTTGGAAGTGAATATAATTATATGAAAGATTGTATAGCTGCTGTTCATGCCTGAGTTATTTTGAGGCTTTAAAAACCCAAGGTCATGGATTTGAATTCTCACAAATGGTGTTCAGTGTGTGAGAACAAAATAATTTCTTTAGTTTGTGTAATACCAGTGTACCTTTCTTAGGGCTAATACTCAGAAGTAAGTTCATGGGTTATTTCCAATGCTTAAAATTACTGTAAAGTTAATCCAGTCTCTAATTTCCTGCTTGTGTAGTTCAATGTAGTAATAGCAATACTGCATTGCCATTCACACCAGTAAAATGTTGTTTTCCTCAGGTAGTGGTGCAAAACATTGACTATGGCTGGACTGAGACAGTACCGCTGAAGTGTTTGTGCGAACTTCCTCCTGGTTTTACTGACCTACCACCACAAGTAATGCAGTCTAAGCTTGCAGGAATACAAAATAGACCAGGATTGCAAATGTATCCAAATATTGTCCGGAACATGTTAATTGCTGTGAAGAGAAAGAGAAAGGTAGCTCATTATTCGACTATGAGAGCCTATTTCACCGTAGTATCCTGGTTGAACCAGTTTTTAAACTGGGCAAACACGAAATGTGATATAATCATGCATGGAACAAGGGCTACAGCAATGAAGTAGATTGACTGAATTTTTGAGTTTAAGACACTCACTGATTTATTTATTATATTTACTATAATCATTATTTATTAAATAAGAATAAGTGATTTTTTTTGGCTTCAGTTTTTTGACATGGATTATGAAGTGCTTTTAGCGCAGCAGTAGCAATAATCTAGCACTGAAAAATTGAGGCATACTGCGTTATTTTGAAACTCAGCTGATGATGTCTCCTGGATTTTGGGGAGGTCATGAGATATTCTGGGCTGAGCATAGGTGCATGCCAGGGATAGTTAGAGAGAGGTACAAAAGAGATTCTGCAAACTGAAACTGAAGAAGTAATAGCAATTGTTGCAACAAGGACTAAACAAAGTAAAAATTAAAATACTTTTTTTCCAAGAAATCTCAATCAGTTTTGATACACATGTTTTGGATGATCCAGATTACCTGTTTTTCTTTAATCATATCTAACTATGGATGTGTTCATCCAATGTCTTTAATTGTTTTAATTTTTGCATAAAGATTATATCTTGTATGCTATTTAAGAAATGGAAAACATGTGCCATGTTTCTATCGGGTTATAGAAACACGAGTGAAAGTTTGGCAGAATGAGAAATGCTGTGAGAACAAAAGCTGCAGGCGAGTGTTTCCACAGCTTTCTCCCAAACTTTCATGAGTGTTTCTATAACTCGATAGGAACACGGAAAACATGTCTTCTATTTCTTTTAGAAAATACTGTGACAAAGAAAAAGAAAAACAACTTGTTTACTTTGATTATCAAAATGTAAATTCTCTTTGTTCGCGCCATCATTACGTCAACAGCTTGTGCTAGTTCTGTGTTTCTATCGAGGTATAGAAACACGGTTTTAAACCAACCAGCGTGCGTATTTGCTTTGAGTTATTTTCTAATACTTTTGTATTATTGTATATATGTTTTTCAGATCTTACAAGCATCAGTGGTAAAGCGTCAAGAGGATGGCATACTCCAGGTCGAACTTTTTGAATCTGAAGGACCAAGTCTGAATGTTCAGTTACTTAATATGGATGGTGTTCAGCTGGATGAATCACTGCAGCCTCTTATTTGTTCAAACTTTGCATCAGCAGGATTGGAAGGTTCTGGCTTGTCACAAAACCAGAGATCCAGCAATCTTCCTGTCACAAGTAATCAAAGTTTCCATGCACACTTGCTGTATTTTCCCCTGGTTTTCCTTTGTTTGTTTTTTTCAACTTTATATAAGTATTCACTCTACATATGTATCAAACAAGATTAGTTCCTAACTTGATTCTGACATAATTACTAACTTTATTGCTAACTAGCAATGGCTCTGATGGTGTTATTCGAGGAGTGACTTTTCTGTTTCTATGTGCTAGTACTGTGTGATCATAGTCATTTCATTTTGTTCCTGAGATAGGGGGAACCAGAGTTCCATGCAAGGGTTCTCTCATCCATTTGAAAGAGCACACCTCTTACTAGCAGATGATCAACTAGTTGATTGGTAGAGAAAAGCTCTTTGTATTAAAAAGACACCTCTAAGAATCTCAACTATTTTGTAAAGTAAAGATTATATAGTGATAATTCTTCATAGTCAGTGCTTTCAATAAGATTTGAAGTAGGTGGCTACCTCGAAACAGCACACGCCTGAGTAATATGAGAAGCCCAGGAGAATTTCTCTCTGGAAAATTTCTAAAAATGAAATATACCCGCCGACTTTCAACAGAATACCCACTGGAGCTCCGGTGGGGGCAGGTCCTATTGAAAGCACTGTAGAGTTCGGTATAATGATTATACCATGTGGCACATTTATAATTTTTCATCTTGACTTTGACTTTAAGATCATGTTGAATAATAACATATTATAAATATTGTATTATTTTCATAGCTTTTCAAAATCCAAGATTGTACCCACAAAAGAAAAGACTGGATTGTTATTCTGTTGAAGTGCAGTCAGATCACTCAGATTGGGAAGACAGCTTGCTGGAGATAGAGGAAGGCTGCATGGAAGCTACACCTTTAACAGGGGCTTGCAAAAGTGCACTTGAAAGACAATCTTGCGATCATCTCTATATGCCCCCGCCACCTAAGATGCCCTCTTCTTCAGCAGTATTACCAAGTGGTGGTCTCCCATCTCCAGTAGCGTCAGCAAGTAGTGTCCCTTCTGATGTATACCCCTCTTCATTAACAGGATTATTGAGTAGCATGCCCCATGGCTCACACTCCCCTTCTTCAACACTAGCTTCAGCACCTGCACCTGCATTGGCATCAACATTAGCAAGTAATCCCACCTCTAAGGTTCAACCCTTCTCCTTGAAAGGGTCAGGGAGTAGTGTGCCCCTTGGTGTATGCCCCCCTTCATCAGGATCAGAGAGCAGTGATGTGCATGGTTCACACACAAGCTTAAAAAACATGTCTGATGCTGTGCGAGAGTTAAGTGACTCTGACACTGATAGTAGAACTGCTCTAAGTAGAGAAGAGAAAATCTATCAAGACAAACAGATAGCACAAAGGTGTTTAGAAAAGGAACTAGTAGACCAGAAAGATGTCCAAGACTGGTGGCAAGAAAAAAAGGAACTGACTCAGAAGGATGAAGAGCTGAAAAGGATCCTAGACATGTCACGCTCTGAGATGATGAATATGATAAGTTTAAGGCATGAAAAGGAAAAGTTGGAGAGAAAAATCAGGTAATAATTGTAGTATGAAAATGGCAAGTTGAAACAATTTTTAAATACAACAAATGCATGAAAATTATTAGGGGTTTTTGGGATAGGAGATATCCTGACGATACTAATCAAACCAAATTGAACATTCAATTAATTTAACTCAATCAAAGTTACTTAATTGAACACCAATCACACAATTGGGTTCGATTAAGTACAATCAAACTGTCACAAAAACGTTTGAGCAATTGAGTGAAATCAAACTTTCAATTGCGTTCAATGACCTAACAGTTTGGGCTTTGGGATTTGGGATACTCAGGACCCCCCTTCCCCTCCCAAATGGGCTCACACTCTTAAAAACTATTCCAACTTTGACATGAGTTCAAGGAACTGTTTTGCAGTTGAAAATCTAGGTGTGTCTTTTTACCCATTGTTTTGTTTGAGATGATATCCATACCCTTCAATGGAGGGTTTTTTTGTTTGAAACTGCTCAATCCCTCTGGAAATTCTAGTTTTGGTTGGTTCTTTCCTTTAAGGTTTTTGGCTTTTGAGACCCCTCTGTCCATTGGAATTTTGGGGGTGGGTATGGATAAAAATTATTTCCTCAAACCACATATTTGAAGCTTTAGAGAGAGTATTATCATACCTACATGTACAGAGAACTAGGCCAGAAAAGTTGAGGTAACAATACCGTTTACATGTCTATATTCAGCTATTTCATCATTTTCTTTTGCAGGATTAAAGGACTTGAAAACCAAATATTGAAACTGCAAAAGGAACTTAGACAATTAGAACTTGAAAAAGGAGCACTTGAAGGGGAAAGCAGTCAGAAGTGATTTAATTATGTTTTTTTGGAAAAAAGGTTTACGATGCTAGCATGTAAGAGATTCCATCTTTCCTCATTGTGCATGTCTACAGTAGTGCAATACTGCAGAACAACAAAGATTTGTTTACCTTTAGATGATTGTTGCTACTGACTAACCTATCAAACACTGCACTGCTTTCAGTATCACCAACTACTGTACAACTTATTTCTCACTTGTAGACACTTATCTAGCATGGTCAGGAATATGGCATGTGACATGAGACCACTGTATTCTCCATTTGAAACATTCAAGGGTGGTTTTACAAGGCTCTATGTTGTGTTTCTCAAACTGATATTGTCCTTAAGAAAATGACAGGGAATGTTTTTTTAAGATCATGATATTTTAGATTTTTGTCACAGAAAAGTTGGGGGTTTTTACTGTAGGTTTGGAGAAGGTTTTGATAACAAGTGTCAATGCTGTTCAATTTTAATTTTTACAATAAGTGGTAGAGAAAAAATCTTTGAACCTTGTTTGTTGAGAGCCATGTTCAATGAAATTATACACTGAGAATGACATAACCGATACCACAATGCATAAATGTAATTTAATGTGACATTTGGGAAACTTATTGAAATGTTGCAATGTTTCCACTAAATGTGAACCATGTGAAATGTTGATATTATTTTGACATTTAGGATGGTCAATTAGAGTGCTGACCATGTACAAATGTGGTTGCTTTGTTAATAATGGTCTATAAGAACTATTTCTGCTAAGAAAATACAAGTAAAACAAAAAAAAAACAGAATAATAATACATGTAGTGTGATCTCTGACATATATCGACTGTAAATTCTTCCAGTTGTTCTTGGAGACAGAGAAGTTGTTAAAAGTAATACTGTAGTATAAGTTTTGAAAGTCCTGCTTTGATAATTTTTTTACATGTATTTTTGCAAGGTACAAGAGATACAACTTCTACTACAGCTGCAGTTAAAAAGACTGGTTGTGTAAAATATTTAGTGAACATGTGGTGGAATAATATTATTGCCATGTTTCTCTTAGTGCAATGATTTTACCAACCCATGATCATGTGATTGGAATGCAGTTGTGTTCTACAGTGTATGTACCTCTAGTCAATGTTTCTATTAACAGTTAAACTAGTGAAGAAGTATGAGTTCTAATTTTTAATTGAAAGTAGATCTTAAAAAGTAGGTTTTCTTATCTATTCTGCAGAGAGATCTTGAAGTTCTTTATGTTTGTCTTTTACACATACAATTGTGTTGGTTGAATGCTGCTATCAGGGTTGTCATTAATGAACCTTGATGTTCACACCTGTAACAAATGTTTTACCATGTGGGTGAATGGTATCAATGACAGATGGGCAATAGCACCCTTCTTGTAAAGCATACTCGAGCCATAACAGGTGTTACAGGTTAGGTTTGCCCTTAAGGACAGCGTTGGCCCTTGTTTGAGTCACTCCACACCCAACATTTTATTGCTAAAAACTGGCACCCTTTCTTAATTTCACTGACTGCAGCAAGGCATTTACTTTCAGGATTAGTAGCTCTGAGAGTTATACCATTCCATTTGGTTGGTCAGTCTTGTGTGTTAAAATTCTGCCTGCAAACAGTGGCAAGTTTGGTGGAATTGTCGTAAATACATAATGCAATTTCACTATTGGTAAATAAAAAAAAGACAGTGCCCTTTTTGTGTCCGATTTGCATCCCTTAAATATTTTTGTTGCAATCAAATAGAGATGGCGACAATGCTGAACAACATAATCTATCTAATAAAACCACATACTTGTTGCTACAATATTCCGGCACAGACGTGATCAAGTGGTGGGTTAGATCTTGAAAACAGCTGGAAAAGTCATTTTTCACAGTTGGTCAATTTGCCTGGTGCCTGACTGTTACTTAACCTAGGATATGACTTGCGGGATGGATTGATTGATTGATCAGTCAATCATTTAGTCAGTTGGTCGGTCAGGATGTCAGTCTATCTGTCCGTCAGTAATGCGTGGTTCAATTCTACCTGTTACCTGACAATTTTTCTTATTTGGCGATTTGGCAGCGAACTCCCCCCCCCCCCCCCCGACACGAAAAAGTCGACAATTACCCACCCCTGTGACTCCTATTCTACCTGAACTGTGTCTGTATGTGTGAGGAAAAGAGTGAAATGTTGGTGACTGTACAATAATAGTGCAAAGGATCAAAAAAGGAAAGCGAATACTGACTGTGTGGTGCTCAAAGTTTTTCGTAGGCAAAAGAATACTTTCAATATAAAAGCTGCAAAAAAGCTGTTACAAAAAATCAATAGCTGCCTTTTTTTATTTGATCAAAATATTTTACTCAAATAGCCCCTTTGCAGCTAAGCCATCACATGACCTACTTTTCATAAAATTATGGGCTATAACTTAAAGAATGACAGAAATGGGAAAAGCATGTTGAAAAGCTAGGTTTGAGGCCCCTAGCATTAAAGCATGAGATTTTATGACGGTTTAAGTTTTTAAAAAATTAAGAAGATTTGTATGGAAAAACTTGTTGGAGAGCAAGACCCTGCTCTCCAGCAACATTTTACACAGATGTCTTCTAAATTTTCCAAAAATTCAACTGTTGTATAAATTTACTCTTTAATGTCAGGTGCTTCAAACTTGGCCATTTTGACATTTTCGATATGCTCTTTCTATTTCTGGCATTCTTTAAGTTATAACTCATAATATAAAATTTGGTCATGTGACCCAAGCTGCAAAGGGCCTAATATACAGGTACTCAATCTGTGATAATGTAGAATTTTTTTGATTACATATTTGTATTAAATAAACTTATCTTCAAATATGGGTTCTAATTTAGAAAGATTGTTTTGTTCTAGCAGAGCTGAAACTATCAGCTTCCCGACAAAAAATCTCTTTTCATCTGGCAAGTGGTGCGTTGCCATTTCATTTGATAAACCACATACACAAAGCAATTTTTTGTTTGCCCCACCCCCTACCCCCAGGACAAGACTGTCTTAAACAACTCGCCACCCCCAGACATGGAGGGCCGGAGTTGTCCCGGGGGTTGCTTGGGAAAGGGGTGATGGTAACAGATAGAATTGAACCACACACAATTTGGTTGATGGGTCAATCAATTTGATCAGCCAAGAGATTTATCAATATAAGAAATCAATCAAATAATCTTTTTATTTACCTTAGAAAAGCAAATGTACATGATATAGATTCAGTTAACTTGTCCCTTTGATTGTACTGGTCGGGGACTGTATACAAATGCTTTTTCTGGATTAATTTATTCCCCCAGGTCTCTAATTGCAACGAATGCCAGCACGGGGAACACTCAATAAAGAGCTAAATAATAAATGAAGTTATTTTAATAACATCACAGTCAAGACTATAGTACTCCTTTCGTGCTGGGTATATCGGTTCCTTTTCTCTTGATGGCAGCCCGCAATGCCAGCGCCAAAGCTTTGAACGCTGACTCCGCTCTGTGGTGATCATTCTTTCCTTTTAGTACATCTACATGTAATGTAATGGCTGCTGAAGTAGCAAATGAGCTCAAAAAATGCGGCAGCATCTCGCATGAAAGGTTACCAATGTTCTCCCTTTGCAAGTTCAAATTGATGTCGGCAAAAGGTCGTCCGGATATGTCCACGACAGCTCGAGAGAGCGATTCATCGAGAGGAGCGTAGGCATAGCCATACCTCGCTATACCTCTTAAATCACCAAGAGCTGCTTTAAACGCTTGGCCGAGAACAATACCACAGTCTTCCACAGAATGGTGATCGTCTACATGTAGATCACCCTTGCAGCTAAGAGTAAGATCGATTCGCCCGTGTTTTGACAAAGCAGTCAGCATATGATCGAGAAATCCAATTCCAGTATTTACAACGCTTTTCCCAGCTCCATCTAAGTTGAGGGACAAAGAAATATCGGTTTCTTTCGTCTTTCTTTCAACATTTGCCGTTCTCGATTTTTTCGATGGTTCTTCCGCCATCTTGAAATTCTCGACAATAAAAAAGACTGGACACTAGAGTTCAGTGTTTTGCAAACTTTTAGACATCATTAAGTCGAGGCAAAATGGTTTTGATGTTGGTTCGTCAGTAGTCATGACAACGGATAGGATGGCAACCATTGCGCCAACTCAACTGATGTAGTTCCTGAGGTGATTTGAAAGAGGCAGTATTGATATTCCGCGCAGCGTTTCTGAAGACTGATACTCCGTCAATATGATGGTACAACATGTACGAAGATGTAGGGAATTCACTGGGCCTACTCCTCATTCAGTGGCTATTGTAAGTGTTGGATATTTTTGCTATTCTATGAGCTTGCTTTCAACTTTGCCGGCGCTTGTGTGTTTTCGGTGTTTTGTTTGTTTTCGAACTTTGTAAAGCAGCTTCGTCCTCGAATTTTACTGCTGTTGTTGTATCTCTGACGAAGTTATGTAAAAGTGAAGCAAAAAGTTACGTGGTGAACTGAGTAAGTTATTATTGACACGATATAGCTTAATTCTGTACGTTATTGCAGAAAGCCAAACCCACGAGCAAAAGACCAGTGGAACATCTTATCCTTGAAACAAGGAGAAAAGATGAACTTAGAGAACAAGCCATTGCTGAAACCAAGTACCAAAAACAGTGCGATTTAAAGGTAAAGTTATTTAACGTAAGGTCATTAAGCTTTATTATCACCAGAAATTTGTAGGGTCTATATATGTAGATCTGAAAATCTGTTGTCTGACCGTGCTGTAATAGTTTCCATGCTGAGAAAAGGTTGTAGACTAGTACTTGTTTGTAAGTTTTCCGCTGTGGACATGTAAAACATTGTTTGAAGCCTGTTATTTGATTTTTCTTCTCTCTTGCAGTCGGAATGGGAGAAAGCAACTGATAAGAGAATAAAGAGCAATACAATTTCCAGAAGAGTTGAGAAGTTAATGCAGAGAGGGACTTTTAGCCTGGAGGACAGAAGAGAAAGGTTAGAATTTAAGCTTATATTAAACTTAAAATAAAGAAACCAAGATAATGTAAATTAACTACTACTAAGGAATGAAGCAGAACTTAGAAAATTTCTCTTGGAATAAGTGCAAATGCTGAAAATGCCAGCTGCTTTATTCTTGAAATGGTGGTTAATTTTCCTTGATAATTACTTGCAGAAGATTTTATGGAAGTGTAAAAAGTAGTCTTGCCTGGTGCTAGGCTCTCTTTTTGTAAACTTATTTCCCTTGAATGTGATACTCTTGCTCCATCATTCCCATTTCCATTATTCCAGTTCCATAACACCCTGGGTGTAAGCTGACTTCAAACACTTCACTATGCCTCTTCAAACTAAGGTCATTCATTTAAATTCTGCTGTGGCACAGTGGTGTAACAGAGCCAACGTTGTGTAGGAACACAGTTTGTCACTAACAAAAGGTTTGAGAAGCGCTGTGTAACATGTAAATAGAGGATATTACACGGGGGCGCGAAGATATGAATTTTATTTTCGAGTGGCAAAACAATAATTATTTTACGAACGAGCGCAGCGAGTGAGTAAAATATTGTTTTTTGCCACGAGAAAATAAAATTCATATCTTCAAGCCGCCGTGTAATGTTCTTTTTATTATATAGACATGCTGATGACGGCGTTTTTGATGATTTCCCAAAGATTTCCGACCACCTTCCGAAGATTTCCAGAGAAATTTCAAAATTGTTCCGAAGGCAGGACGAACGCTCCCGAACATTTTCCGAGAATTTCCGAAAGACCCGAAGATGTTTCGATGATACACCAACGAATTTAAGTACAATTTAAGAGACAAACTTGATATCAATGAAATCATTGATAAACTCGCGTGTGAGATTATGGAAAATAAACCACTCGGGTCCCGGATGTATTTTTTATGAATTTTACGAGTGGTATATTTTTCAGTAAAACATCCATGTCTATATACTAATTTGGTTTAATTTTGGAGCACTTGCCCTGTAGAAAAGATATTTAAAGCAGTCGTTCTGTAAGTATGATCTCTTTGTTCTAATTCAGACTAAAAGAAATGCTTTTGGCTGAAGAACAACAATACATTGAGGAAATGGAGGCAAAAGAGGAAACAACTCTTGAAAGACAGGCCAAGATGAGAGAAAGAGCCAAGTTCCTGAAGGAGAAGAGAGAACAGGAACGTTTAAAACTTGTACAGGAAAAGCTTGATCAGAGGTGGAGGTATGAAGCAGCAACAGAATGTTACAAAGAGTGATGAAATCAATGCATATATAGCATACACGTGCACTGTACATGTGACACTATTGCTCTTCAAAATAGGTTAAGATGTCATTATACACTATCAAGTTGACTTTGTGCATTATGTTGAATTTTAGAGACAACTGTGAAGAGCTACGATCAACCCTCAGTCAGCGCCATCAAGATGAAGTTTTCACAGAGCGTCATGAACAGCTTCAAATGAAAGAGGAGCAGAAAAAGAAGGATGCAGAAGTAGATAGCTTTTACGCTGATTTATGGGCGAAAGACATACAGATTAAAAGAATGAAAGAAGAACAGACTGCACGGGAACAGATTGAAAGGAACCTCGAGACTTTAAAGGTTCGTTGCTGTTTCTTAGTTGGGATTTCCCTGGAGGACTTCATATTCCTTTCCTGAACTTTGTTTAGTACACCAAATTGACATGAACTACAGAATGATTTTTAATCCCTTAACAGCAGTTTCTGTGACAATGCATGGCCTACATGCTCATTCATTCCTACTACAGTTTTTCTGAGACCCAGTAGTTTGCAAGTTATGATTGCCTGGAAGACGTCAGTATTAGTCGCATGTGCAAAAATGATGCAAGTAACCCTAAGAAGAAACGAAAACCATTTCAGCACTTGAAAGGCATTAAATCTTTTCAGTTTTTGTAGTGATAGTCTTAAACTCTATTCCAACATGTGTAGCAAAGTAATACATGTAGCGTGCTGTCCATTGTAGTTCAAGCCAGTGTCCTTCAGAATATGCTTGGGCTTAATTTTTAGATGAATACTTTTTTATTAAAATTCCTCTGACTTAATTAATCCAATTTTGTGTTATTTGTCAAGATAACTGTGTCATTTAACAGAAAGGTCTAATAATAATAATAATAATAATAATAATAATAATAATAATAATAATAAAACTTGTATAGCGCCGATATCAATAGAGCTGTTTTCATCAGTGCTTAAAACATAAAACTACATAAAACCTACTAAAAACGAGATTAAAAACACATTGATAAAATTACAAAAACGCTTTCTGAAATAAAAATGTCTTGAGTGTCTTTTTAAAAGATGTTACTGAGGGGCTACTCCTGATCGCATAGGGCAGTAAATTTCATAGTTGAGGAGCAGCAACAGCAAAAGATCGATCTCCTAACGTTGTCAAGGTCTTGAATTTCACAGGGTTTAGTAGCAGTCCATCACGGTCAGAGCGTAACTTGTATTTACATGCTTCTTTAAGATTAATAAGTTCCTGGAGATAAAAAGGTGCTAAGTCATTGATAGCCTTATACGTTAACAATAATATCTTAAAGTCAATTCGGAATTTAACTGGCAGCCAGTGCAGATTATACAGCAGTGGTCTTACATGGCAGTATTTGGATTCCTGAAAAATTAACCTAGCGGCAGCATTTTGGACCCTCTGCAGCTTATTAAGGTGGTAGGTTGGCAGGTCATAGAGAAGGCTGTTGCAATAATCGACGCGGCTTGAGACAAATGCGTGAATGAGCGTCTCAGTAGACCGCCTCAGTAGACAACTAATGTTGTTGGCTGTTTGGAATCTTCAGGTTCTGCAAGTGCAGGTTGCAGCCTGTGAAAAACAGCGAGAAGATGACAAGAAATTGAAAGAGATGGAAGCAGAGTGGTTGAAAGAAGAAGCAAGACTTAGAGACGAGGAAGAAAAATGGTTACAGGGAGAAAAGCTTCGTAAACAGAAAGCAGCAAAAAAATCAAGAGAGGTGTCCATCAGGCTTAAGAAGGAGAAAGAGGTTTGTTGTAAAACACTGTTACTCTCACATGACTACAAGTGTACAACTACACTTTTCTAAGCATTACATTTTGATAGTGTTACAAATTTACTTTCCATAGTTACCTTTCTAAAAAAGTACAAGCCAACCTATGCTTATCCTGGTTTCAGTGGCATGAAGCAACTAGAAGTATTTTTACTTCCCCCTGGATGGGATTCTAGCCCATTACAGGGTTACCCCCAGCATTAAATTTGCCGACACCCGTTTAGACGCAGGTGAATGGTATGTGCTAGTTAAAGTGAAGTGCTCCTAGAGCAATGATCTCTTCTCAAGCAGTCAGGGAAACAAGTACCATGGTCTGCCATTGTTGACTAATCTTTGATGTAGTACTGAAGAACTTTCAGAGACAACACATATAATTATTGCCACTGTCCACTGGAAGTTGTTTATCCTGACTGCAACGAGGCAATAACAGCAGACAAGTAGTTTATTCAATTATAATTTTCGGAGTAAATCATCATACATGGAACCACTGGAAAAACGCACAAGAAAAGGCAATTATCAGTTCCCAACATTAATGAGCAACAATCTAAATTTGTTAGGTTTCACAGTGAGATGGCTTGAGAAAATAAAAAGCAATTTGAAATGCCTTCACTTGCCAATTTGTGAGAAAAAGTTTGAGCAAGTGTTGTTTTAAAACAGTATGTGTCTGTAGATGTACTGTCTGTAGAGATCCTTTTATATTCATTGTTCACTTGTCATCCTCAGGCTAAAGAAAAACAAGAAGAATTAGCAATGGACATGAAAATATTGGAAAAACTTTTGGATGATACAAGGAATGAAGTAAAGGAAGAAACACAGAGAAAGGTTTGTAGTTGTTTAAAGTGGTTTCAATATTTCAGCAATGTTTCTTTAATAAATCTGTTCAACTTCTCAAAACATTTTTTAGAAATGATATTGAGGGTTGAAATGCACTTCAGCTTCTATTAACACAAGTCGCGTGTGTTAATAGAAGCTAACCGACAGGCTACAGGTAGCAGCACATTAGCAATTGACTTTGTTGCCTGATGAAGACTAGCCATATTGCTGCAGAAACTTGTGAATGTCGTAGTTTGGTTGTATTTATTTACTAAGTGTTGATGTTTGTTTTATGAACAGCGTGAAATGCGTGAGGAAAACTTGTGTTTCATGCAATACTGTGCCATGAACCGTAAAGAGGAGGAAGAAAGAGAGAAGGAACTGGAACGACTGGTGAATGACGAGGTTGAGAAGAAATGGGCCCAAACCATAAAACAGCATCAACTTGAGAGAGATGCCCGCAAGAAGCTTCTGGCAAATGTCATGAAAACAAGAGAACAGCAAATTGAAGAGAGAGGTAAGTGATTAAGTTGAACTTTGAAGATCAGAGGTTTACCCAATTCACCTAATTCCTGGAACAGGCTATGTTGTGTGCAGCTTGCAAACGCAAACGTATTTAACAAGAGCTTACGGATGCTCTCGCAGGCTATGTTGTGTTGCAACCTATTCTACAGTCTCGTTCAAATCCTTGGTGTGTCTTTCTTCTCTTAGAGCGACTGGCAGAAGAAGAACAAGACGCTGAAAGAAAAGAACGGGAAGCATTGCTTTCCGCCATTGAAGAACACAAGCGATTGGAGTCAGAGAATCAGGAAAGAATAAAGAACAGAAACGTGTCATTCCAACGAGATCTTGACATGCAAATAGATTATCAACGAAGGGTTAAGGCCAAGGAAATGGAAGAGGAAGAAAGGGAATTCAGAATGGGACAGGTTAGATAAATTCAACATACAGTAGGAAAGAGCTTTTCATGGTAAAAATGTATGAATTACTGGGTTAAGGCCCGTTTACACGGGCGATTTTTGTCGCGGCAACTCGATGCAATTTTTGTCGCGCTGAAGTTGCATCAAGTTTCAAACATTTTTGAAACCCCTGCGATATCGCGGCGACAAATCGCACTGAAAATCTACCTGGTTTACACGTGCGATTTTGAAGTTGCAACTTTCCCGCCACAAAAAATTGCATCGAGTTGCCGCGACAAAAATCGCCTGTGTAAACGGGCCATTAGGAAAGAGATCTTCTTTGCTGGAGTGTTGTTGAATAGCCATAACGTATGCTACCTTGTACAAAACAACTGGATTGAAACTTGAAAGGCTTAGACAGCCTAAAATTAAGATCAGTAAGTTCACGGACAATACTCAGTTGAAGGCAGGAATCCATCGTGGTTGCTCCTGCTGTTGCTGTTGAGCAATTTATACTCTTGGAGGGTTACAATTCAGAGTACATTGCTACTCGCGACAAGTTGTAGAGAAGGCTAACAGTTTCTACTTTTCTGGCAGGAGGCGGAAGCTGAATATCAGCGGAAGTTAAAGGAAGCACTGGAGCGACCAACCATCGATAAAGTACATCCAATGAGAATTTTGGGAACAGGACTCCGAAGCAAATCCAACTAACTTCTGTATTTGCAAGGTCAACAAAATATTAATTAGTGCATCTTGTTAAAGATTTCTACTGCAGGGATGAATTGAATTGTACTTGAACAAATAATAAAGCTTTCTTCTTATTCTGAATCCTAACTAGAGTTTTAAAAATAATTAAAACGTTGGGTAAACTGGAGTTTGTTTCTCCAATGTACAGCCCTAACATGATACCAATCATTGATATATGTGTAAAATCTCACCAAGGCTTTGTCTTAGTTATAGTAAGGTAATTTGTGAGCAGATGGCCTTGTGTAACATGCAAGAACAGCACATCATACATAGTGTAAATAAAAGGTTATTCTGATGTACCAGTTGTTATAAGAAAGCTTTTCTTTTTCCTCTTGTGTTATCTGGTTGCGTATAAATGCTAGAAAACTGACATTTTCGTAGAAAAGTTTAATTTACTTGCTATGAGAAACAAGACACTTCTCGATTCGTTTGAGTTATAAAAGACAAATCCTGGCAATCGAAAGCAAATCAATTCCGCAAACAGAAACATCCTCGTCAAATCGTCTTCTGAAATAATCGTTTGTCAAATGTAACCCGTCTCACAAAAAGAGACGCACTGCGAGAGATACAAGGAAACATTCTTTCTTCGAGTGTCTCTGGGTCCCCGATAGTGGCAGTGGCTGTCGGCACTTGGGGGAATACGCAGACTACTTGAAGATTTTTTTTAAATACACGTGAAAGAAGTATAAGGTAATGAAATGTAATAAGAATCCAAATATTTAAGTACAGCAGGATAAGATATCTTTAGAAAGACTCCTTATCCCTGTATCTTTGAGATTCAATGATCCTGGTAATGGTCCAAACACGATAACGAATGAGCTTTGACGATTGGAAGTCCAGATTAAGATGGATCCGCGCTCACTGTAAGGAAATCACACCTACGTCACAGTGAACCCGCAAGGAATCGCAAGCATGGGATAACAAAGAACAAACTAAGAGGAGGCTAAACTCGATGATCTACGTCCAGGACTCAAATTGGAATAACATCGCAAGATTCGCTCAGGATCGCGCTATCTGGTGTACAACTATGAATGCTCTCTGCTTCACAGAGGGGCGACAGCGCTAGTTAAGAAGGGAGGGATGTCACTAATTATTACGTGCATTGTAAGGGACCTCGGCAAGGAGCTCAAAGAAAGGCGGCGCTGTGGCAACACGGTCCAACGCCCTTTTTGCGGCATGTGAGTAAAATTGATAAAATAGCATGTGGCGAAAAAACCTTTCCTCGCACACTACCAACTGGAGGGGCGCCTTTAAATGGTAAGCCTGTTCTCCGGCTTTCCCTTCAAGGTGAAAACCCCCTGATAAGTGTTTCCTGCATCTTAGTTGTAGCCCGGAATAATAGCTCCCTGCAAATACATTTTGAGACATCTCGGAAGAGGAAGGTAAATTACACACTAGCAACAATGATTATTAACAATAATAGAAAGCAACGGGATGTGCAGCTGCTTTTGAGTTTGTTGCCATATGAACTATATGAAAGTAGCACTGCTGCAAACTAATTGGTTGTCGGTGTTGAAGTTCAGAGGGGCTCTATCGCGGAAACCTGAAAAACAAGTTTGATCAGTAACAAATTGTTACCTTTTTTAACTGCTGCTTTCCGGTTAAATTACGTTGTGCACATAACTAGACATGAATCTGATGGGTCAACACCCAACAACAGCCGGCCGGATAAATTTAAGACAGGAAATATTCGACAGAACCCGAATTCACTCTGAAATCTTCAATTTTTATAGCACGTAACATATTGTATACAAGCACCTCATGGTCTTCACGAACGTAGTGTAAACTATTACATGCACTGGATGATCCCCGACGCTTTTGACTGTGTATTTAGTGAGAAAAGAAGAACGGTGGTTAGATCGGACTGAATCAGCTCGTACTGTATGACGTGGTTTAACTTCACTTTGCTGTCCTGAGAATTAACTTTTATTTACCTAACTGATGAAGATTTGATCAAACTCGGCGTGCACGTAAATGACTACACGGTCTGAGAGACAAACGGTTGACAGAGAGACTTCGTTTTTTGAGGGCCTTGATCAAAACCGTAGTCAGACGAAAGTTCTTACCGGGACAATATTTTATATTTTCGTAATTCTTCAATACGGGAATCCGAAACAGACAAATAAATTCAACAGATATCCGAGGCAGGGACCTCAGTTCGGTCATGTTGATCATTGCAGATTGCTCATTGTAAATAACACTTAGGATAACGAATAAGTCTGCCGGGATTGAAAGACGTTAAGGAAACGTAGCTCAGGTTTTGTTAAAGCAAACAGAGATCAATTACCAATGTGCTAGACATTTCCTAAAACCACGCGCAACTATTAAAGCGCAAACACTGCATAGACTTCCCACATCTTGCTGCTTTTTCCTTTCACGCCCCCGGTCCTATTGCTTATCGTGGGAGAAGCAACTAGGTTCGGTAGTCACTGAAGCCGAACACCCGAGATCTGCTGAGGTGAATGGCACTTACGATTTATGGGAAATGGAACTCGTTTTCAAGCAGATAGTATATTAGTATTATCTACTAACTTAAAGTTTGCATTTCTCAATCTAGTCACCCAAAACAGTGATAAACCTCCTTCGACGTACTTTAAAGGTGAGTTTGCGAGACAGTATCTGCTGTTTAGGAAACTACTAGGTGGTGACAAGATATCACAATATTTCAAGAAAGCGTCTTTGATTTCTTTCTGTTAAAAAGACTTTCAAGCCGGTGTTTGTTTTCAAGTGGTGGTAGTGTTCCACTTACAAAATGATTTACTTTCTCGGAGGAACAATGCATATGTTGATATGTAGACTGTATCACTTGTGGTTCATTAAATTGCAATTTTGAATTTTCAAATCGGATGTTATCGAACTCGGCGCGTTGCCCGTATTGATCATTCTTTCCTTTCGTTTTTGTTTCCATCAGAAAATTGAGAGATATATCCCAAAAATACGTACGTAGTTCATTTATAATGCCTCTTAATTTAAGGTCACCGCCAAACAATTGCGTCTGTCTGCGGCAGATATGCGTTAGAAATTTCTGTAAAAGTTTTATCAAAACTTCGAACGTCGGCCAGTTATGCTTTTGCTCGCCGAAAAGTAAATCGTCTTAAAGTAGTTCATTGTTGTTTTGTCGTTGACAAAGAACCCAAACAAACGAAGAAAGTCGTCGAAATTAATACGTAGTCATGTGATCCATTTCAATACTGAGCTGGTTTGTAACTAGAATTCTAGCCACTCGGGGAACCAATCAGAATACGAACCCTTTCATGTTCACATGGACAAGTTGGCTATCTTATTTTCTCTAAAAAAAGAGGACGAAGAATCATTCCGGGGGGGGGGGGGGGGTACTCCCATATATGGGTTATATAAGTATGTGCCGCGAGATAGGGTAGGGTTTTTGAGCTTCTCGATCCTTAAATAGGGTATCATTTTCTACCCCTGTTGACATTGTGTTCCCCGTGTTATTCTTAGATAGGGCACCTAAATTGTACCAGCTAAGAGTGCAGTGCGTAGATAGCTAGCTAAACGCAAAACAAATGATCTGTTAAAACTGAACTATCCGTTAACTTCCAATGTTACATAAACGAAATAGTTCACTCTATTCACGCTATTTTTAGTTTTTTTTTTAGTTTTCCCTTGAATAGGGTGTCATTTTTCGGGTTTGTGCCTGAAATAGTGCACCGATTTTTCATTTGCTTCATCCTTAAATAGGGTCAGGGTTAAGACCCTTCGCGGCACACACCTATCCGAAATTTACGGAAGTACCCCCCTCCCCGGGAATCACCCAACCAATATGGTTAGGAAGCGAGTTTCAAAGTTTTCTCACCTGTCAGTCAACACTTAATTCATTGAAATTTTCTTTTTTTCAAGTTAAGACATGTGGCAGTTTACTAAGGGTGGAACCGAGATAAGAAACTGAATCTTTCATTGTCTCTTGAGCTTTTGCATACATCTAGACGGGGGGTGACAACTCTAACAAACGCTGTTTGAGCACTACAGGGTCTTAACTTAAGTCCTCCCGGAAATTTGGATCATCCTCCCGAATTTTTGGGAATTTTTGGGATACTTTCCCGATTTTTTTCTGCAATGTCCCGGAATTATCGCGTGTTTCCCGGAAAAATTTTTAAGTGTCCCGATTCCCGGAGAAATCTCCAGTTTCCCGGAACAATTTTGGCTTTGTCCCGAAACAGCGTTTGTTAGAGTTGTCACCCCCCGTCATCTAGGGCTTTATATTTTATATTTGGAAACCCTGTTTGGGATTCAGGTAGGAATATTATTTCAGTAAGATTGACTCCATTGAAAAGGCAATGTTTCCTTTATTAATGGAATTCTATCAACAAGGTTTAGTTGAAAAATCTTAAATTCCCGACAACGCAAGTGGAAGAGTCAGTGCTGGCCTTAGCTTAAACCTCATTCTATACCCATCTTGCTAGCGAATAGACGAGATCAATTGTAAAGCCAAGAAGACGAAGTCTCTTTAATTGTACAAAGGATTTCTAACTGATCACTGTTCTTATATTGTATTCAGGTTGTTTTCTATTCTCGATTGGACTTAATCTTCCCAAATGTAGTCATGTTTGGTACCTTTTGGCTTATTATTTTTTCGTGTTTGCTGTTTTTTTACTCTGGCATTCACATTACGGGTTTCCATCGAGTTAAAGATCAAGTTATCCGTCACTTTTTCTTCGTTGTATTAAACTGTGGAAGCTAAATAATGTTTCTACTATCGCCAACCCAGCAGTGTCCGCAGTGGCGGGGAGTTATGGTCTTGTGCGCGAGTGATATAAAAATATCTGGGACAACTTAACCTGCCACTTCCATGTCACGACCAGAAGGAAAATGTAAGTGACACGGGTAGGAAATGAAACCACATGCACTGTCACAACAAAATTGTCAATCGTTGCCTCAAACATCGACAATAATTACTGGATCGGCTCTGTAGTCTGCTATCTTTCCTGTTTGAAAATCGTCAACTGAGTCACCGCGACATCGTTGTGTTATTCAATCTGCAGAGCGAAGTAAATAAAATAGATAAATATCTTAATTGACTGCTTTTCAGGGCCAAAGTTATGGCTTTGTCGCAAGCTCGATTTTTGTAATATTATTTCGAACTAGTTCCAGAGTGAAAAGCTTTCAGTGAGCTGTTTTACAGTTTTAACATAATACAAGAATTTCGAGGAAAAAAGTTACAATCAACAAGAGAGTGCAAACGAATGGAGCCGAAAATTAGGCACTCTTTTAAAAGGGGCTCTCAAAGAACTTGCTTTTCGGAACTGTTCTTTCGGGTGACCCTTGCAATCGAAAAAAAGATTTTGACTTCGTTACTCCTTACTGAAAAACCAAAGCCATAGTCGATTTTCTTTTTGCTGAACGAGTTCGTTCGTGTACCAGGGGGTCGGTTATTTTATTCTTTCGTCAAATGTAACAGTTGAAGATGAAACATTTTTTGTTTCCGACTTTTCCGCGTTTAATTTTGTGCATGACTATATGTACGCAGTTAGAATAATTTAGAGCCGTTTTTTTTTTAAAAACATACCTTATTACGTGTACAACTCAACTTAAAATGGCAGGAGGAATGATTCCATTTCCGTTGTTTAATTTTTGCTCGTCAAAATAGCTTTGATGAAAACTGACACATGATTTTCGACCTTTTTACCGGCAATCAATCGTTGTCGCTTTCCTCAAATAGTCGTCTATAATTGCTGGGAAATGAAATGAAGAACCTGCCCAGTTTTTCGCAACACGAAAATATTTACTGTGAGATATGGAATATCTTGAAAAAAAAACTTGCCTTGATCCTTTCAAATGTTTTTTTGATTGTGGGTTTATTTGTATATTCTTTTCATACCTGACGTAAATGAAAAGTAAACCGATAGAGCTCTTGATGGCTCCAGTTTTCCAACTTTTTTTCAGAGCAAACTTATGCTTCATCATAATTCTGGTTCAGATGCCAATGGCTCGGACTGAGATTGTTTTAGCCCAGAAACGTTCTTTTTGACTATTCATAAGCTGGATGTCAAAAAATTCAGTGAAACAGCTTTGCCGTTTTGGAATACATTTATTTGACCAGCAGGCAATGATGTACGTTTTCAAATGAGCCCTTTTATGACAATATTCAAAAGATTTAGGTGAATAACATTTCAGCGTTAATTTTAATGGATTAAGAAAATGCCCTTTGTTTCAAGTGTTTCAAAACAAAAACTTTTATCAAGGAGACATAATTCCCTTTCATAACAAAAGTTTGCTAAATTGCTGCGCAAACGAATTAATTCCCAGCTTATAAGAATTGTGACACTTTTTAGAAGAGAACTTCTGAGGGTTTTCAAATGATTTTCCTCATTAATTCCGTTTTAAATCACTTGTCTCAAATTGCCTTAAAATATAATCGAATATAATTCTTCGAGTTCGAACAAAATCAGATGTAATTTCATATCATTCGTCGATCAGGACCTGTTTAATTAACCTTCGATAACAATTCTACATCTGTACAAGTTGTGGTGTGTAATTCTTTTGGCAAAAATGTTTAGTCTCGAGTGAGAATTAAGCTCGTTTTGCCATAGACTCATGTATTTTGTGTTTTTGTAAAATCTGTGTTCTCAGGTTCACTGTGATAAACACTGATGTTACACTGAAAATGCAAGTTTTATAAAATTGTAACTGACGGTAAAACAATCAAATTAACAACACTAGCATTATTTTCAGTAAAGAAACTCACACTGCAGTTTAGCGGATACATTCTGTTTAGGGTAAATTTGCAACACCAGGAAAACTTGGCCTATGATTGAAAATGATTTCAGGCGAATTGTACCGACTCCTGAAAACTTAGTTCTTTCGCAAAACCACTGTAAATCTCATTTACTAAACTCAAAAACTGAGTAATTTAGTAGCAAAGGATAAATAGCAAAAAAGTTCTCAAAGTGCGGCGTCTGGACACGGTATTCGATAAAACGGCACATTTTACAAGAGAAAGCTCGTTCAAAGCAAGCGCGTGCGTGCGTAGGCTTGATATTGAAAGAGATTTGTTTCCCGATAAACGACAGTAATTATATACACTCAACGAGTTCCAAAGCGTTTTTAGCAAAATAGCGATTACTAAAACCATACTAAAATCAATAAACAAAAAGCAAAATTCTCCACCTAAATTATGTATACAATTTCGTTTCGGTTGCTGAAGTTTAGCTGGAAAACCAGATTCCACATACCGTTCGTGGTTTTGGATTTTAAATGTTGCGCAATTAATTAGAAATGACTCAGAATTCGAATCCCGATTTTATTTTTCAAGTAATGTACCTTAGCAATGGTAAGGTTCTTATTCCGCTGGGTAACGTCATCGAGAGAAATCTAATGTATAGCTATCGCTTCTCAAAAAAGTGATATCGATCTAATCACATAAAGGCAATTGAGAATCAAAAAGCCAATTATTCTTGTTAAAACGAGATAATAGTATTTTCAATATCCTCCTAACTATTAGTTCCCTTTAGAAATTGAACAGATCAATTATCGAGGTCTGTTTCTTTTGAATGGATTGGAAGGGTTTGAATGGGCTTTAATGTGATTCGCGGGAGATAGCAATGAAGGAATTTTGCGTTTACGATTGCGCTTCGCTCGTGCAATGAAAGCCGATACCAAATCGCATTTTCATGAGTGATTGAGAGCTAGGGTGATGGTTCAAATGAATTACGGAGCGTTTCGCCCCATTGTTAGTTCGAGTCCCGGAAATATCGCACCACGCACTAATTAAAAGCGATCTTGGCCCGGCTAAATGTTTATTCAGACTGTTGTATTGTATCACGTTCAAGGGGATGCGGATTCGAGGTTCAATAACAAATTACACAATTTAAACATTCGATCTGCGTGTCTAGATTAGCTTCGGATATCCTTTCATCGACCAAGACAAACACTTCATTAAAACACCCACAATTAGCCCTCGGACTATAAAGCGATGTGCCCGGCTAGCCACTGATACAGAAGTCACACAGCAAATACGCGATTTCGCGGCGGGACCCGTGAATCTTCTTTCATTTGCCGCTTCAATCTTTTCTCTTTGGTCTCACAAAGGATATATTTTTTCCATAGTTATCATCGTGAAAAGGTAAGGCTTTATCCTCTTTATTCACATATAGTACAGCTTTGCGTAGAGTTTTCATTTTAATTTGGTCTTCACTACGAAACCTGTCTGACCGCATGGGTTCATGGTTGTGACTGGAAAATAAGCGCCAATTTCTCTTTTGTTATAGTACTGCGGGAGTTACGCGTTTAACACAATCCTACTTTGTATGTTCTGCTACACAACCATCTCTGTCTTCCTTTGTAAGCAGGCTCGAGCCATTTTTCTAGTAGCAATTCTCAAATGTAAAGCGGCTTGAGTTTAAGATGCGTTTACCCTTAAAAGAAAATCACTTTTTTGCGTAACGGGCAGATATCCTTCAACAGAGGCATTGGTATCCCTATTTTGTATCTTGAAAAATGATTAAGTAGTTTTTCCGGACAAAAATTTTGTTTGATTTGCCGAAAATCGCCAACGATTCGGTGGCTTAGCAGTTGATTGAGTCGCATATAGATGTTTGGTTAGTGTCTGTTCTAAAGTTATTTAAAAATGTACGACGTATAAATATACGACTTAAAACCTAACCAAAAATTGGTGACACCCTCATACGAGCTAAGCGATTAAAATGTAACCAAAAGCGTCCTATGTTTTATCGCTCATTGTCGAATCTATTAAAACGACAAAGACTCGATTCGCGTAGATTAGCAATCTTAGTTACAATCCAATATTCCTCAAGAAACGTATCTTAATAATAATACAATGTTTTTTATCAATACAGGGCAGCAATTTTTGCCTCTTTAGAACACAAAAAAGAAAAAAATTCAATTAAGTACCTAGTTAATCGCTTACAGTACAATGTTTAGTTTGTTTAATTAAATCTGCTCTGGCATCTGTCCTTTCAACTAATCAGAGTTTTTTCACAATTTATTTTCGATTTTTTGTTGCTGTTTAGAGTCTGTTTCTAATCCAAGTTTGCGATTTTTAGCTTACACATAACCAACTTAAATCGAACAACGATCTATTTCTTCAAAATTCTATCTAAATGTTATCTGTGATAAACTTTGCCCGCATGTCTTCGTCATAATCAAATTCAAACCTTTCCCTTATTTTACCCATCCTTTGGTAATACATATTTATTTAATTCTGCTAGACCAAAGTTAAAAAGTGAAAAAAAAACTGGCCTTGAAAAGAAATATTTGTTCCAATAAAGTTCTTTTTTGTTTCATCAACGCACTCCCTAATCGTAATACTATGTAATTTTTCAGCAAAAAAACTACAATATTTAACGAAACAGGATCGCAGTAGTATTTTTCAATAAGCAAATCTAGTCTTCATGTATCAGCTGTTTTTTCATTTCTTTTAGTGAATTACAATAGTCTGTCGAGCGTTTGAATATATTCAGTTATTTTTGGTCAATTTTCATAACGATCGGAGCTATATTCATTCAAAAATAGATATTTAAAAAAGCCCATGAAATTCGCATGCGTCTGATTTTAAAATTTGGCTTGAGTTTTTCAGCGCCATTTTTCTCTTAGAAGATTGAAAAATGGATCTATTCATCAACAAAGGAAGCGATTAGGCTTCTTAAGGGTAAAGTTTCACCGTTAATAACCGAGGTCGAATTTCTTATCATCTAAAATTGCCCTACGTTAGATCACATTTCCGCGCTCTCAGTGATAAAAAGATAATAAGGCAAGAAAAAATCATGAAAAGTCTACGCGGAAAAAAAAATTATGTGAAGAGGAAATTACTTCCTTTGCAAATTCATCGAAGACATGAGAAGATTTCTTGAATAAGTTGTTTGCTCAATATATTTTCATAATGTCACAGACAGTGCTCTTTGTAAACATTCAATAAACACTGCGGAAATCAGATTCAACACTCAGCTATTTTAGTAACAGAAGGTGACGTGCGATGCAATTAGGGGTGGATAGTTTTCAGCCTAATAGTAAGCTTAGAGAATCAAACATGATTTTTGTTGTTGAAATTTGGGGGTGGGAAGTTGGGGGAGTATCCTTTCTAGGAAGAACTAAGCCGAAGGAGTGCCGGTGATGTGTGTGGGGGGAGGGGAGAGGGGGGGAGGAGGAAGATTGCACTTTTTTTCCTAAGGCGAAATACCAATGTGAAAAAAGGAAAAAAAAACTGTTGTTTGGTCATTATGTAGGGTACGGTAGTGGTAGCCTGCGTTCTGTTGCTTTTGTAAAAACATGTTTAAGGTAGAATTTGCCATCGACGGTGGTACTTTAAAGGCCATCAAGTGAAAGTTATTCCATCTCTGAGCATGACTGAAAACTGCCATCCTGCTGTATAGTGTCGGCAAAATTTCACTGTACTCTATTTAGTCTGACTTTTATTCGAACCCAAGAAGCAATGTTATTTATTGGAGTTAGAGCGGTGAAACATGTGTACCCCACTTTGTCCAGGGCAGTACCCAAGTTTGAACTTGTACATTTACAGAGACTATCCTAGCAGGGTTCTTCTTCTCAGCTGTGCTAGCTCGCGTCTTAGTGCAGGGGAAGTAAATTTCAATCGTCTTTTATTTTGACAGGAATGTTGCATCAAATCACACTTATAGCCCTTTTGCTGGGTATATACGGAGTATTGTCACCCACCTTTGCGGCTGAAAAGGTCGCAGAGTTACAAGACGAACATTCTTCATCGGCTTGTCCTCCCGGGTATTGGTGCAAGAAAAAACGCGAGTTTGATTCTGCAGCGTGTCCTCGAGGGTTTTTATGCAGGTCAAAACGAAGTGCTGAAGTTTGCCCCCCCGGGTATTGGTGCCGAAGAAGCGAGTTAGTGTTAGATGAGCCGACTAAGCCGGAGGAATGTCTAGACGGGTAAGCAGTTCTTCTCTATCCGTTACACCAACGCGCACTTAATAACAAGACTCGTCAATTACCGTCAAAAATAACAAAAACAAATGGAAAAAGGATGGTTATGATTTGGGAAGATTGGCAAGTATGCTAACATTTTCAGGGCCAGGTGCTTCTACCTTGACGCAATGCCTGGGTGCCAGTTTTTGGTTCAATCAGTTGAGTTATTTTACCATTCCAAAGAGCGTGACAAGCTTGGAAGTCGCTATAGGATTGTGATTCCTAGCGTATTTTTCTCGTTCTCTCCAACCAGCGAGTTTCTGGACTGAGTTGGTTGCGTATACCATCAAGATAATGTGTACGCTGACGTTTATTTTTTCTCCATAATGCAGTTACTGGTGCAAGGAATTTGAAATCAGCCAGCCTCGCTCAATGTTTTCGTCCAGAGCTTGTCCACCAGGGTACTGGTGCCGAAGAAAGCGCTCAATCGATTTCCTCTCGAAACGAAGCTGCCCGAGAGATTTCAGTTGCGAGGGGTCACAGGAAGAAGATTCCGCAGCCTGCCCTCCAGGGTATTGGTGTAAAAAGAAGAGAAACATCATCCATTCCGCCACCAAGAAAAACGAATGCCGTCGGGGGTTCTGGTGCAAGAAGGAAGCAGTATCGTCTTAATATTTTCCAAGACTGTTGATCTCGAAAAATTGCAGCCGTTTCGGTAAAGGTTAAAATGCGAATTTAATAAATTAGTTAATGTAGTAATCAGAGATCTAC
>OZ026597.1:24896671-24911671 GCA_964020085.1 Micromussa lordhowensis | reverse complement strand
GCTGATTTGGGTTCTGTCCTCGTGTACCGGTACACAAGAACCGATACAATAGACCCAACAATATGCAATAGCTAAACAAAGGCTTGTAAACAAAGGAGTACAATAGTTATTCCCTCTGGGTACCGGTACACCAGGACACAGCCCTGATTTGAATAAGAATAGCACCTATTCAAGAATGAGGAATACAACAATAGGTGCTATTCTTATTCAAATCAGCGATCCGAGTTGATCCGGTCCGACTTTTGTACCTGCCCGCTTGTAAATTTTCTTCACAAACAGAAATTTAATCAGAGGTGCTGGTTATAGCCAGAGCGTGGTGGATATATGCAGATTCGAGGTTGTTTAACCGAGCATAAGATCAAGACGTTTTTTGCGTGGCTGCACCTTATAAATAAACCGCAACACAGTAATGTGAAGCCCACCTTTAGTCTATTTCTAGAAAAACAAAATTCTAGAATAGGAAATCATGTTTTCACTGATCTACGCTCGTGTCGAGATAGTAAAGATATTTCGGAAAAACCAAATGCAGTCATGAAACAGCGGACAGGGAGACAAATTTCTGCAATAACAAATTATAAAGACGTTTATTTTAGACTGAAAACGTGACGAAAATCTGTTATTAGAAAGCAAAATCGAAAAGGCAAACAACACTAACTGCCTGTTATGACTTTGTTTGAAGGAATGCTACAGAAAGGTATTATTTTAACCCTTTTATTGGGTTTGTCCGTCATTGCTAAAGAGGCTGGAACAACAACAGATGAACAAGCCTCTTCTTTTACATGTCCCCCTGGTTACTGGTGTAAGAAGAAGAGACAGTTTGACTCTGCTGAATGTCCTCAAGGGTTTCTGTGCCAGTCAAAACGCAACAATGAAGTCTGCCCACCAGGGGTCTGGTGCCGAAGAAGTGAATTGGTCAGAGATGAAGAGACTGATCCGAGGAGCTGTCCACCAGGGTAATAATCAATACTGAATTTACTTCCCAGATCGACTTTTTTTAAACATATCCTCGGAACTACTCGCATTCTACACTTCGGACATATCGAAAATGTCATCCTCTTAAATAATTTTCCATTCGAGTTGCATCTGAACTACGGCTTTGTGTTTTAAGGCGGGGGTCCACCTGCAAGCCGTATTTTGGCTTGGTATTATGTTTTTAATGCAAATATCTCGTTTACGTTTCAAGCAATCAAGAATCCCTTCGCTCATTACACACATCTATGTTTGGCGCCGTTTTGTAAATATTTTGGTCATTTTTAGGTTTATTTGGAGATAAATAGTTTTTCTCAAAGGATTAGTAAAATTTATGGAAATAGGAAATTTTGAAGATTTGGTGTTGTTTTAAAATTAGAGTTTGAAGTTAAAAATTGGTACATACACACCAAACAGTTGCCTAACAACCTGGGTGCCATTGTGGGGTCGGGCAACTGTCTGGTGGTAGTCCATAACCTTTTTTCCCCCTTTCAATCTCTCTTTAAACTTCCTCAAATTTCACTTAAATTCAGGTGTACCCCCGCCTTAAAACCAAAATTCCTTATTCAGTATTGTAGTTATATGTCTACAGTCGATGCCTGATGTTATATTTTACTTCTTCAAGGTTTTAAAAGATGTTTGACTTTTCTGTTTTAAGATACTGGTGCAAACGACGGTCCATTTCCTCAAAACTCTTTCGTGGTTACATTTGCCCGCAAGGACATTTCATCGGGTGCTAAAAGAAGGGATCAACACAACCCTACATGTCACTAATATAACTGCCATTGGATTGAATAGTAACCTTCTGACGGTGATGTCATTTGATATAGTTTTTCTGCATCTAGAACTGACTAATAGAAAACTGTTAAAATTCGTTAAGTTGTGACAAAAGGCAAAAATGTAACTTTTAGCCAACTGAAATAAAATCATTAATCATTGAAGGTACTGACTCTTTTTTGTAATCGCCACAAAAAAATGACTTTGATACTCCACAATCATTGACAAACGAAACTATCGCACCAGAAAGACACTGGAATCATGGCACACGGAAAAAAACCGTGTTGAGGCTGATGAGGCTCCCGAGACAATACAACATTCTTATAAACAAACATTAATTTTAGCACTTTAGCATTCTTTTTTATATGCAGTGTTTAAAATTTATGCGAACTACTCTCTATATTCAAATTTTTAACGTTTCACTTATCACAATTTTTATCCGTCGAAGACAGCAGATTGGCCGCCGAAATTTTTTACCAGAGAACGCTATATTCTATATTATCAAAAACTCCAGCGTTACTTATTTGTACTTATAAGAGAGGGACACCTCGAGAAGAAAGTGTGTTGCTAAAGAAAATAAGGACATCTTCTGATCAGTTGTCCGGTCTATACACACCATCAAAATTGGACCTCCATGCTTTTTTTTGTTCCAGCACTTTATTTGTTACAGTGTCGAATAAACTATTTACAAAAACTCTATTACCAGGGGCTGATCCAGGTGGATGGTACCTTTGGTTTGTGGAATTAATGGGGCATGGACAAGCCTCATTTAAAACTGTTACACCACAAATACTAGTAATGGCATAAAGTGGAAGTAACATTGAAGTAACTGTCCAGAGTATTTCCCTGCATTTCTGCTATGATATTCACAATTCACGGTTAAAATTACGGGTAAACGTGAATTACGGGTAAACGTGAACGAGGATAACCGAAGAGCGGTCGAAACGTCGTTCACTTTTACCTGTAACTTTTACGGTGAATTGTTTTATCAGACCCCTACTGATAATATTCACAATCTATTTTTTTTATATTTTTTGCTTGTTCAAAAAGGGTGGTGGCTAGCCACCCAATCACTCCCGCCCCCCCCCAATTCCGCCCCTGTATTACTCTGAGAAGAGAGTTGAAATACGACGCGTTGCGGAGTATTTTTGACGAATTTCGAGGTGTTCGGAAATGTGGTCAAACACTATCTTGGTACATCTTCTCAATCAGGGCTAAAACTAGGGCGAAAATCGAGGAAGAAAATCAAAAAAATCTATGCTAATTAAGATCAGATATCCAAACAACGTCACACAGACGTACTTCCTTCCAGAGGAATCAAGTGACAGCCGGAAATACGTCTACGTTCGCAGGTAATGATTGCATTTCTTTCAACTTATAAATTATTTTGAAAATGACATTCATTTAATGAACGCTTGAGAGCTTGCCAAAACAGCATCCTAGCTGATGTAGCCTGCGTACCAAAGAGCTTTTCCGCATTGTGACCGCGCGTAAATTGGAGCGAGAGCAAAAATTCGACGAGGCAGGGGGTTGTGGGGCTTCGTCGAGTTGCGCGCGGTCAGAATTCGGAAAAAGTTTTTTACGTGAACGCTTGCTACACAGGCTAAGCTGATGCGACAAGTTTTCTTTTACTAAGAAAGGAAGCATTAACATCTGGATCAACTAAAGTAAGTCAAGTGCTGTACTATCGGGATTTTAACGCATCATTTCGTTGCGACAACATGTTGCAGCTTTTTGAAAGTGATTCAACCTGCAACATTGTTCAACTTGCCTGAACTTAGAATGTTGCGTTGAAAATCGTCTCGGATAACATTCCGTTATCTCATGTAACATGCATTGAAAATCGGCGTTAAAAATCTGGTCATTTCATGTTGTTGTTTTGTAGAAGACGGCAAAGAAATGTATCGAGAATTATAACGCAAGTACCCAACCATTTTTCTGCTCATTAAACCTTTTGTTTAGCGACGCTGTCGTGTTCCCTAAAATCAACAGACAGATCTAAGGTAGTTCTGAGCTAAATTGAAGCTGAAGCAGATGCAGCCACAACAGCTTGCAAATTTTCATCTCAAAAAGAAATTTAATCAGAAGTGCTGGTTATAGCACGAGCGTGGATATATGCAGATTCGAGGTTGTTTAACCGAGCATAAGTTTTTGTCATAAAAACGAGACAAGGCGTGTTTTGCGTGGCTGCGCCTTAAGGCTGGTTTAGACTAGCACATAAGCATAAGCCGACATGCGCAGAAGCCGTAAGATGCTAATAATTAGCACCCTTAGTTATGATAATTTCCTAATAAAACACGCTACTTAGCAGCACTCTAATGCGTCTGCGTATGTTGCTTATGTTTATGCTTGTGCGCTAGTGAAAACCAATACCAATACCTTTATTTTACGTGGAAAATGTTCTTAGCTATTAGCTACTTCACAGACATGACACGAAAAATAAATAAATAAATAAACTAAAAATCAGCCTTTATAAGTAAACCAAGAACCAGCCTTTATGAAGTAAACCGCAACACAGTAATATTGCGCCCACCTTTAGTCTATTTCCAGAAAAACAAAATTCTAGAATAGGAAATCATGTTTTCACTGATCTACACTCGTGTCGAGAGAGTAAAGATATTTCGGAAAAACCAAATGCAGTCATGAAACAGCGGATAGGGAGACAAATTTGTTATTAGAAAGCATTAGAAAGCAAAATCGAAAAGGCAAACAACACTAACTGCCTGTTAATAACTTTGTTTGAAGGAATGCTGCAGAAAGGTATTATTTTAGCCCTTTTATTGGGTTTGTCCGTCATTGCTGAAGAGGCTGGAAAAACAACGGATGGACAAGCCTCTTCTTTTACATGTCCCCCCGGTTACTGGTGTAAGAAGAAGAGACAGTTTGACTCTGCTGAATGTCCTCAAGGGTTTCTGTGTCAATCAAAACGCAACAATGAAGTCTGCCCACCAGGGGTCTGGTGCCGAAGAAGTGAATTGGTCAGAGATGAAGAGACTGATCCGAGGAGCTGTCCACCAGGGTAATAATCAATACTGAATTTACTTCCCAGATCGATTTTTTTAAGCATATCCTCGGAAGTACTCGCATTCTACACTTGGGACATATCGAAAATGTCATCCTGTGTGTGTGAGGATGGGTAAGTGTGTGGGTGAGTGAATGACTGACTGAAAAACGAAAATTGCCGTCGACAAGTTTTCTTTTACTAAGAAAGGAAGCATTAACATCTGGATCAACTAAAGTAAGTCAAGTGCTGTACTATCGGGATTTTAACGCATCATTTCGTTGCGACAACATGTTGCAGCTTTTTGAAAGTGATTCAACCTGCAACATTGTTCAACTTGCCTGAACTTAGAATGTTGCGTTGAAAATCGTCTCGGATAACATTCCGTTATCTCATGTAACATGCATTGAAAATCGGCGTTAAAAATCTGGTCATTTCATGTTGTTGTTTTGTAGAAGACGGCAAAGAAATGTATCGAGAATTATAACGCAAGTACCCAACCATTTTTCTGCTCATTAAACCTTTTGTTTAGCGACGCTGTCGTGTTCCCTAAAATCAACAGACAGATCTAAGGTAGTTCTGAGCTAAATTGAAGCTGAAGCAGATGCAGCCACAACAGCTTGCAAATTTTCATCTCAAAAAGAAATTTAATCAGAAGTGCTGGTTATAGCACGAGCGTGGATATATGCAGATTCGAGGTTGTTTAACCGAGCATAAGTTTTTGTCATAAAAACGAGACAAGGCGTGTTTTGCGTGGCTGCGCCTTAAGGCTGGTTTAGACTAGCACATAAGCATAAGCCGACATGCGCAGAAGCCGTAAGATGCTGATAATTAGCGCCCTTAGTTATGATAATTTCCTAATAAAACACGCTACTTAGCAGCACTCTAATGCGTCTGCGTATGTTGCTTATGTTTATGCTTGTGCGCTAGTGAAAACCAATACCAATACCTTTATTTTACGTGGAAAATGTTCTTAGCTATTAGCTACTTCACAGACATGACACGAGAAATAAATAAATAAATAAATAAACTAAAAATCAGCCTTTATAAGTAAACCAAGAACCAGCCTATATGAAGTAAACCGCAACACAGTAATATTGCGCCCACCTTTAGTCTATTTCCAGAAAAACAAAATTCTAGAATAGGAAATCATGTTTTCACTGATCTACACTCGTGTCGAGAGAGTAAAGATATTTCGGAAAAACCAAATGCAGTCATGAAACAGCGGACAGGGAGACAAATTTGTTATTAGAAAGCATTAGAAAGCAAAATCGAAAAGGCAAACAACACTAACTGCCTGTTAATGACTTTGTTTGAAGGAATGCTGCAGAAAGGTATTATTTCAGCCCTTTTATTGGGTTTGTCCGTCATTGCTGAAGAGGCTGGAAAAACAACGGATGGACAAGCCTCTTCTTTTACATGTCCCCCCGGTTACTGGTGTAAGAAGAAGAGACAGTTTGACTCTGCTGAATGTCCTCAAGGGTTTCTGTGTCAATCAAAACGCAACAATGAAGTCTGCCCACCAGGGGTCTGGTGCCGAAGAAGTGAATTGGTCAGAGATGAAGAGACTGATCCGAGGAGCTGTCCACCAGGGTAATAATCAATACTGAATTTACTTCCCAGATCGATTTTTTAAAGCATATCCTCGGAAGTACTCGCATTCTACACTTCGGACATATCGAAAATGTCATCCTGTGTGTGTGAGGATGGGTAAGTGTGTGGGTGAGTGAATGACTGACTGAAAAACGAAAATTGCCTCACGGAAATGAAGGAGCTATTTGGGTTCTATATTAACAGTTCATATTTTGCGCGTTCATGGGGAAGCGTACCAAATAGCAAATGGTTGCACTTGTATGTGGGAGCTTCGCTTTGTAAGGTATTTAAAATGCGCGGGAAATCCTCCTGAGAAATATATGCAGGAAGTTTATAGTTCTAAGCAATATTTGTGTTAAGGAAGACAGAGAGGAGGTAGCTGCGTTATTGGTGCATCGAGAAATTAAATCAGATTCTGATTTCGTTTTTGTTTTTGTACATTCATTACAATTATTGAAAATGTTTCGCATAGTGCGTTCTTTCAGTATCTTTCGAATGCCGGCTAAGCTGCAGCGATTCATTTGAGTATTTCCCTTTTTTCTGTCACAAGGATTTCTTAAGAGAGCAACGGCAAGTTGTAGTTATATGTCTACAGTCGATGCCTGATGTTTCTTTTTACTTCTTCAAGGTTTTAAAAGATGTTTGACTTTTCTGTTTTAAGATACTGGTGCAAACGACGGTCCATTTCCTCAAAGCTCTTTCGTGGTTACATTTGCCCGCAAGGACATTTCACCGGGTGCTAAAAGAATGGATCAACACAACCCTACATGTCACTAATATAACTGCCACTGGATTGACTAGTAATCTTCTGACGGTGATGTCATTTGATATAGTTTTTCTGCATCTAGAACTGAGTAATAGAAAGCTGTTAAAATTCGTTAAGTTGTGACATGAGGCAAAATGTAACTTTTAGCCAACTGAGATAAAATCATTAATCATTGAAGGTACTGACTCTTTTTTGTAATCGCCACAAAAAAACTGACTTTGATACTCCACGATCATTGACAAACGAAACTATCGCACCAGAAAGACACTGGAATCATGGCACACGGCAAAAAACAGTTGAGGCTGATGATAACTCATGTCCACTCCCGAGACAATACAACATTCTTATAAACATACATTAATTTTAGCATTTTAGCACTCTTTTGAACACTTTTTATATGTGCAGTGTTTAAAATTTATGCGAACTACTCTCTATATTCAAATTTTTAACGTTTCATTTTATCACAATTTTTATCCGTCGAAGACCGCAGATCGGCCGTCAAAAGCTTATGTTTTTTAATAAGTTTTTACTAGAAAACGCTATATTCTATATTATCAAAAATCCCAGCGTTACTAATTTGTACTTATAAGAAAGGGACACCTCGAGAAGAAAGTGTGTTGCTAAAGAAAATAAGGACATCTTCTGATCAGTTGTCCGGTCTATACACACCATCAAAATTGGACTTCCATGCTTTTTTTTGTTCCAGCACTTTATTTGCTTAACTAAAATACTTAGATACATAAAATTTTAATTAGGCAGGGAGACCACTACAGCCTAGCCAATTACAGTGGATCCCTCGTTAACAAGAATTAAACTAAAGCTATAAACAATACAAATCAAAAGGTACCAACCAAATGGCACGACGGCGGGCACAGAAGAGCCCTCGCTATGTTGCACCCGGGACAGACAGTGTTCTCCAGGTTCTTATTTTGTCAACGTCGTACAGTTCTATAGCCTAGTAATATTGAAGTAGTAAACGTTTAAATGAGGTTAGAGAGATGTGACTTGTGTGCAACTCTGTGGGCAGAACACGCCACGATGTGCGGCAGACGCTACGAAAAATGAGCATTGATAAGTAACAGTTCTACTTTCATATATTCATTCACATTCTTTACCATCTATCGGTATATTACGAGCTCAAAACGCGACCTGCTCGCAGTTGGATTGATAGTTCATTTGGTAGAGCACTGCACCGATATCACAGAGGTCGTGGGTTCGAATCATTGGGGCTAAACGTTAACCATCAATTAAAACGGGTCAAAACTGTAGCCGTTAGGCGTAAAATTGGTACATTTTTACCGCAAATCAGAGTAACTTTCTATTCGAATTCCTCGTTATTATATTCCTCTAAAGCATGATGGATAATTGAAATGTTGTTCGTTCAAAGCATTTCACTGAAAAATTAAACCTGGTAACAGAGCAACTTATCTAGAAAAGAGAGAGACAGTTTGATGTCAAAATGTCGTTTTTCGCTTTATCGGGTGTGTTCAGCTGGATTACTGGCATTTATTTAACGAACGTTTGAGAGCTTGCCAAAAACAACATCACAGCTGATGCGACACGTTTCTTTTACTAAGAGAGAGAGCATTAACATCTGGATCAACTAAAGCAAGTCAACTGCTGTACTATCGTGGTTCTTGCAGTTTAGATATAGATCGAGAAAATTCCAGCACTATCTAAGGATGAGTTCAAAGGAATGTTTAATGTTAACTTGCTTTAAAAACTACTTAAATGTTGCGTCTGAGAGGCAACAAACTATTATTCAGGTTTACTTTCAATTAGTGACAAGAAGGTTTTTAAAATTGATTAAAAGAATGCATTTTTCGTTTTAATGAGTGTTTTGTAGATTCAACGAAAAGAGTAGATTGGGAAAATATTAAATTAAATCGCGAGAATCCTTGACGATAAACTTTTCTTTCTCTTTTGTGGTAGAATGTTTATCGAAGCTAAGAGTTCGAGGACGTTACTTAGGAAAATAAATGTTTATGCTCTCGCATCAATTTGTGTTTTTTTTTTCAGAGCGATATCGAAATAAGCCATCGCAATCATGACATATTGATAAATGAACGATAAATGAAATACACTGTTTCTTTTTTATATTTTTCTTTTTCATATTTTAAGAATAAACCCGAGGCTAAGATATTGACAGGGGGCTAAGTGCTGGTATAAGGTTCCAGTGGGGTTAGCAAGTGTACAATAGGCCCTTTGCAGGATCCGGTCACATGTTACGGAATAAATTACGCTGGGACGCAAATGACGCAGTGGGACTTTCAAAACAAAGGAACTCGTACCAGTACAGCCCGACTTTCCTTTGTTTTGGAAGTCCCATTGCGTCATTTGCGTCCCAGCGTAATTTATTCCGTACCATGTGACCGGATCCTGCAAAGGGCCTATTGCTCTCCTCGTAAATGCTGGAAAATGCCTTCCCGCCTAACATAGGCTTTGCCAGCGAAGTCATATGTCGCACGTCCTCGCCATCGTAGCCCCTGGAAATGCTAGCGGCAGTTAGCAGCCGAGCGAGTATAGCAAAAGGCGAGTATTCGGCGCCTTGAAATAACCGGAACCTGTGACTAAGGGAAGGAAAACCCTGACAGAAAAACCCTGGTCCTCCAGGTTGGGGGTTGGGCGTGGGGCTAATCAGCTCGCCCCGTAAAACAAATCTGATAACGAAAACTGGAATCTCAATGTTTACAATGGCTACAATAGGTGTAGTACAACGACATGCCGGACCTCAGATGATGCCTTTATTAGCTGGGTTGGCGGAGCCATGACGACTACGGGTGAAAACCGAAAGAGTTTGAAAATAATATAAATGTATGTTACCAGGTTTAGTTTTCCAGTGATATGTTTTGAATTCAAATCGACAAAACGTTAATTATCCGTCATGCTTTAAAAAAAAATACAGTTACGAGGAATTCAAATAGAAACTAACCATTTGCGCAAAACGGTGTCTCCGTAGTATTTGGAAAAACATAAGATGTGGACACAAAATTAAAACGTCACTGATTAACATCACAAAAGTCGCTTTAAGTTTCTTTTTTGTTTATTTGCTTGTTTCTCAAGAACATGAGTGATCATCGCAGTTATATGTACACAACTAAAGCAGCTGTGAAAATAAAGCCTGAAAAATTCAGGTTTGAACGAGGGTCTCATTGGATTTAATATTAACCTCTTGACTGTGATGTCATTCGATATAGTTTTGCCGCCATTAGAAGTGATCAATAAGAAAGCTGTTTAAATTCGTTAACTTGTGACATAAAGCGAAAATATAACTTTTCGCTAACTGCAATAAAATCATTATATGGGACTCTTAAAGTTAACTTTTTTTGCTATCGCTACAAGTCAAAATACAGCGTTATTAACTTGTACTTACAAAAGGAGAGGGACAATTCGAGAGGATATCTTCCGATCAGTCGTCCAGTCTAAACACACACGATCAAAATCAAACCTCAGTGCTTTTTTGTTATATCACATACTTTAATACAGTGTTGTTTAAACGTTTTTACAAAACGTTTATTACCTGCAAATAGCAAAGGCTATTTCTCATTATGTTTAGCGGGAAAATAAAAGCATAATGTACAAAAGCCTACTGTGAAGCTGGAGGATAGCATGATTCCGCTCCGGTGGGGCTCCCATATCAAAAGCATGGGTGTGGCTTGAAATTTTTTTCACCCTAAGAGGTGAAAAAAGTTTCTATAACTCGATGTAAACACGGAAAATGTTTTCTATTTCTTGAATAACATAATGCTTCAACATGCGTAGCCTAAGATACTAGGGATATTATATTTCATTTAATTTTTTAAACAACGTCACATTCATAAATTGTCCTCTACGGTCACTAATCGTTAAAAGATGTACCATAAAGTGCCATTTATGTAGATTGCGCTTATATAACTTAATGAGGGGTCCGGGTTGGACTTATAACTGGGAGAACTTTTATCGAGGAGCGAGACTGGAGCTGGGAACTGGGGAGGGTGCCTGACACCCACAATACTAAGTTGTCCTAAGGTTACATCTAAGTATCTGTTATAAGAAATCATAAATTGAGCAAGAGCTCGATTTTAAGTTTCTTGTTATACTCGAACTTAAATAAATATCACGAAAGATGAAGCGTTCTGTATGTCCAGAGTGTCGGGCAAAGAAAAACTCTGAGCCCTCGTAGGCATTTACTAGGTGCTTTTGTGAATCCGCCTTTTTGTTGCCAACAGGTGTAGAAACTTATGTACCGTTTTTGGCAAGCCTACGAGTTGAAGGACCCGTTAAGTTATCAAGATTTGTTATCCAATCAAAACAAAAAAGGCTTGCAGTGTAGAATACTGTCACTTCATCGTTAAACGGACAGTTGCCTGGCAACGTCGTTGGGGTAACTGCGTGTTTAGTCGGGTTTTGGAAAACGCAATTCGCCATCAACTGGTACTTGCTTCCCCTCACTAATGAAATAGATGATTTTTTATAATTTAATAATTATAAATGCTTTTATACAAAGCCGTTTTATAGAAGACCAGAAGAATATTAATTTTAAAACTATTAAGTGTCACCCTCCTTGAATAAAGTTTGAGTGACTATCTTTGTGCACCATAGATACCACCATCCATAAACTATGGTATGTATGCTTGGATTTTAATTACTGGCTTCCGTGGTAAGGTGTTAAATATCCTGGTAAAATCTTGTCCGTCCGAGTTTTGTTCATCAGCCGGGTGTCATCATGCAGATTTGTTACAGAAAGACGTCTGCGAATCGTCGTCAGAAAGCTTCTCAATACAGTAATATGCCTTGGACTCATCAAGTGATTCAAAGTCCAGATATGGAGTGTCCTCTTGCATCATTTCTTCCAGTGATCTCGTCGCACTTTCAAATGTCGGTCTTTCACTGGGCTCCTCCTTCCAACAATTTTGCACCAGCTGATAACTGAAAAAGGAACGGTTAGACTTAAATGCGTTCTTAATTAAGCCATTCCTAACATTTTCTATAGCAGCGCATTGTCTTGGACCCGGCTCTCGCAACGTGGCGACCATGCCTGATTAGTGAATCACTGTTTTTAGACACGGAATATCTCGATGGTCATTATTTGTCTATGAGCAAGTCTTGAAAGATGTTCTCATTGGCTTGAGGTAATATATGGAGGGATTAAGAGCAGGCAAGTTTGATGCATTAATTGCAGAGCCAATTAGTACCTCGTATAACCAGTAAGTTCATCAATAAACACTTCACTGGCTGAAGCTAAAACCCAGAGTGAGCAACTTTGGTACCTCATGTATGTCCCAGCTTTTTTTAGGTACCAGGAAACTTGTACATTTCCTATAGCCAGGAAATGAGTGTGTTTCGATCCGCATGGAAATGTGCTATAACTCATGGAATACACTCCTCCCCCTCCACCTCGCAGACGCGACAAAGTTATCTAAAGTTCTTTCCTTGGCCTCGATTGCACATGCGAACCAGGAACGGAAGTAAACTGAAGATTTGTTAAATTTTCTCGACAGAGGAGTCTCTGTGTTTAAACAGAAGCGGGAAAAGAGAATCAGTGAAACAGAAAATGAACGCTTCTAAAAGATATTTTGGTCAAAGTGTTTCCATGTTTGCGGGGATCTCTTTAACATAAGAGCGAGTTCATTAAACTAACAGTTTTACTTACAGTTGATCAGAGCATGTGTCTGGTTTTTCCATGCGATATCCTGTTTTGAGAAGATTGTAAAGCTCCTTGTTGTTTATTCCAGGATAAGGGTTTCCTCCTGGAACAACAACAACAATTACAAGTTTGACTGTGCATGTAAATATATGCAACCCGGGAGAGACGCTCACATATAAAAGGACGGGGGTGCTCGTTGGAAATTTTGGAAAACGCCCCTAAGAGGGGTACCATAATCCATTTTTGTGGGCGTGGCTTGAAATCGTTTTCACCCCTAAGGTAGTAATTCTAAATCAACACATTAACTGACACTTTCATAACTTTTAATATCTGATAAAGAAGTAAATGAGGCAAAATTAAAACTTAGTTAATTGTCCAATGCCTCTTAACACATTTTTTTCGGCTCAGTATTCGAAAAGGTTTCGCGTATGCTCCTGTTGTGGAACCTTTGAGGTTGAAAACCCTAAGAGATACCAAATCTGGGAGCTCCCCCGGATATGTGAGCGAATAATAGCCGCTTTGGCCATCCACGACGACAGAGTTTGTGAACGTAGCAAATTTAGACTCTCTTGGACTTGTAATGCAAAAGACAACCAGGCTGAAGATATAAGCAGGAAAGTCGACTTAAAATGTGTCCAATTTTGATTTTATTGATGGCTGTTTACCAAGACAAATAGATTTAAACGAGAGCAACAAATAAATGAATCTGCACAAAAAACGAGCCCCAAGTCTACATATCAGCATTGATCACTCACTGGTACCTAGTTAAACATGCAAGAAGAAAGGACACAAGAGTTTGCATGTTTATTAATCAGCAGCCGTGTGCAATGCTGTATGCAATACAATCTTTTTTTGAAACAACGGATCTGATTTTCGGGCTGAAGGTAAATGTTCTTAGTTTTTTTGGCCAATTTGAGCCTGAAATATTCCTAAGTTGTTCATCACTTTTGTTACAACTTCCAATAGTTCTGAATGCAAAAATACAGACAACAATATAATATACACTTGATGTATGGTCCCGAGGGAAACAGTTAGTCTTGTTTTCCCGAGAGTCCTGATCAGGACTCTAGGGAAAAGTAAAACTAACTAGTTTCCCGGTGCTCGTTTTGTTGAATGAAGTCTAGGTATATAACAACAGAAGATGTTCTACAATGGACAAGACAAGCTCATTTAATCGGGTTCTGTTGTATGTTTTGCATTTACAAGAGTTCATACTGTTCTTTCAAAACGTTGTCAAAATAGTCTGTCTGTAGCGCCTCAAAAATACTCCGCCACGCGTCGTATGTTCAACTCTCTTCTCGGTGTTTGAAAATGTAGTTAAGCAGGATGGTTCGTGTTTGATATACTACATCAAGTTCGTAGCAGAGTGGGAATAACAAACTACCAGGAAATTATTAAGGAGAAAGTAAAATGTGTCCTTACCCATTGTGCTGAGTTCCCAGAGCAGAATTCCAAACGACCACCTGGGAAAATAGGTCCAAAAGTTGAACAAATTTTATCACCAAAATATTCATTAAGTATAACGACATTTCAACTGCGATCTACAGTCTTAGGTGACTACGTAAAGTAAATTCTAAAACGCCTTTGTCCTGAAGTTAACTACTTAGAATAGGACACATGTGTGCTGCTTATTCCCTTGCGCAATTATTCTGAGGTAGTTGCTCATGTTTCACGCTAATTCCTGGGATCTACATTACACCTGAGGAATTTAACGGCAGTTTTCGTTGCAAACGGGATATAGGAGGAACTGGAGGGAGGGCCAGGAAGCCAAGCAGCATTTCTTAAAAGGCCACTCAAGACAGTGTTTGACCACATTTTCAAACACCTCAAAGTTCGTCAAAAATACTCCGCTAGGGTCGTATTTTCAACTTTCGTTTTGGTGTTTGGAAATGTGTTCAAACACGGTCTTTCGTGTTTGATGTAATATAAAACACGAGAGACAGTGTTTCATCAGGAGATTCAAACACCGAGACGAAAGTTGACGAAATTTGACGAAATTTGAGGTGTTTGGATAGCCGATAAAACAGTGTGTTGGGTGTTGGATATATCTTCTCAATCGAAACAAAAACTAAGGAGTAGACGGAGAAGTCAAATCGTCAAAATCTATGCTAATAAGGACCGGGTATCGAAACCCCATTCATGGTTGTAATTTTTGTTTTAACATGATGAATTATTAATGAGTTTGAGAAATATTACTAATCAAACTTACACATCACTTTTGGTGGTGTATTCACTGTCGTAGAGTGCTTCAGGCGCCGTCCATTTCAC
>OZ026597.1:24874171-24891671 GCA_964020085.1 Micromussa lordhowensis | reverse complement strand
GTTCATTCCAGGCCGACATTTCGATTGTGTACTGCCTTCCGCATGCTAATGTTACAGTAAAGTTCGTCGCCATAGCGTTAGTGACGTTAATTTGGTGCCAGCCTATTTCTGGGGCCTGAGTCTGTTGATGGTATATCGAGTACATAGTCAGCGGACACCCATGGTCAGCAGGAGGGCTCCATATCACGTTGAAATCACATGTCAACGATTCTGTTTCCTTATTGTCTATAACAGGAGGCGATGGAACATCTGCGGTAGATAAAGAAAGCTTTGAAACGACGGAATTCAAATGGTCGGTTAAGAAGAGTTTTTTGTGGAAGATAAATTACATGTATAGGTATGAACGTACTACAGCCAAGTCTGCTCATCCTTCAATTCCTGACCTGATTTGACACCTAACCCTTGACGTCCTTTTCCTTGTTGGCCTTTTTGAAATGTAGAGTTTAATCATGGGTGACCATGGGTCCGCCTATTCAATGGTTGCAATCATTAATATCAAAACAAAAAAATCCCAGCTGTTTTAGACTAAAACCTCATAAGAACTAGAGAAGCCAAATATATACAAAACATGAACAACACACCATCTTTAACTGAGAGAACACCCTATATCGCTGCCTTAAGCTTTTAATAAAGTTCACAGTTCTTTTTCTTCAAGTCACATAAGCAATGCTCACCTCCTCCTGTTTTGAAATTCCATATCTTGCTATCATTCAAAGCGCTCTGCCAGTATTCACCAAGTGAAGTAACTGCTATATCATACTCATTCTTACAGTTCAGCTGAAGCGTGAAACTGGTTGTATTTCTGTTTACTATAATGGTGCGCCATTTACTTTTCTTCACTGGTGAGATCACTTTTCTGTAGTTCACAGTGTAGTTACCAACTTGACAGCTTTCTTCAAAGGGTGGTTCCCATGCCACAACAACAGTGCCCCCTGGTACCATCCCCGTCGTGTTGACAATAGCAGGAAAGCCTTAAAGGAGTTTCAGAGGAATAAGATGCAACTGATCATGGCAATCCCAAAGTTGAGATTAAAATTAATTTAATGCAGTAAAGGTGATTGAAAGAAGGCAGATGTGGGGGAAAGGAACAAACGACAAACTGACTAACTTTGGTACCGGAGGTTGACTTAAACGTGAAAACTTCCTTCTCTGCTGCGATAATTCGGATCTTAATTTTTCATTATTAGAATTGGTAAGACTCACCTCTTAGTTTATTGATTTGATCCAGCGAGAGGGCCGTACCAAAAACATAAAGATCCATCACTGAACCATGGAACTGATGATTGTTCCAGTGACCATCCTTACCAATCTGGTAACGCCAACCTGTGGGTTCAACAAACGTGGAGCTACGGGGATACAATCTTGCTTCTTTCTCTTTACCGTTCGCATAGATTGCCACGATCCCAGTCACGTGGTTCCAGGTAACAGCCACGTGGGTCCACGTGTCCAAAGTTACATTGGTACTCTCTATGGACCACAATTCCAATGCATCATTTCCATATTGGTAGCGCTGAAATACAATCTTCCGGTTTTTCGTGCTTAGGAGAAACTGCCGTGGATTGTACCAGTCGCCATATATCGCTCCCAACTCATCGAGGACCCACTTCGTTTGTTTTATCCAACAGGCAATGGTGAAACTTCTGTCGTTAAGATTGATGATTGGTGCAAGGGCGTAGGATTGTGATTGGTTCAAAAAAAGGGCCTTGCTGCCAGGACACCTTCCCTCAGTGAAGGACGGAGATCCAATTAAACTAAAATAGGAAGAAATATATGATTCTCACTAAAACCATTTTCACAGTAACGAGGAATAAACGTCCCTTTTATATACAAAAGGAAATTCAAGAAGAATTAATGGTTTCGTTGTCTTAAAATACAAAGTTCGTTACAATCAGTAATCAATTAGGACTCGACGGATCCAAATAATCACTCTTTCTCAGGCAGTGAAGCATCTAGAAGAGAGGAAAACGTTTGCGGCTAGTGTGTCCCGATCCATAGTATGCGATCTGTCAGTAATTTGCGCACTGTTGGATTGCCTGACAATTCTCTGGTGCCCATCAGTTATTCGTCTGTGCGAGGAGAGACATTTAGACATTTAGACATTTAGAGGGTATCTTGCCCAAAAACACAGCATAATCTCACTAACCTTTAGACTACTGCGTCTCCTCACGTTTTAGTTAAAAACCGATCATTGAAGTGGTTTTCATTTGAGTGTCGAAAGTAATTCGCATTTGCTTTCACAATTATGTGTAAGGTCAAAAACAACATCTTTCCTTCCTATATGGCTGAACTGTTTAACAAAAATATAAGCTGTTACGCTCAACAAGGTAACTAATGGCAAACACAGCCAAAGTTATCTAGGGCCTAAACTGTGAGCAAAGGTGACTAAAGACCTTAGAAAGTCAGAAACCCTTAACAAATTTAAAAGTCGGCTATGAACAATGAACCTGACGGAATTAGCGAAAATTGTAGTAATTGTCTTTTATGTTCTAACTAACCTTTCATATAATTGCAATTTTAATCATTTTATTAGCCTAGTCTTTTTTATGCTGACATCAATTAACTATGTCTCGTGCGTTTTTAATGATTGGAATTTTTTAATTATTATTAGTATATATAGGTGTCCACAATTACCTTACTGTTTACAGTAAGGTAGAATTTTCGACGGGATAATAAAGTTATTCATTCATTACTACGCCAACCAATTGACTTCAAAAACTTGGCCCACTTTGTCATCTACCTTATCAGACCAGCTGTAACCGTTACATGTATTTGCTTGACGTTTTGATTGATTCATTGGAATGTCTGCGCCCTTTTTGTTTGAATACAAGTAATCACTTTGGATTGGTTTTGCGATTCTCGATCGAAAACCTTCTGTGTACATAGGTTAAATTTCAGTCGCTACATAATGCTTATCCTTCACATCTCTAAGGTTTAGGCGCTAAACGGCAAGTGACCAACCTTATATCTTCGTCTTGGCCATTGAGCAACCAGTAGCTTAAAACTACGTTATCTGGAAACAAAAAAGCCAGAAAATCTATAAGAGTTTCCATCCTATACTTACAGGGTTTTTTCTATATTATAAACTATATTATAAACTGGCTATTGCATTGCTGACGATTATTTCGTTATCAGAATAAACCGTTTCAGTTTGATAGGTTTCGATGAGTCGAGTGTCACTACCGATTGTGAAGAGGTCTTGGTCTCAAGCAGCCATAATTTATCAAGCAAACTCTTTGGAAAAGAAAAGTATCAATGTAGTCCAATTTGTAAGGTCAATAAAATGCCCTTGTGCACATTATCAGATCAATGCTTAAGGCCTTAGGTACATTTATTTTCTTAAAGATTTACTGTCCAATGCGGATTTTCACGAAATATAGAGTTTGAAAAACAGAAATTTGTAAACCGAGAGTAAGGAAAAGCAGCAAATGTTGACTTGGGGTAAGTTAAGGTTTATTATTGTTTTGTTAGTATTTGAGGACCAACTGTTAAAAGGAAAACTTATTTGTACACAAACAAAATTAATTTGACCCCCAAAAGACATTTCACTGCGGCTATTGGGGTACGTCTCCAAGTACCGACGCATTAGATGTTGAAATTATTAATTAAATTCATACAGTAAATGAAATTTTTGCGGGAACAATGAGAACTGCCAAGAGAACTTGCTTGCAAGCTTTCAGCCGTCAGCCAAGTGGTACACACTTTCACACCTGTTTTATTTACGTACTTACACCTTCAAACGTAATTTATTGATTACAATGCTTTTAATAAACATTTCTATATATTAGTAAGCATGCCTACAGATAGCAAAGGCTAATTTAGGAGGCATACTTTAGCAATTACAGATTTTTAATAATATTACTGCTATTACTATGAAATAAAGAAGAGAAAAAGACAATGACAAGATAGAGCTAACAAAACGGAAAGCCATTGCATTGACTCGAATATTTAGCAATTATTGAATTCGGCTTTCGTAGGATATGAAGAATTCTGCAGTTCGACTGAGGGTGTTATCCACAGAGGTCGAACGCCAAGGTGGATAACACCCTCCGAGATCTGCAGAAATCTTCATATCCTACGAAAGCCGAATTCAATAATTGCTTTATTATTAATTAACTGACTGGGCGATATTTTCTTCGCTCAAATTTGTAAACCTACTCGCAGCCATTTCGCTCTTTGTTAAAATAACACAACCTCGTCCCCCAGGTTTTCTTGGCCAATAGTTCAATAATTTGCAGCGGGCTGCACTTTTGACGTCATTTTGACGTCAATGGTTCAATAATCTGCACTTTCGACGTCATCGATTGAATATGACAAAATTCTTTGCAAATTTGTTCAACAGCAGCTGGTTATGGTGAATTATGCGTGTGGTTTTAACCAATCAGAAACGAGAAATGTTTTAAATGAATAATAATAATTAAAGAACGGGGCCCCCTGGAATGAAAGAGTAAGTTTATACGACAGTTTGAATTTTTGGAAAATTTAGAAGTTTTGTATGGGAAATGTTGCTGGAGAGCAAGGTCTTGCTCTCCAGCAACATTTTCCATACAAACCTCCTTATTTTTTTAAACATTCAGACTGTCATAAAATCTCATCTTTTAATGATGGGGGCCTCAAATTTGGCCATTTTGATATTCTCGACATGCTTTTTCCATTTCTGGCATTTGTTAAGTTATAGCCCATAATTTTATGAAAAGTAGGTCACGTGACGGCTTAGCTGCAAAGGGCCTATCAGTTCGATATTAGTGGTCCGAGAGACTCTGAGAGTGCGTACCTGGAGGCGACATCCTGCAGCATTTAATCATGTCAATACAGTTCAAGTTGTCACAGTCTCCTTTGTATACGCCCATCATATAGTGCCAGTCTCGACACTTGCTCCAGCCTTTCTTATCTAATGATTTCGTTACATCTTCATCGTAGCAATCCTTGGTCATGTTTTTGAAGTTTTTGGGTCTGCAACACGATGCTTTTTCGATATTGTGAAGCCAAGCCTCCTTTGAGCGGTATATTCCTTGGAGAAAATACCCTTCCGGGCAGGAAGCCCATCTGTTGTTTCTGAATTACAAAATATAACACGACATTATCTTTTGGAATGTCCAAATCGTGCATAAGGGTCAAGCGTTACAAGAATGATTATGACAGTGGATAATATTTTGTTTTTCATATGATGCATCGTCCACGTCTGTTCCATGCTATCATCCAGTGAAAACACGCAAAAAAAGAAAAAAGAAGAGAGAGTTTGTTTAGCTTTCCCTTTTCTAAGCTCTGCAGACATTGGTAAACCAAGAAAACGCGTGCAACGTTCTCTAGCCAATTAGAAAAAAAATTGAGAGCCAGTCAGTAGTCTGTTGACGCAAGTTACAGACGACAACAACGAAAAACAAAAATAGTGTCCTAATAATTTTTTCATTGTTTACTAAGCTCTGTCACTGGTTGAGGAAAACTCGAACAACGTTCTTTAACAAATCAAAAAGAGCAGAAACGGCCAATTGAAGGCTCCACGATCTCTTTACTTATACTTACCGTTACTTATACCTAAAGGCAAGTTTGTTCTTTTTCATCATTGTAAATCACTTAGTAAGACTTCTAACTGACCTGCTTAATGAAGTTTTCCAATCTAGTGTTTGGCAAACAGGAGTATCATCTTTGTATTCGTGTGGAGGGCTACAGCACTGCCCCTTTTTAATATTATCGATGCCATCAGGTGAAGAAATGATAGCATCATTTTCCCTCCACACTCCACTTATGTATCTTCCCAATGAACAGTTTGCCCATCCTGGTCCGCTGAGCGCGGACTCCCAGCTCATGTCATTGCACTTGTCGTTTCCTGTAATTGACAAAAGGCAAATTTGCAAACTCGTCTTAGGGCGCTGGGGATGGGTTTGTGACTATGCTAAAATGTTGTTCCGTGTAGATTTCAATGAAGAGTTATCACTATTTTCGACAATGTATGGACTCAACGCCAGTTGGGATTCCATAAATTGAGTCAGCCGTTAGATCGAATATGTCGTTTTTCGTGGAAAGACGAAACTATTTTAAGGAAAAAAACCACAGCCTGTTTGCATTCTTCAATGCTGAGGGCTAACTATATGCAAAAGACGAGCGAAGTTGAGTTTCTAGACTTGCCGAAGAAATTTGATTTTCTTCGATTTTCGTGGACATTTGTTCTTAATAATAATAATAATAATAATAATAATAATAATAATAATAATAATAATAATAGTAATAATAATAAAGAGTAGTCCGTGCGCTTTACAACAAATAAAAATAAATTATAAACAAACTACATTTACTGTTGCATGTGAATGTAGGTTAACTTAACCAAGTAATTACTAAACAGCAAACAGCTGAGGTCTGTAAATGCTCTTGTCCAACTATTCTCAATTCCAGAAATAATTTATAATGATCACTGAATTATATTCACTTTAATCTCGACTGGACAAAGGCAAATTCGCCCGACGTATCAAAGTATCATAATGATTACCTTGACCAGCGTTTTCCACTGCGTTTATTTGCTCATCGGTCAAAGCGACGTCATAAATCTGCATGGCTGTAATTCGTCCCTTAAAATACCGGCCATCATTGTCTAATGCACCCATTCTAACGTTATCTTGAGTTGAAAGAGACAGGCCGGCTCCAATATTCCTCTGCACCCGACGTTGGTCATTCAGCCATAAATTTGCTATACCAGTGATGAAGCTATAGGTCAAGCCAACATAATGCCATTGGTTTAACGTAAGATCGTGAAAGGTAGTTAATCCTGGAACCATGACGTAATTTCGTTGACTTATTACACCATACAGCTTTCCATAATGCATCCAGAAATGAACAGCCCAAGGCGAACCAGTTATCTTATAATTGAAAATAGGTCCGTCTGTATTCTCAGGATACACCCAACATAACATCGTGATGGAGTGTTGAACATCTAACCCTCCATTGTTTGGGAACTCGATGTAACTGCTTTTTTGTCCTGTAAATTGGTACGAGCCACCAGCCTTGCAATCGGGCCCAGCTGCTATGCTAACACCAACAGGGGTACCCTGGGGCTGTCGATTTTTTATTTCCCGTGTTGTATACTTGCTGTTCAAGGGATAAAAGGCGATTGGATCTGGAACACTAACGGCTACAAGGTTAAAAAAAAAAAAGATTCTGAAACTTATTAAATTATTGATCAATTTAAAGATTTAAAAATGAATTTAAAAATTTTTTAAAAATTTTTTAAACTGATTTAAAAATGATTTAAAAATTTAAAAATGAAAAAACTTGTGGGCAGCACGCAGCAACAACTAATGATCTTGTATAACTGAGTTTATTAATCGACCGGTTTCGTCTGCTAGTGAGACGCAGGATATGACTAAAATCCTGCGCTAGAAAATGTGCAAAGTAAGCGGGCCTCACGGATTTAACGTTAAAGTTGCTAGCTGTGTGCTGCCCACAAGTTTTTTCATTTTTAAATCATTTTTAAATAATGACCGGTAACGGTGTTTTGATATCTGAACTTATTTAATATAGATTTTGAACGATTTTACTGCTCCTTTTATTCCCTAATCCTCCGTTTGTTTGAGAAGAAGTATCAAACTCTCGAGACAAAAAAGAATTGTATTGGAGGGGATCGCTTATGCAAAACGTTTTTAACGTTATTTTGAATTCTCTCGGTCATTTAATTAAAAGAGAATTATAAAACGCAGAGATGCAGATGTCTTTTGCTGAACGTAGTTGTAACATTTTAAAGCTATTTAACTAAGCTATCAATAATCTTCCAATGATAACGTGTCCCGTAAAACAGCTACGAGTGGAATATGTTGTCAAAATCTTCATTCAACTGATTTGACTTTGGGTTCTGTCCTTGTCTCTTGGTGCACCTCCTCAGTTGTCGAACAGAAACCAATTGCTAGCTTGGTATAATTATAACTCTATTGAGTCGTTATGTTTTATATTCTATATACTACTGAAAAAAAACTTACTGTTAGCTTCATCTTGAAAGACGTAAACATTGTTTGCAAAAGGACCTCCTCTGCCGTCATTTTGGCAGTCGCTACTGTTGCCATATATGTTAAACGTCTCCAGTGCTTTAGCGCTCGCTGCACACCATCCGCCATCTTGAACTGCAAAGGCAAGAAAACCCCTTTTGCGAGCTGCGACTGCGCACTTGACAATTGGGTTCTGACGTCTTTGGTAAAAGAATACACCTCCATCCAAGACTGGGTCTGTGTCTTCAAGTGTTGGAATTGCACGATATTCGGTGTCTCTATAGCATCCAACACCTTCATAATCTATTAAGAGAGCAGTTTCCAACTAAATGAAATATTTTATACCATGCCATAGCGAAAAAACAAAACAAAACAAAAAAGACAGCCAATCAGAATACAGAAAAGCCGTTGTACATTTGACGGTATTACACCCTACCTTCCCATCGTGCGCCTCGAGAATGTCGCATTGATTGTGTTGGCTTGTGTATTTTCCATGGCATAGTATAAAACAGTTACGCAACGCTCTCTGGTGGTATACCATGAAATATCTCACTTGTCACTTGTATTTTCTTGGTGTACGCCCGTGTACAAACCGAGAAAATACAATTGACTTGTGGGATATTCCATCACTCGATAGCTTCGCATAAGCAGTATGTCAGAAATACAAAAAACGAACCGCATTCGAGTGCTTGCATAGTAACTCTCTAGTAACATTAAAAGCAGTTTTTAAACTATTGCTTTTTAAAATAATAAATGCTCGAAATGATTTTCTAGTTTTCCTTAGAGTTTACTTAGATGAAATCCAAGTTAGGAACTAGTCGCCTATCTCATATTTGTTGGACCTTATTGCATGGTTAAATTGGTGGGGGAAAGTTGAATCCTTTATAAGTTCAGCTCAAGACAAAAAAAGATTTAGAAGTTTTTTTTTCAGTAAATAATTTTTCACACAAAAAATGTCTAAAACATTTGGAATAACCAAATTTATATATTTAATATATAATTTTAAGATAACATGACAAACGATAAAGCCGCTTTTGAGTTTCTGTGTGCTTGAAGCAGCACATTGGCATAAACGGAGAATTTATGAAATTATTTTAGTTGAAGGGTAATACCTTTGATATAATAAACTTGATTAGCAGATGGTCCACCTTCACCATCGTTTTCACAGTTCGAGGACATTCCATATTTGTTGAATGTTTCTTCGGCTGTAGAACTCGATGCACACCATCCACCAGCCTGAAGAGCGAAAACTTTGAAGCCTAGTTTCTTGGTCACTATGTAACATTTGTAAATTGGATCACTTCTCGTCCAATAGTCGCCATCCAGGATGTCATTTGTCCTCTCTAGGGTAGGGATCGCACGGTGCGAAGTGTCGTGGTAACAACCGATCGTCTTATAAACTGATAGATAAAATGTTTTTATAGGTTATCACGTGACTTTGACTGAAATTTGGAATAAATACAACATGATTAAACTTTTCAATGACTAACAAGATTAAACGTGGAGCGAGTGCATTTTGTATTCGTTCGAAAATTGCCAAGGCTTTATTTATTAATTCATTCCAAACCGATTACGCAAGTAAACCACTTGATTATACAACAAATATGGACACCAAGACACATTTTGCATGCAGTATATGAAAGTAAAAGCCAGCTTTTTTCCGAACAGCGGCTGGTAATCGAGCCTAGATGTTCTTTTCTGTGCGCCGTAAAAATATTGAGAATTTATTCTTATGCACAAAGTAACGAACAAACGAGCAAGTTAACGACCAAACGAGCGAAAGAACGAGTGAAGGGTCGCGCGAACGAACGAGCGATTACGTTTACCTTCAGTTTGCGCACAGCACTGTCCGTTGAACCCCTGTCTACAATTACATCCCCCAAAACTGGGAGTTCCACCATTAACACATTTCCCCTGATTACAGGACCGGGTTTCCACGAGTTCAGGACAGGGCAACCCACCGCATGACGAATTTCTAGTCACCGTGCGTCCACGGGCCTGCACCGCTCCGGTGCCGCAGGGTTGGCTACAAGCACTCCACGAACTCCAAGGAGTAACAGCACAATGTGTCACTGTGCATAACGATGATGAAGTTTCTGTCACAAGGGCAAGGACAAGGACCAGAAACGACCAAAACAGTTGTAACGTCATTGTCTAAAGCTTTAATCTACCGGCTTCTAAAATAAAACGAAATCATATTTACTGCAAAGCTAGGGCAAATCATCCCAAAAAAGCATTTTAAAGTCGCAATGAAATTACCAAAAAGAAGCGATTTTTTAAAGCATTAAATGAAATAAAAAAACTGCGATAAAATACTTTTTAGCAGCATTATTGAAAAACACCACGACTTGTATATAGATATATTTTAATTAAGCTTACTGTTTTCTAACCTTCAGCAATTGCTGTTGATAGAATTGTTTTTGCAAGTTTTTCCTTCATGTTGGCTGGTTAATGAAGTCCCTCAACCATTTCTATTCAAGGCTTCTTGGACAACCGTTAAATTAATGTGTTCTTGTGATTCTGAACCGATATCCTTTTCAGAAAAAAAGCAATTACCGAAACCTCTTACCTCATTATTTAATTTTGCATTCATGCAAACATCAATTGCTCTTTTAAGTTTTTTTCTCTAGATAAGAGGTACAGTCGAAACCCTATTGAGTCGCCAACTATTAAAAGGCCTATGAAGCGTCCAGTAATCAAATTAAGTCCTGATGAGGTCCGTTTCTGGGGTTTTACCTCTATTAAGCAGCCAACACCTTTTAAGCGGCCACTATCTCTTTCCCCGAGGGTGGCCGTTAGGGGTTGACTGTACTTTATCAGTTTCATATATTAGTTTATGACCTCGAACGACGTTCTCCAGTGAAACGTTTAGCCCTTCCGTTCTAGCAAAAAAAAAACTAACTTAAGCTATAAGTACTGGCTAAGGAGCAAAATGGTTAAATTTCCGTTAAGCTCTATTTTTTCCTAAACATTGATGTACTATGATTATCAGGCTGAGTTTTTTTTTAACGAATAGAGCTCAGTGACAGCTGCAATATTAGATGTATAACCACAATACAATAATTAGAATGGATGTCGAAATTCGAGATTTTTATCTACATTTTGATCTTCCATCGGAACTTTTTTTATGAACAACTACCCTTTTTTGAAGTGATAACCGAAGTGATTTGAAATAATTACACTCGATAGGCTGGTCAGCCAGTCGCATGATTCTGCTTTCGATCCGCTAATTAAACTAATTTCAGCTGACATCTCGCTAATTACAGAACAGATTTTGTGGTTAGCCATGATGACGCGCAGCTAAATACAGGAATTGCACCCTATTAAAGTGCCACTATGATCAAATTCTCGATATCAATTTTTTTAAAGTTTCGGACACAATAGGTCTTTCCTAGATTTCTTGCCAAATTTCAATCTGTTACGAACGTTAGAACTCGCGGTTTTTGGACCTTTATTTTTGAGAATTTACGGCCGCCATTAATTTTCCTTGTTCCAAGTCTTGGTTGAGATTTGGAGAAAATGACGTCATATTCTCAAAAATACCACACGGGTTGAAATTATAATAACAATTAGCACAGCAGTTCGCATAAAAAATAACAGAAACTTTGGCTCACATATTCGTGCAATTTTCTACATTAATTGTTATTATAATTTCAACCCGTGTGGTATTTTTGAGAATATGACGTCATTTTCTTCAATTCTCACTGAAGACTTAGGAACAAGGAAAATTAATGGCGGCCGTAAACTGTCGGAAATAAAGGTCCAAAAAACATGAGTTCTATTGTTCGTGATAGACTGAAATTTGCCAAGATATCAAGGAAACACCTTTTGTGTTGGAAAATGTAAAAAAATGGGTATCCAGAATTTAATCATAGTGGCACTTTAAAGAGCTAACCATTCAAAAGTCAGCGCTAACTTAAGCTAACCTAAACGCTACTCTGGCTAACCGGTGTGCTGTTTAGGCTAACCGGAGTGCTATTTAGGCTAACCGGAGTGCTGTTTAGGCAGTGATATTTAGGCTAACCGGAGAACATTTTAGCGTGGTGCAATTCCTGTATTTAGCCGCTTGTCCATGATGCATCTCTACCATTTCATCAGGCATCGCAAAGAACGTCTATATGTGAAGTTCGTTCATTTAAGGTGGCCGAACACAGCGCTTGCTTTTGCAGCACGTGCACAATGATTTCAAAGAACAAACATGCCGTCAATAGAGCGGTCATTTTATTTACTCAACACCCGCACTATCTGTGTTGTTTTTCTCTGTAATTGAACGCAGTGTATTGATGGCTTTAGTCTTATTACAAAGATATGTTAAAAAAGCTTTTGGTTGTTGCCGAAAGAACCCAGTTAAATGCAACGCATGCGCAGTTGCTTGAAAAATTGAGACCGATTGCTTTAGCAGAAACCTGCCGATTTCTAACGATCCATTCGTTAGAATTTCAAGAAATTTGGCAGAAAAATAGACCAGAGACCACGTGAATTATCTATCGAAAAAATCTGAATTTTGACATAGGGAATTTTTAATAATACAGAAAACGATTAACGGCGAATTACGAAAATCGCCTGTCAAAATTTTATTAGAACCATGTTGACAGAAGGGATTTAATGTCAATTCTTAGTGTGCAAAATATGAAAATAATCTAACGACTGGATTTTTTTTAAATAAACAAAAACCATTATTCAAGCGTTGTTTTCAACCAACCCCTTTGCCATGGCAACAGCACACACCCTAGTCAATATGCGAGAATAAATATTTCTGTGGTTAACCTTGACTCTTGCAAAAAATGGGCGCCAAAGCATAAATAGATTAAAAGTTATGGTGAATTAGGCACAGGCACTTGAAAACTGTGTTCGGCCACCTTAATGAAATCAGATTTGAGATTTCCGCTTACGCTCGCTTATAACGAGCAAACAGTATTTTGTACCCCTCGGGATACTCCATTGCAATTTGTTTCTAAAATCCTCAATATTTTACATGTTTTGAATTCCCTGTAAAAAAAACAATTAAAGAAAACCTGAATTGAAGTTTGTTCACTCACCGTCATTATCACTTAGCAAGCTTCATAGCTTCATCACTAAATGTGTGCAGTGTTCTGTGTCTGTACAATTTTTCCACAGCAAAATGGCAAACATGCTTACGTGAAGGTAATTTAAAAGACCATTTATGCATTTACTCCTCGCTGTCATGCCAACAAATCACTTATCACGTCTTTTTTATTAGAAAACGTCACGAAATGGCATAATTAGTAGGCTATTGCTTCACAACGTAAGCTCATCTAGATAAGCGCTCTTTCTTTTCTTTGACTTCTACGTTTGGATAGACGGTTCATTGGAGGAGATTGTATTCTTGATGCACTGAGTCGAAGTTAGAAAATAATTAGTTATTCAGTTGGATAATTTCAACTCAAAACACCGTGGGAAGAGCTTCGGGCTTCGGAAGAACTGCAGGTGTTGAATCCTAATTGGCCTAAACGTGAACAAGTTTAACTAGTGATGGCAAAAACAAACTAACTTTGACGATACGTTACATGCTAAACAACTACACTCTTTTTTCTGTATGAATATAGTTTCATAAGAATGTCGAGGCTGAATTTGCGACATTTTAAAAATATTTTAAGAATAAACTCGAAGCTGAGACTTTGAACAGAATATAATTTTTGTTGAATATGTGTACACACAATACGATTAGATGTTTTTAACTAAACCGTATAAAATTATTCCTTTCTCTAAACGGCAAAACTCGCCAAAAAGCGACAAAAACAGCACCGAGTCGTATACTCGATGCTAATAACAGTTCTGCATTCCTGTCCACTGATCAGTTGCCGTGAGTAAATTGGAGTGCTACAGTGTTATTGAAAAACAATTTCAAAATACATATTCTATTGGTTCACCTGAGCAGTCACTCGGCAGCTGAGTTCATAAAACTTGCAGCTGTATGTAAAATGAGTCACAATCGAGGCAATATTAAGTCAGGATGAAATAATGGCTATCTTTTTTCCCCTTCGCCTGCTACCATCTTCAATATCATCGTATGACAATCTAGCTTACGTTTGCCTTTCGACCTCCTTTTTTTTAGACGAAGAAAGGTTCACTGATTGAGTTAGGTTACAAGTTTTGTTTGCACTGCGTCTGAATTAGGTTACAAGTTTTGTTTGCACTGCGACTGAAACAGAAATAACATAATTGAAAAAAAAGTGAACAGGGCACTTCTGTCTCCTGTTAAGTAACATGCTAAGTAGCATTGTCCTTGGCAGCAAGCCGTTTGCACCTACAGGTCACGCACCGGCAAGATCACTTGAAATTTTACATAAAGCCTCAGAGTGCAGGGTCGTAAGAAACTCATGGAAGAACGAAATACTGACGTGACGAAAAGGACAGGCCGACGTACAGTTTGCAAGGACGTCTTTGAAATTAGCTTCTCACTGCTCATTAGTAATTCATGAAGTTAAAACAAAGAAAATCACAACCGTGAAGAAGGTTTGGATACCCGGTCTTAATTAGCATAAATTTTGACAATTTTACTTCTCCGTTTTCTCCTTAGTTTTTGTCTCGATTGAGAAGATATATCAAACACTCGAGACAGTGTTTCATGGGCTATCCAAACACTTCGAATTTCGTCAAAAATACTCCGCTGCGCGTCGTATTTTCAACTCTCTTCTCGGTGTTTGGACATCCCGATGAAACACTGTCGCTCGTGTTTGATATATTACTTGCACCTCGCTTGCAGTGGTGCCACTCAGCCAGTGTGTGTGTCGTGTTGGTGTTTTAGCACTATGCTACACTGCATGTAACTTGGCTCACCTCAATAACTTTCTGTTCACTTACTAAATCCTAAGGAGCCTATAACGATCCAAATTTGTCTTGTTCCAAACATGTTAATGACATTTGCTAATGTTATCTCCTCTGGTATAGGCGGACTTAAAAGGTTGAGGCCGTTAATCTTTTTTCTGTCACAAGGAATTTTTAAGAGAGCAACAGCAACAAAAATAGCTTTAATTCTCTTTATTTTCTGTTTTAAGATTCTGGTGCAAACGACGGTCCATTTCCTCAAACTCTTCATTCGTGGTGATAGTTTTCCGCCCGGGCGGCGTTTTCGGTGCTGACATTTTATACATATGCCTGGCATGACTGCGATTGGACTCACATAGGAATATACTATACTACTACCTATAATATAATATAACTGCGATGTCATTTGATATAGTTTTGCCGCGATAAGATCTGATAAATAGATATGAGTTATTGACCAAGTGTTCGGTCAAGATGGCTGGATAATAGCCAAGTTCTTTTTTGCGTGTTTCAGTATGGACCGAGACGGAGTCCATAAACTCGCAAAAAAAGAGAGGACAATTTCAAGCCATCACGTCCGAACAAGCTTGGTCAATAAAGGACTTAGTATATGGCTTTCGGGGAATTTTTTCTTGCGCTTGGGTAGCCAATCACAGCGCAGTACTTGATTCATCTTGCCCGTTCAAGGAGCTAGCCATATAATACTGAAGCAGCGTTATTAACTTGTACTTACAAAAGGTGAGAAAATAAGGATACAATAAAATAAGATAAAGTAAAGACCTTGATACTTTCTTGTTACCTCAAATATTTTGTTACAGTGTTGCTTAAACGTTTTATTTCCTGTAAATAGCAAAGGCTATTCCTAGGGGGTATTGAGCTCATAATGAATAAAAGAAAGAAAATCATAATCCCAATCACACCGGGCTGCTTTAGGGGGTGTTCGCCGGAAATTTTGAAAACAAATCCTAAGACATAGACATAGTTTATTTTACTTGGACAGCACTCGTGATAGAACGCTAGTAGATTTATACTAAAACTCGATAAAAACACAGAATATGTTATCTATTTCATGAATAAGATAATACTTCATCATGCGTAGCCTAAGATAAAAGGAACTATATCTTTTATTTTTTTAAACAGTGTCATATTTATAAATAATCCACCATGGTGACTAATCCTAGATGTACCCTAAAATAACATTTATGAGGATTGCGCTTACATAACTTAATGAGGGGTCTGGGTTGGAACTTTTATCGAAGAGCGGTACTGGAGAGGGAGACTGGGGAGGGTATCTGACACCAGTAATGTCCAGGATTGAACGCACGAAAAATCGTAAAATTAGTTGTAGAATTAAACGAAAAATCGCAAATGTGCAACTGACAAAAACTCCTTAAATTTGTAAAATTAGTAAGTGCGTTCAACCCTGGACATAAGTGTCTGACACCCACAATACAAGTTGTCCTAAGGTTACATCTAAGTATCTGTTATAAGATATGTTAAATTGAGCAAGAGCGTCATTTTAAGTTTGCAAGAGACCATTATCTTGAAGCTTGTTATTCGAACTCGAATTAATGTCACCAAAGATGAAACGTTCGGCATGTCGCGAGTGTCGGGCAAAGAAAAACTCTGAGCCCCGGTATGTTTAGGCCATTTATTAGGTGATCGTACGAATAAACCTTGTTTAGTTGTCTTCCCTTCTTTTCGTTGCTAAAGTACCGTTTTCGGAGCACCTGTTAAGTTTCCAACATTTATTATCCAATAACCCCCCCCCCAGTTTAGAATATTACACTCCGAAGGCTGTCATTACACTCCGAAGGCTGTCACGTCATCGATACACGGACAGTTGCCTGGCAACATCATTCCGATAACTGCTTGTTTAGTCGGGTGTTGGAAAACGCAATTCACTATCAACTGGTACTTTCTACCCCTTACTACTCAACTAGGTTTTGGATTATTTTTATTTTGTAATTAAAAATGTTTTTATACTAACCTATTTTATAGAGGGCCACAAGTATATTAATTTAAAAGTGTTTAGTGTCACCCTTTAGTGACTGTCTGTGTGCATCATACATACCGCCACCCATAAACTACAGTAGAATCCCGTTAACTCGAACTCTGAAGGGAAACGAGAAACAGTTCGAGCGGGGGTTCGAGTTGTCTGGGTCGACTGAATATCCAACTTGCCATGTCAATAATTGATAGCTTACTGATTTTTCAGCACTTCCGTGCAAATAAAATTCGAGTTATCGGGGTAAATTTTGATCAAGGAAAACGGAATTTAGTTCGAGTTAGCGGGAAAGTTCGAGTTATCCGAGTTCGAGTTACTGGGGTTCTACTGTATGGTATGTATGGTTGAATATAAAATAATTGTTGGCTTCCCTAGTAAGGTGTTAAATATCCTGACAAAATTTTGTCCGTGCTTGACAACTGTTTGTTCGATTTTTGGTGATCAGCCGGGTGTCATCATGCAGATCTGTTACAGAAAGGTGTCTCCGAATCCTCGTCAGAAAGCTTCTCAATACAGTAATATGCCTTGGACTCATCAAGCGATTCAAAGTCCAGATATGGAGTGTCCTCTTGCATCATTTCTTCCAGTGATCTCGTCGCACTTTCAAATGTCGGTCTTTCACTGGGCTCCTCCTTCCAACAATTTCGCACCAGCTCATACCTAAGAAAGGAATGATTAGACTAAAATACGTTCTTAATTAAGTCGTTCCTGACATTTTCTATATACGCGCGCTTTC
>OZ026597.1:24844171-24866671 GCA_964020085.1 Micromussa lordhowensis | reverse complement strand
TTTTAGGATGGTCAGAGGTAGAAAAAATATAATTATCTTTACACAGAAGTACTGTCTGAAAACAATTATTTTCCATAGCTGTTTGCTTTACTACAAGTTGGCTAGAGAGAAAAAGGAGGGAACCGCGCTTACAGAGTGAACAGCTTGCATGTTGAAGGTACTTAAAAGATGGTGGCTTTAATAGCCAAGTGATATTTTTTATATAATAACCCTTTGCCTTCGCCATGCTTGTCAATGGAATTTATTCAGTACTTACCATTCCGCGTGCTATTTGCCAGGCAAAACAAAGAAGGTCCTTCGCAACAAAGTCTTCGTCCTGTTGCACATCGTCATGGTCAGTATTTTGCGGGACTTTACAGGACTTCGTACTTTTCTCCTCGTCTGGTTTGAGTTCCTCTGGCGCGTTTTCCTGGGCAACAGTCTCATCGTTAAGCCTCGAACATGTGGAGTGTAACCGTTTCTTGTCGGTACCGTCCACGGGTAGGTTTTCGCAGTTCATTAATTCTTTGCTCTCCCCCTCACCTCCCACCAACAGTGCTTTTGATTCATCATCGATGCTAAAGTGCAAATCATTACCATCCAGATTCAAGCGATTTCCTTCGTTGTAGTAATTCTTTTGATAGCTTTTCTACGGGAGAGAGAAAAAAATAGCGGGATGCCAACTGCTGCATTTCATGACAAAATACATGTATGTTTAGTAAGTGAATAACTGGAGGAGCGTACCGGATGATATTTCCGCCATAATTTATTTTAACGCCACCCAGCCGGTTGTCGAATTCAATGCCCGCGTCATCGACTATTTGTAGAAGTTCATGGCTTTGATTTTGGTCAGGAACTCTAAGTTTTCCTTTGTTCAATGGCTCATGAAAACTAAATTACGTCTTTGTCTGAGAATGTTCCCTTCACATAAGGTTCTATTTAGTGTAAAATCTACCTGTATTCTCTTGTTTCTGAGCCAGTGTTGTAGGTCTCCATATGGAACATACTCTAACATTAAAAAGATGGGGCCGGAGTGAACCCAACAGCCCAGCATGCTGACAATGTTCTTGTGTGAACCGATAGCTTTCATGATTTCAATTTCCTCAAGAAACTGGCTCCTGGCTTCCTCGTCTGTAGTGTCTAAAGACATATTGTAATTGTATATCAGGCATCCGTTAGACAAGGTCTATGCACAGTGCATATATTGCGGGATTTTGAAATAACGTTGGCGTAGGGGACACACAATACCGTTTTGCTAATTTTGTATTTTTTTTCGTTTGTCACCATATATTGTTACAGTTTGCCTGGCCCGTGGATAGCTAGTGCTAGTGGGCCTGTCTATCATAATCTAAGATAATTTGGTTTTATCAGCAATTCATTCACATTATCAACTCAGCTGAGTTGATAATGTGAATTGGCCACCGTAAAGAGATTCGAAAGCTGACGTTTCCAGCGTTAGCCCTTCGTCGGAGCGAATCCGCTCCGAAACGTCGCATTATCAACTCACTCGATAAAACCAAATTATCTTGTAACACTCCCCACCGATGTAGCACCAATGTTTCTTTAGAAACTTACTCCTTTTATCATAATCTAGTACTATTACAAATCTTATTTATAAATACATGACAATAAGAAAATTAACAAAGCTGTGCAGAGAGAAGGGGTAGTTTAACGATGACAGTGATCGCCTTTAACTTTCACGGACACCGGGTCATAAGAAGTTTGAATTTGTTGTTAATTCTAGGTCTCAGTGCGAGGGATTTTTCCCAACTCTCCATTTGCTCTCCTCCTCCTCAATCAATCAATCAATCAATCAATCAATCAATCAATCAATCAATCAATCAATCAATCAATCCAACCAACCAGCCAGCCAGCCAGCCAACCAATCAACCAATCAACCAATCAATCAACCAGCCGACCGACCGACCGAGTGATCGACCGATCGATCGATCAATCAATCGACCAATCAGTCAATTAATGAGATAATTTGGTTTTATTAACTGAGTTGATAATGTGAATTGGCCACCGTAAAGAGATTCGAAAGTTGACGTTTCGAGTGTTAGAAACGATCGATCAATCAATCAACCAATCAGTCAATTAATGAGATAATTTGGTTTTATTAACTGAGTTGATAATGTGAATTAGCCAACGTAAAGAGATTCGAAAGTTGACGTTTCGAGTATTAGCCCTTCGTCGGAGCGAATCCGAATCGATTCGCTCCGACGAAGGGCTAACGCTCGAAACGTCAGCTTTCGAATCTCTTTACGGTGGCCAATTCACATTATCAATTCAATTGATAACACAAATTATCTTGTAATACTCGACACCGATTCAGCATTCAGATTCGACCAACCGAGCGATCGATCGATCGATCGATCGATCAATCAATCAACCATTTAACCAATCTATCAATCAATCAAACAGTCAACCAACCAATCAATCAATCAATCAATCAATAAACCAACCAATCAATCAGTCAAGCAATTAACCACCCACTCACCCACCCAACCAATCAATCAATCCATCCATCAACCAACCAACCAACAAACCAACCAACCGACCAATCAATCAATCAATCAATCAATCAATCAATCAATCAATCAACCAACCAACCAATCAATCAATCAATCAATCAATCAACCAATCAGTCAATCAATCAATCAACCAATCCATCAATCAATTAATCAACAAACTAACCAACGAATAAACCAACCAATCAATCAATCAGTCAGTCAATCCATCACTAAGTCAGTCAGTCAGTCAATCCGTCAATAATCTTTCTTTCAATCTTTATTTAAAAACATGTAAATTACAAATTTACATGAATCAATCAATCAAGCAAACAAGCAGCAAATCTGTCAGTCAGTCAGTCACTCAGTAAGTCATTTTCGTATCCATATGCCCTCGAGCTAAAAAGCTCATTCAAAAAGCTCATCCAGCATTTCTACATTCTGACGGCCAATTTCCATTCAGGTTATTTAATTTATGTTTTTAAACATTTTTGAATAAGTAACGTGTTTTACACTGACTCAGAAGTGACTTACCCCCTAAAACTTTAATAGCTACTGTTTGGCCTTCTTTGAAGTCGACAGTCTGTGTTCTGGGTTTGTAAAACACTTCAATTCCAGGGGATTTTCTGAACGTGCCTTTTAACACTTTACCAAATGCCCCACGACCAATCTCTTCCTCGAAGACAACCTGCTCGGGTAGAACTTCCCAGTGCCAAAGAGGGATAATGGTGGACTTGGATCTAAATTAAAGAATGATCATTTGTCTCAATGTCTCATTGACCTCTGTGCTTACTACGAGTTTTCACCGAAACATCAGCAAAACCTCCCGGGGGAAGACTGACAAGTGCTCTCCCTATCTTGGTCTCTGATACTCCACGTAAATTTTCATTTACATCACTTATTGGCAAGAAAAAATTGCTACCTCTCTGGGTGTATACTACAGTCACGCATCTAAAGTGGATTCTAAAGCTATTGGGTATATTTCAAAATTCGTTCAAGGATCGGTCTTTAACGTTTACATGAATCTTCTCCGGGTTACGCGTGGTATATTGAAGGATAACATTTTACAACACACCGCTGAGAGTCATTATTTTGAACATAGCATAGCACAACATAGCATAGCATATGTGGCGTTTTACGTTTCCGCATGCCATCAATGCCAGACCAATTGCAATAGATGGTCATCTGCATGCATTGACGCTACTAACTACTTATTAACCGAGAGTGAGGTCTTTACGGGAAAATCTCAGACCGAGACCTTGCCGTATAGCGGAGGTCAATATGGCAAGGTCGAGGTTTGAGATTTTCCCGTAAAGACCGAACGTTCGAGGTTAATACGTTGTTTATTATATGGCTTTTAAAGCTCTTTTTGTAACTGACGAAGGTAGAAAGACCGAAAGTTTCATAATATTTTTATCCTTTTTGAACTAAAACTTGTCCATTTTGTATTTTATCTATGTTATAAGTGTAAAACTATTTAAACACTGGAAGGGACAATTTGGCCTTTGTCAGCAATAAATGTTCGAAAATATAAAGATGGTATCAAATTACCTCCTGGGTTGCGAGTTTCGAGCACGTTGCTTGTTTTTCCTCGCTTTCTGTCTGAGCGAGAATGCTACCATACAAATAATGATGAGAAGGAAGCCAAGTCCTACGACTAAGCCAGACAACTGAGGAGATGAAAGACCATCCTGATAGGTTGGTGAGTTCACAAAGTTTTTTTCTGCTGCGGTAAAGACGGAAGGCGAGGACGGGGTATCATCATTTCCATCAGAATCTGCCAACAAGTTAGATGTGATGAGCATTGAAGAAGGAACATTTCTCAATTTTTAACATCAATATACAGAAATTAAAAACCTAATTGATATCTGAACAACTAAAACGCACCCGTAGTTCCCTTAAATATTCATTGTTGTATTCATATTGGTGTCTATGAACCCTACCCTTGGGGAATATAATACCCCCACCACCTATCGGAGGCGCTTTGCCCTCTTGTTTAGTGCACTCGTCTCCGGATCGAGCGGCCCGGGTTCGAGCCCTTGCCGGAGACATTGCGTTGTGTTCTTGTGCAGAACAATTTGCTCTCACAGTGCCTCTCTCCACCCAGGTATATAAATAGGTACCGGCGAACTTAATGCTGGGGGTAACCCTCCGATGGACTAGCATCTTATCCAGGTGAGAGGAGAAATATTCCTACTCGCTTCACGCTAGGGATATTAAGCTGCGGTCAGATGGGCGACTTGGCTCGTTTGCAGACTTTACCATATGAAACCTACAGATAGTGTAATCCGTTTACATTTCTGCCTGCTTGTTTTACCAGATTAGTTATGGCTTAAAGCACCAACTAATTTTCTACAAAATTAACATTAACCACTCGTCATCTTACACCCAGGTTCTTGTTGGCTTTCAAATCCAGGATGGCACCTTCTCCATGTTAGCCGGCAGTTTTCTTGGATTTGTATCCCGCAGTAGATCCTGCAAACGAAGTTTTGCTCTACCTTTTATCTGATATTGTATATGCGTAAACGTACCTGACACTGTTTTTATTATCCATGATCTCGATCTGCCGCTCTCTCCCAGCTCATTCCAGGCCGACATTTCGATTGTGTACTGCCTTCCGCATGCTAATGTTACAGTAAAGTTCGTCGCCATAACGTTAGTGACGTTAATTTGGTACCAGCCTATTTCTGGGGCCTGAGTCTGTTGATGGTATATGGAGTACTTAGTCAGCGGACATCCATGGTCGGAAGGAAGGCTCCATATCACGTTGAGATCACATGTCAACGATTCTGTATCCTTATTGTCTATAACAGGAGGCGATGGAACATCTGCGGTAGATAAAGAAAGCTTTGAAACGACGGAATTCAAATGGTCGGTTAAGAAGAGCTTTTCATGGAAAATAATGTATAGGTATGAACATACTACAGCCAAGTCTGCTCATCCTTCAATTCCTGACCTGATTTGACACCTAACCCTTGACGTCTTTTTCCTTGTTGGCCTTTTTGAAATGTAGAGTTAAATCATGGGTGACCAATAAATGTGGTCAGAATTTTAGAGGGGTCTGTAGCCTATTTAATGGTTGCAATCATCAATATCAAAACAAAAAAAAATTCCCTGTTTTAGACTAAAACCTCACAAAAACTAGAGGAGCCAAATATATACAAAACCTGAACAACTCACTAACTTTAACTTAGAGAACATCCTATATCGCTGCCTTAATATTTTAATGAAGTTCACAGTCCTTTTTTTCAAGTCACATAAGGAATGCTCACCTCCTCCTGTTTTGAAATTCCATATCTTGCTATCATTCAAAGCGCTCTGCCAGTATTCACCAAGTGAAGTAACTGCTATATCATACTCATTCTTACAGTTCAGCTGAAGCGTGAAACTGGTTGCGTTTCTGTTCACTATAACGGTGCGCCATTTGCTTTTCTTCACTGGTGACATCCCTTTTCTGTAGTTCACAGTGTAGTTACCAACTGGACAGCTTTCTTCAAAGGGTGGTTCCCATGCCACAACAACAGTGCCCCCTGGTACCATCCCGGTCGTGTTGACAATAGCAGGAAAGCCTTAAAGGAGTTTCAGAGGAATAAGATGCAACTGATCATGGCAATCCCAAAGCTGAGATTAAAATTAATTTATTACAGTAAACGTGGTTGAAAGAAGGCAGATGCGGGACAAAGGAACAACCGACAAACTGACTAACTTTGGTACCGGAGGTTGACTTAAACGTGAAAACTTCCTTCTCTGCTGCGATAATTCGGATCTTAATTTTTCATTATTAGAATCGGTAAGACTCACCTCTTAGTTTATTGATTTGATCCAGCGAGAGGGCCGTACCAAAAACATAAAGATCCATCACTGAACCATGGAACTGATGATTGTTCCAGTGACCATCCTTACCAATCTGGTAACGCCAACCTGTGGGTTCAACAAACGTGGAGCTACGGGGATACAATCTTGCTTCTTTCTCTTTACCGTTCGCATAGATTGCCACGATCCCAGTCACGTGGTTCCAGGTAACAGCCACGTGGGTCCACGTGTCCAAAGTAACATTGGTACTCTCTATGGACCACAATTCCATTTCATCACTTCCATATTGGTAGCGCTGAAATACAATCTTCCGGTTTTTCGTGCTTAGGAGAAACTGCCGTGGATTATGCCAGTCGCCATATATCGCTCCCAACTCATCGAGGACCCACTTCGTTTGTTTTATCCAACAGGCAATGGTGAAACTTCTATCGTTAAGGTTGATGATTGGTGCAAGGGCGTAGGAATGTGATTGGTTCAAAAAAAGGGCCTTGCTGCCAGGACACCTTCCCTCAGTGAAGGACGGAGATCCAATTAAACTAAAATACGAGAAAATATATGATTCTCACTAAAAACATTTTCACAGTAACGAGGAATAAACGTCCCTTTTATATACAAAATAGAATTCAAGAAGAATTAATGGTTTCGTTGTCTTAAAATACAAAGTTCGTTACAATCAGTAATCAATTAGGACTCGGCGGATCCAAATAATCACTCTTTCTCAGACATTGAAGCATCTAGAAGAGAGGAAAACGTTTGCGGCTAGTGTGTCCCGATCCATAGTATGCGATCTGTCAGTAATTTGCGCACTGTTGGATTGCCTGACTATTCTCTGGTGCCCATCAGTTATTCGTTTGTGCGAGGAGAGACATTTAGAGGGTATCTTGCCCGAAAACACAAGATAATCTCACTAATCATTAGACTACCGCGTCTCCTCACGTTTTAGATAAAAACCGATCATTGAAGTGGTTTTCATTTGACTGTCGAAAGTAATTCGCATTTGCTTTCGCAATTATGCATAAGGTCAAAAACAACATCACCCCTTCCTATATGGCTGAACTGTTTAACAAAAATATAAGCTGTTACGCTCTGAGAAACGCGGACTTTACCATACCCAGGTTCAACACGGTAACTCATGGCAAACACAGCCGAAGCTATCTAGTGCCTAAACTGTGAGCAAAGCTGAGTAAAGACCTTAGAAAGTCAGAAACCGTTAACAAATTTAAAAGTCGGCTAAGAACTGCAATGAACCTGACGGAATTAGCAAGAATTGTAGTAATTGTCTTTTATGTTCTAACTAACCTTTCATATAATTGCAATTTTAATCATTTTTATTAGCCTAGTCTTTTTTTTATCCTGACATCAATTAACTGTCTCGTATGTTTTTAACGATTAATTATTTTTAGTATATATAGCTGTCCACAATTACCTTACTGTTTACACTGAGTAAGGTAGAATTTTCGACGGGATAATAAATTATTCATTCATTACTACGCCAACCAATTGGCTTCAAAAACTTGCGCCACTTTGTCATCTACCTTATCAGACCAGCTGTAACCGTTTCGCTTCAGCTACATGTATTTGCCGGCTTGACGTTTTGATTGATTCATTGGAATGTCTGCGTCCTTTTTGTTTGAATACAAGTGATCACTTTGGATTGGTTTTGCGATTCTCGATCGAAAACCTTCTGTGTACATAGGTTAAATTTCAGTCGCTACATAATGCTTCACATCTCTAAGGTTTAGGCGCTAAACGGTTAGTGACCAACCTTATATCTTCGTCTTGGCCATTGAGCAACCAGTAGCTTAAAACTACGTTATCTGGAAACAAAAAAGCCAGAAAATCTATAAGAGCTTCCATCCTATACCTACAGGTTTCTTCTATATTATAAATATATTATATACTGGCTATTGCATTGCTGACGATTATTTCGTTATCAGAATAAACCGTTTCAATTTGATAGGTTTCGATGAGTCGAGTGTCACTTCCGATTGTGAAGAGGTCGTGGTCTCAAGCAGCCATGATATGATTTATCAAGCAAACTCTTTGGAAAAGAAAACTATCAGTGCAGTCCTATTTGTTAGGTCAATAAAATGTCCTCGTGTAAATTATCAGATCAATGCTTAAGGCCTTAGGTACACTTATTTTCTTATGATTTACTGTCCAATGCGGATTTTCCTCAGGAGGAAACACGAAATATAGAGTTTGAAAAACAGAAATTTGTAAACCGAGAGTAACGAAAAGCAGCAAATGTTGACTTGGGGTAAGTTGAGGTTTATTATTGTTTTGTTAGTATTTGAGGACCAACTGTGAAAAGGAAAACTTATTTGTACACAAACAAAATTAATTTGACCCCCCAAAAGACATTTCACAGCGGCGTCGTTAGATGTTGAAATTATTAATTAAATTCATACAGTAAATGAAATTTTTGCGGGAACCATGAGAACTGCCAAGAGAACTTGCTTGCAAGCTTTCAGCCGTCAGCCAAGTGGTACACACTTTCACACTTGTTTTATTTACGTACTTACACCTTTAAACGTAATTTATCAGTGATTACAATGCTTTTAATAAACATTTCTATATATAAGTAAGCATGCCTACAGATAGCAAAGGCTAATCTAGGAGGCATACTTTAGCAATTACAGATTTTTAATAATATTACTACTATTAACTACGAAATAAAGAAGAGAAAAAGACAATGACAAGATAAAACTAACAAACTAACGGAAAGCCATTGCATTGACCCGAATATTTAGCAATTATTGAATTCGGCTTTCGTAGGATATGAAGAATTCTGCAGTTCGACTGAGGGTGTTATCCACCGAGATCTGAAGAAATCTTCATATCCTACGAAAGCCGAATTTAATAATTGCTTTATTATTAATTAACTGACTGGGCGATATTTTCTTCGCTCAAACTTGTAAACCTACTCGCAGCCATTTCGCTCTTTGTTAAAATAACACAACCTCGTCCCCAGGTTTTCTCGGTCAATAGTTAAATAATTTGCAGGGCTGCACTTTTGACGTCATTTGACGTCAATGGTTCAATAATCTGCACTTTCGACGTCATCGGTTGAATATGACAAAATTCTTTGCAAATTTGTTCAACTGCAGCTGGTTATGGTGAATTATGTGTGTGGTTATAACCAATCAGAAACGAGAAATGTTTTGAATGAATAATAATAATTATTACAGCGCTGATTATATTACCGTGAACACCTAAAATATGTCTGGAATGTTTATTGTGTTGTAGCCAATCACATGCGAGATCTTCACACCACAGAAACAACAGGCAACGAACCGTTTCCTATCGACGGTTGTTAGTAAAACGCGTAACGGCGTAACGGGTAACGGCGTAACGGCGTAACGAGAAACCGCGTAACGGATTTTTTCCAATTTTTTTTTTTTTTTTTTTGCTGTTGTTTCTGAATTTGTTTGTTCGTTTGCCTTTTTTATTCTTTCTTAGTTTTTCTCAGTGAAAAAAAATGTGAACATATGATTATTCGTGTTTGGCGGGGGTTTTTCCCGCCCTTTGGCCGCATTTTCGGAGCCACTTTTTTCCGCGGACGCACTTTCTCACGCTTCCAGGATCAGGATGGAGGAGAATGATGACGTTTTCGACTTTCATTTTCAGTCACCTTAGAAGGTTTCATGATCACGGTCGCGGACGTCATCTTGGTTGTGGGGCAAACACGGCAAAATTTACAGTGAATGTATGGGAAAAATAGCGATTTTGATGCTCGATAACCCGAGGAATGTTGATATTCTGAAATTTCTGTGAATTGCAAACTAAAGATATTAGCTAAAAGAGTTAACCGATTAAATTTGAAGGGCATCGGTTTGCTGAGAAGCGAGAAATCGTCTTTTTAGTTTCATACAAATGCTTCTAAATTTTTCCGCGAACGGCGGCTCCATTTTACAGACAAATATATGAGAAAAAAAAAATTTGCGGCTTTCTTTGTAAGAGTACAATTCTCAAATTTTGATCTCGGTTATCTCTTTTAGCTAGTATTAGTAGTTTGTAATTCATAGAAATTGTAGGATGTCAACGCTCTGCACTTTATCGAGCATCAAAATCACGATGTTTTCCCATACATTCACTGTAAATTTTGCCGTGTTTGCCCCACAACCAAGATGACGTCGGCGACCGTGAAACCTTCTAATCTACATTAAAAAATACTACAGAGACCACTATTAATAGGCGTTAAAGATGACCTACATATTTAATACAAAATGTAATATACCATGACATTAAGTAAGGTTATTAAACTTTCACTTACCAGAAAGCCTTCTCTCCCCAAGGAAAATAACCTCTGCAGAAAATCGTAAACGCAAGTTGTTATAACTTAAAAATAATGCGCCGGTTCAGAAATTACTCAGAATCACCGAAACCTGCAACTACACTAAACAAATTGCAACTGAAAAGATCAAGCAGAAAGAGAGGAAACTAAGGTGACTTAACATCATCATTTTCCTCCATCCTGATCCTGGAAGCGTGAGAAAGCGCGTCCGCGGAAAAAAGTAGCTCCGAAAATGCGGTAAATAGGCCAAAGGGCGGGAAAAACCCCGCCAAACACGAATAGTCATATGTTCACATTTTTTTTTCACTGAGAAAAACTAAGAAAGAATAAAAAAGGCAAACGAACAAACAAATTCAGAAACAACAGCAAAAAAAAAAATCCCGTTACGCGGTTTCTCGTTACGCCGTTACGCCGTTACCCGTTACGCCGTTACGCGTTTTACTAACAACCCCTATCGACCACGGAACAAATTATTTTCGTTTTGTTTTAACATACAGTTTTTTTTGCAAGCAAACAATTACTTTTCCTTCCCATTTGTTTTACAGTATGTGCTATAATAGCGAAGAATATAGGTTTGAGCGATTTGGAAATAAATTACAAAGCCGATGTGCCGGGCTAGACGCATGCGACGGTTCAAAGTTAATAACGATCGAAATCGAAAACAACGGAAACGTTTCCAAACTTTCCATCAGTCTTCCGTGTTATTGACAGATCGGATCGAAATCCACCAATCACAGCCCGATAGCATGACGTAGAGAAGGTTAGAAGGTCACACTAGTGGTGGATTTCGATCCGATCTGTCAATAACACGCAAGACTGACGGAAATTTTGGAAACGTTCACGCAGGTGTTTTGTTTTCCAAAGTCGCGCATCGATCAACGAAAACGGTGTAGTTTAAATAATTGCATCCAAAGGGAACTTGAAATATTCTCGGCTAAATCCCCTCATAACTAGCTTCCTATAGCATGCAATCATCCAGATATCAAATGCATAAATGCCTTCAGAGAAAGTTGGGCTGTTTACTTTGCACGGTATGTCAATCATTCCATATCTCTTGTGATCAAGGAAACTTGTGCCGGCACTGCACAGTAGTTCGAAGTGTCAATGGTTAGCCCACATAAATCCAGTCCCCTTGTTATACAAAAAAAAATTAGCAAGGATTATGCTATCAGAAATAAAAACATCGATTGTTCGTTTTTTATTATCTTCATGTGATGTCGCTGCCCGTTGAAAGCTGGTCGTCGTCGTGTCGCGTTGGCTTGTAAAGTTTCTCTTTCTAAACTCGAACATGTACTGGATGCGTTCCTCAGCGCTGATCTTGGGGAACAGCGGTGTTTTAAATTCCTAACAAAACAGCTTGTATCCTTAAACAAAACTAAAATAATTTCTTCCGTGGCCGATAGGAAACGGTTCGTTGCCTGTGGTTTCTGTGGTGTGAAGATCTCGCATGTGATTGGTTACAACACAATAAACATTCCAGACATATTTTAGGTGTTCACGGTAATATAATCAGCGCAAAGAACGAGACAGTTTAATGTTACGATTAGGATTTCAGTTCGATATTAGTGGTCCGAGAGACTGAGAGTACGTACCTGAAGGCGACATCCTGCAGCATTTAATCATGTCAATACAGTTCAACTTGTCACAGTCTCCTTTGTATACGCCCATCATATAGTGCCAGTCTCGACACTTGCTCCAGCCTTTCTTATCTAATGATTTCGTTACATCTTCATCGTAGCAATCCTTGGTCATGTTTTTGAAGTTTTTGGGTCTGCAACACGATGCTTTTTCGATATTGTGAAGCCAAGCCTCGTTTGAGCGGTATATTCCTTGGAGAAAATACCCTTCAGGACAGGAAGCCCATCTGTTGTTTCTGAATTACAAAATAATAATACAAGATTATCTTTTGGAATGTCCAAATCGTTTTCAAGTAGTTAGGTAGGTAGGTTAAGTCTGCATACGGGTCAAGCGTTACAACAATGATTATGACAGTGGATAATATTTTGTTTTTTATATGATGCATCGTCCACGTCTGTTCCATGCTATCATCCAGTGAAAACACGCAAAAGAAGAAAAAAGAAGAGAGAGTTTGTTTAGCTTTCCCTTTCCTAAGCTCTGCAGACATTGGTAAACCAAGAAAACGCGTGCAACGTTCTCTGGCCAATCAGAAAAAAAATCGAGAGCCAGTCAGTAGTCTGTTGACGAAAGTTACAGACGACAACAACGAAATACAAAAATAGTGTCCTAATAGTTTTTTCATTGTTTACTAAGCTCTGTCATTGGTTGAGGAAAACTCGAGCAACGTTCTTTAACAAATCAAAAAGAACAGAAACGGCCAATTGAAGGCTCGACGATCTCTTTACTTATACCCATCGTTACTTATACCTCAGTAAAGGCAAGTTTGTTCATTTTCATCATTGTAAATCACTTAGTAAGACTTCTAACTGACCTGCTTAATGAAGTTTTCCAATCTACCGTTTGGCAAACAGGAGTACCATCTTTGTATTCGTGTGGAGGGCTACAGCACTGCCCCTTTTTGATATTATCGATGCCATCAGGTAAAGAAATGATAGCATCATTTTCCCTCCACACTCCACTTATGTATCTTCCCAATGAGCAGTTTGCCCATCCTGGTCCACTGAGGGCGGACTCCCAGCTCATGTCATTGCACTTGTCGTTTCCTGTAATCGACAAAAGGCAAATTTACAAACTCGTCTTAGGGCGCTGGGGATGAGTTTGTGACTATGCTAAAATATTGTTCAAGGTAGATTTCACTGAAGAGTTATCACTATTTTCGAGAATGTATGGACTCAACACCAGTTGGGATTCCCTAAATTGAGTCAGCCGTTAGATCGAATATGTCGTTTTACGTGGAAAGACGAAACTATTTTAAGGAAAAAGAACCACAGCCTGTTGCATTCTTCAGTGCTGAGGGCTAACTATATGCAAAAGACGAGCGAAGTTGAGTTTCTAGACTTGCCGAAGAAATTTGATTTTCTTCGATTTTCGTGGTCATTTGTTCTTAATAATAATAATAATAATAATAATAATAATAATAATAAAGAGTATTTCTCTAGCGCACAATTGTCCGTGGCGCTTTACAACAAATAAAAATAAATTATAAACAAACTACATTTACTGTTGCATGTGAATGTAGGTTAAGTTAACCAAGCAATTACTAAACAGCCAACAGCTGAGGTCTGTAAATGCTCTTGTCCAACTATTCTCAATTCCAGAAATAATTTATAATGATCACCGAATTATATTCACTTTAATCTCGACTGAACAAAGTCAAATTCGCCCGACGTGTCAAAGTATCATAATGATTACCTTGACCAGCGTTTTCCACTGCGTTTATTTGCTCCTCGGTCAAAGCAACGTCATAAATCTGCATGGCTGTAATTCGTCCCTTAAAATACCGGCCATCATTGTCTAATGCACCCATTCTAACGTTATCTTGAGTTGAAAGAGACAGGCCGGCTCCAATATTCCTCTGCACCCGACGTTGGTCATTCAGCCATAAATTTGCTATACCAGTGATGAAGCTATAGGTCAAGCCAACATAATGCCATTGGTTTAACGTAAGATCGTGAAAGGTAGTTAATCCTGGAACCATGACGTAATTTCGTTGACTTATTACACCATACAGCTTTCCATAATGCATCCAGAAATGAACAGCCCAAGGCGAACCAGTTATCTTATAATTGAAAATAGGTCCGTCTGTATTCTCAGGATACACCCAACATAACATCGTGATGGAGTGTTGAACATCTAACCCTCCATTGTTTGGGAACTCGATGTAACTGTTTTTTTGTCCTGTAAATTGGTACGAGCCACCAGCCTTGCAATCGGGCCCAGCTGCTATGCTAACACCAACAGGGGTACCCTGGGGCTGTCGATTTTTTATTTCCCGTGTTGTATACTTGCTGTTCAAGGGATAAAAGGCGATTGGATCTGGAACACTAACGGCTACAAGGTTAAAAAAAAAGATTCTGAAACTTATTAAATTATTGATCAATTTAAAGATTTAAAAATGAATTTAAAAATTTTTTAAAATTTTTTTAAACTGATTTAAAAATGATTTAAAAATTTAAAAATGAAAAAACTTGTGGGCAGCACGCAGCAACAACTAATGATCTTGTATAACTGAGTTTATTAATCGACCGGTTTCGTCTGCTAGTGAGACTTCTTCAGGATTAAACTACAAGATACAGAAATGGAACTTATTTTATACTAAATCTTTGTAGTACAAAGTATGCTCCTACAGGGTGTGAACAACAAAACACCCACAAGAAATACGCGCAGGATATGACTAAAATCCTGCGCTAGAAAATGTGCAAAGTAAGCGGGCCTCACGGATTTAACGTTAAAGTTGCTAGCTGTGTGCTGCCCACAAGTTTTTTCATTTTTAAATCATTTTTAAATAATGACCGGTAACGGTGTTTTGATATCTGAACTTATTTAATGTAGATTTTGAACGATTTTACTGCTCCTTTTATTCCCTAATCCTCCGTTTGTTTGAGAAGAAGTATCAAACTCTCGAGACAAAAAAGAATTGTATTGGAGGGGATCGCTTATGCAAAACGTTTTTAACGTTATTTTGAATTCTCTCGGTCATTTAATTAAAAGAGAATTATAAAACGCAGAGATGCAGATGTCTTTTGCTGAACGTAGTTGTAACATTTTAAAGCTATTAGACTAAGCTATCAATAATCTTCCAATGATAACGTGTCCCGCTGCGAGTGGAATATGTCGTCAAAATCTTCATTCAACTGATTTGACTTTGGGTTCTGTCCTTGTCTCTTGGTGCACCTCCTCAGTTGTCGAACAGAAACCAATTACTAGCTTGGTATAATTATAACTCTATTGAGTCGTTATGTTTTATATTCTATATACTACTGAAAAAAAAACTTACTGTTAGCTTCATCTTGAAAGACGTAAACATTGTTTGCAAAAGGACCTCCTCTGCCGTCATTTTGGCAGTCGCTACTGTTGCCATATATGTTAAACGTCTCCAGTGCTTTAGCGCTCGCTGCACACCATCCGCCATCTTGAACTGCAAAGGCAAGAAAACCCCTTTTGCGAGCTGCGACTGCGCACTTGACAATTGGGTTCTGACGTCTTTGGTAAAAGAATACACCTCCATCCAAGACTGGGTCTGTGTCTTCAAGTGTTGGAATTGCACGATATTCGGTGTCTCTATAGCATCCAACACCTTCATAATCTATTAAGAGAGCAGTTTCCAACTAAATGAAATATTTTATACCATGCCATAGCGAAAAAACAAAACAAAACAAAAAAGACAGCCAATCAGAATACAGAAAAGCCGTTGTACATTCGACGGTATTACACCCTACCTTCCCATCGTGCGCCTCGAGAATGTCGCATTGATTGTGTTGGCCTGTGTATTTTCCATGGCATAGTATAAAACAGTTACGCAACGCTCTCTGGTGGTATACCATGAAATATCTCACTTGTCACTTGTATTTTCTTGGTGTACGCTCGTGTACAAACCGAGAAAATACAATTGACTTGTGGGATATTCCATCACTCAATAGCTTCGCATAAGCAGTATGTCAGAAATACAAAAAACGAACCGCATTCGAGTGCTTGCATGGTAACTCTCTAGTAACATTAAAAGCAGTTTTTAAACTATTGCTTTTTAAAATAATAAATGCTCGAAATGATTTTCTAGTTTTCCTTAGAGTTTACTTAGATGAAATCCAAGGAACTAGTCGCCTATCTCATATTTGTTGGACCTTATTGCATGGTTAAATTGGTGGGGGAAAGTTGAACCCTTTATAAGTTCAGCTCAAGACAAAAAAAGATTTAGAAGTTTTTTTTTTCATTAAATAATTTTTCACACAAAAAATGTCTAAAATATTTGGAATAACCAAATTTAGATATTTAATATATAATTTTAAGATAACATGACAAACGATAAAGCCGCTTTTGAGTTTCTGTGTGCTTGAAGCAGCACATTGGCATAAACGGAGAATTTATGAAATTATTTTAGTTGAAGGGTAATACCTTTGATATAATAAACTTGATTAGCAGATGGTCCACCTTCACCATCGTTTTCACAGTTCGAGGACATTCCATATTTGTTGAATGTTTTTTCGGCTGTAGAACTCGATGCACACCATCCACCAGCCTGAAGAGCGAAAACTTTGAAGCCTAGTTTCTTGGTCACTATGTAACATTTGTAAATTGGATCACTTCTCGTCCAATAGTCGCCATCCAGGATGTCATTTGTCCTCTCTAGGGTAGGGATCGCACGGTGCGAAGTGTCGTGGTAACAACCGATCGTCTTATAAACTGATAGATAAAATGTTTTTATAGGTTATCACGTGACTTTGACTGAAATTTGGAATAAATACAACATGATTAAACTTTTCAATGACTAACAAGATTAAACGTGGAGCGAGTGCATTTTGTATTCGTTCGAAAATTGCCAAGGCTTTATTTATTAATTCATTCCAAACCGATTACGCAAGTAAACCACTTGATTATACAACAAATATGGACACCAAGACACATTTTGCATGCAGTATATGAAAGTAAAAGCCAGCTTTTTTCCGAACAGCGGCTGGTAATCGAGCCTAGATGTTCTTTTCTGTGCGCCGTAAAAATATTGAGAATTTATTCTTATGCCCAAAGTAACGAACAAACGAGCAAGTTAACGACCAAACGAGCGAAAGAACGATTGAGGGGTCGCGCGAACGAACGAGCGATTACGTTTACCTTCAGTTTGCGTACAGCACTGTCCGTTGAACCCCTGTCTACAATTACATCCCCCAAAACTGGGAGTTCCACCATTAACACATTTCCCCTGATTACAGGACCGGGTTTCCACGAGTTCAGGACAGGGCAACCCACCGCATGACGAATTTCTAGTCACCGTGCGTCCACGGGCCTGCACCGCTCCGGTGCCGCAGGGTTGGCTACAAACACTCCACGAACTCCAAGGAGTAACAGCACAATGTGTCACTGTGCATAACGATGATGAAGTTTCTGTCACAAGGGCAAGGACCAGAAACGACCAAAACAGTTGTAACGTCATTGTCTAAAGCTTTAATCTACCGGCTTCTAAAATAAAACGAAATCATATTTACTGCAAGGCTAGGGCAAATCATCCCAAAAAAGCATTTTAAAGTCGCAATGAAATTACCAAAAAGAAGCGATTTTTTAAAACATTAAATGAAATAAAAAAACTGCGATAAAATACTTTTTAGCAGCATTATTGAAAAACACCACGACTTGTATATAGATATATTTTAATTTCTAACCTTCAGTGATTGCTGTTGATAGAATTATTTTTGCAAGTCTTTCCTTCATGTTGGCTGGTTAAATGAAGTCCCTAAACCATTTCTATTCAAGGCTTCTTGGACAACATTAAATTAATGTGTTCTTGTGATTCTGAACTGATATCCTTTTCAGAAAAAAAGCAATTACCGAAACCTCTTACCTCATTATTTAATTTTGCATTCATGCAAACATCAATTGCTCTTTTAAGTTTTTTTCTCTAGATAAGAGGTACAGTCGAAACCCTATTGAGTCGTCAACTATTAAAAGGCCTATGAAGCGTCGATCCAGTAATCAAAGTCCTGATGAGGTCCGTTTCTGGGGTTTTAGCTCTATTAAGCAGCCAACACCTTTTAAGCGGCCACTATCTCTTTCCCCGAGGGTGGCCGTTAGGGGTTGACTGTACTTTATCAGTTTCATATATTAGTTTATGTACTCGAACGACGTTCTCCAGTGAAACGTTTAGCCCTTCCGTTCTAGCAAAAAAAAAAAAACTAAACTTAGGCATTAAGCTATAAGTACTGGCTAAGGAGCAAAATGATTAAATTTCCGTTAAGCTCTAATTTTTCCTAAACATTGATGTACTATGATTATCAGCCTGAGCTGTTTTTTTTTTTAACGAATAGAGCTCAGTGACAGCTGCAATATTAGATGTATAACCACAATACAATAATTAGAATGGATGTCGAAATTCGAGATTTTTATCTACATTTTGATCTTCCATCGGAACTTTTTTTATGAACAACTACCCTTTTTTGAAGTGATAACCGAAGTGATTTGAAATAATTACACTCAATAGGCTGGCCAGCCAGTCGCATGATTCTGCTTTCGATCCGCTAATTAAACTAATTTCAGCTGACATCTCGCTAATTGCGGAACAGATTTTGTGGTTAGCCATGATGACGCGCAGCTAAATACAGGAATTGCACCCTATTAAAGTGCCACTATGATCAAATTCTCGATATCAATTATTTTAAAGTTTCGGACACAATAGGTCTTTCCTAGATTTCTTGCCAAATTTCAATCTGTTACGAACGTTAGAACTCGCGGTTTTTGGACCTTTATTTTTGAGAATTTACGGCCGCCATTAATTTTCCTTGTTCCAAGTCTTGGTTGAGATTTGGAGAAAATGACGTCATATTCTCAAAAATACCACACGGGTTGAAATTATAATAACAATTAGCACAGCAGTTCGCATAAAAAATAACAGAAACTTTGGCTCACATATTCGTGCAATTTTCTACATTAATTGTTATTATAATTTCAACCCGTGTGGTATTTTTGAGAATATGACGTCATTTTCTTCAATTCTCACTGAAGACTTAGGAACAAGGAAAATTAATGGCGGCCGTAAACTGTCGGAAATAAAGGTCCAAAAAACATGAGTTCTATTGTTCGTGATAGACTGAAATTTGCCAAGATATCAAGGAAACACCTTTTGTGTTGGAAAATGTAAAAAAATGGGTATCCAGAATTTAATCATAGTGACACTTTAAAGAGCTAACCATTCAAAAGTCAGCGCTAACTTAAACTAACCTAAACGCTACTCTGGCTAACCGGTGTGCTGTTTAGGCTAACCGGAGTGCTATTTAGGCTAACCGGAGTGCTGTTTAGGCTAACCAAAGTGATATTTAGGCTAACCGGAGAACATTTTAGCGTGGTGCAATTCCTGTATTTAGCCGCTTGTCCATGATGCATCTCTACCATTTCATCAGGCAACGCAAAGAACGTCTATATGTGAAGTTCGTTCATTTAAGGTGGCCGAACACAGCGCTTGCTTTTGCAGCACGTGCACAATGATTTCAAAGAACAAACATGCCGTCAATAGAGCGGTCATTTTATTTACTCAACACCCGCACTATCTGTGTTGTTTTTCTCTGTAATTGAACGCAGTGTATTGATGGCTTTAGTCTTATTACAAAGATATGTTAAAAAAGCTTTTGGTTGTTGCCAAAAGAACCCAGTTAAATGCAACGCATGCGCAGTTGCTTGAAAAATTGAGACCGATTGCTTTAGCAGAAACCTGCCGATTTCTAACGATCCAGTCGTTAGAATTTCAAGAAATTTGGCAGAAAAATAGACCAGAGACCACGTGAATTATCTATCGAAAAAATCTGAATTTTGACATAGGGAATTTTTAATAATACAGAAAACGATTAACGGCGAATTACGAAAATCGCCTGTCAAAATTTTATTAGAACCATGTTGACAGAAGGGATTTAATGTCAATTCTTAGTGTGCAAAATATGAAAATAATCTAACGACTGGATTTTTTTTAAATAAACAAAAACCATTATTCAAGCGTTGTTTTCAACCAACCCCGTTGCCATGGCAACAGCACACACCCTAGTCAATATGCGAGAATAAATATTTCTGTGGTTAACCTTGACTCTTGCAAAAAATGGGCGCCAAAGCATAAATAGATTAAAAGTTATGGTGAATTAGGCACAGGCACTTGAAAACTGTGTTCGGCCACCTTAATGAAATCAGATTTGAGATTTCCGCTTACGCTCGCTTATAACGAGCAAACAGTATTTTGTACCCCTCGGGATACTCCATTGCAATTTGTTTCTAAAATCCTCAATATTTTACATGTTTTGAATTCCCTGTAAAAAAAACAATTAAAGAAAACCTGAAGGGTTGAAGTTTGTTCACTCACCGTCATTATCACTTAGCAAGCTTCATAGCTTCATCACTAAATGTGTGCAGTGTTCTGTGTCTGTACAATTTTTCCACAGCAAAATGGCAAACATGCTTACGTGAAGGTAATTTAAAAGACCATTTATGCATTTACTCCTCGCTGTCATGCCAACAAATCACTTATCACGTCTTTTTTATTAGAAAACGTCACGAAATGGCATAATTAGTAGGCTATTGCTTCACAACGTACGCTCATCTAGATAAGCGCTCTTTCTTTTCTTTGACTTCTACGTTTGCATAGACGGTTCATTGGAGGAAATTGTATTCTTGATGCACTGAGTCGAAGTTAGAAAATAATTAATTATTCAGTTGGTTAATTTCAACTCAAAACACCGTGGTAAGAGCTTCGGGCTTCGGAAGAACTGCAGGTGTTGAATCCTAATTGGCCTAAACGTGAACAAGTTTAACTAGTGATGGCAAAAACAAACTAACTTTGACGATCATACGTTACATGCTAAACAACTACACTCTTTTTTCTATATGAATATAGTTTCATAAGAATGTCGAGGCTGAATTTGCGACATTTTAAAAATATTTTAAGAATAAACTCGAGACTGAGACTTTGAACAGAATATAATTTTTGTTGAATATGCCGGTACACACAATACGATTAGATGTTTTTAACTAAACCGTATAAAATTATTCCTTTCTCTAAACGGCAAAACTCGCCAAAAAGCGACAAAAACAGCACCGAGTCGTATACTCGATGCTAATAACAGTTCTGTATTCCTGTCCACTGATCAGTTGCCGTGAGCAAGCACTATAAATTGGAGTGCTACAGTGTTATTGAACAGTCCGGGATCGTTATCAGTTTTGATAACCTCGACCAAAACAAACCATTAACCAATCGCTGCAGAAGGTTTCGTTCACGTGACATGTTGGTAGTTGGTAGCAACAGTGTATAATTCAATATGGCGGCCGACGAGGCGCGAGGCGCTGTGATGAAAGGAGCTACAGTTTCATTGAATTAATTCTATGTTTGGTTCACAATAGGTTGGAAGAAAACTGTCTTCGTCCAAAAGTTACTGCGAAATTATTTCATTTCTAGATGGACACCGTATAGTATTTGTTCCGAATAAAATGACACAGTGAAGGTAGACAACAGTTATTCTGTTCACAAAAGCGTTGTTTATTGATACGAAAATGATAGCTTCTATCATGTCTAGCTTCACTCAGGCTTCATTTTCTTGCTAGCTGGCGAAGCTGCTTGTTCAACAAACTGTATAAAATAGAAACGAAACAGTAACAGTGAATTCATTTTGAGCTTATTGCGGGCGACCAGCGGAGCCCGCAATCCTAATCTCAACATTGGTTTCAAACGCATGCGCGGCAGTTATATAGCCTTGCAGTGATTCGAATTTAGCAAAAAAAGTCGTCCTTCCAAATATTTGTCCCTAGGGACACTAAGAACCAATGAAATGAAAGGACGTAATTTTAGCACAGGCGCTTTGACCACGCGAGACAAACACGAAGCAGCAGTAATTTGAGCACAGGCGTTCTGACCGCTAGAAACCAACACCAAGCAGAAGACAATTCTCACCAAAGCATAGCTGTTTCACCTTCCATAGTCAATGATCTTTAATGTAGTTGAAGGGCTCAAATAATATGTAAATTTAGCCTTCTTGAAACTAAGAATGTCAAGAATCACGTGCAGTTCATGCAGAAGTGGCGGTCCAGGTCGCGGTCCATAAATTGGAATGCACACAACACAATTTTATCACGTGGACGACGTCTATTTCGTCGCAGAATCACGTGCAGCTCTTGCATAGCTGGCGCGCCGTCCAATCAAAATCGAGCGTGTGAACTTGTGATCGGAACGTTTCCTGTCCGTGTCTGTTGTTGTCATTTTGTCAAACCCAACACAAAATAGAACTAGTGTATAATCAAACTGGTGTT
>OZ026597.1:24813471-24843971 GCA_964020085.1 Micromussa lordhowensis | reverse complement strand
ATTGGTTCTCCCACATATGAATTATCCAAATACCTCGCCAACATCTTGTCACCACTTCAGAACAATAAATACACAGTAAAGAACAGTGCATCTTTCGTTGAAAAGATCCGCTTTATGTCAGTGGATCCCGACGAAATCTTAGTATCCTTTGACGTCGTGTCACTGTTTACTTGCATTCCTACCTTTCTAGCCATAGAAGTTGTTAAAGAGAGACTGGACCTTGATCAATCACTACCAGAGAGAACAAACTTATCCATCCAAAATGTCATCGCTCTTCTACAGTTCGTCCTCGACAACAATTTCTTTGTGTTCCAAGGTGACCATTACAAACAAATTTTCGGTTGCCCGATGGGATCTCCAGTCAGCGCCATCTTAGCCAATCTCGTCATGGAACACGTCGAAGAAAAGGCCCTCTTATCGGCTCCAAACCCTCCCAAATGGTGGTTCAGATACGTAGATGACAGCCATGTGTGCGTAAAAAGGGAACATGTGGATGAATTCCACTCACATCTCAATTCTATCAATACCAACATCAAATTTACCATCGAGATAGAATCAGAAGGTTCCATCGCCTTCCTTGACACAAAAACAACTAGACAAGACGATGGCTCGATCACCGTGTCTGTTTACAGGAAAGCTACCCACACCGACCGCTACCTTGATTTCAAATCACACCACCATCCCCAGCATAAACGCTCGGTCGTACGCACCCTCATGGATCGCGCAAAGAATATTCCATCCACCGAGGAAGAAGCATTACGAGAAACTAAGCGAGTAGCGGAAGCCCTCACCGCTAATAACTATCCTGCCAATTTCATTCACAATGGCCGCCAGCTAAATAGACATCAAGAAGTGAATGACACCGACCATCGCGGCATGGTTATTTTGCCCTACGCCAAAGGTTTCTCCGAGAGAATCGCCAAAGTTCTTCGAGGCTTCAACATCAAGGTCGCTCATAAACCTATTCGTACAATCTCTAACATACTTAAAAAACCGAAAGACAAGATCGAGAAAGAGGCGTCCAGAGGAATCGTGTACAAAATCAAATGTAAAGATTGTGATTGTGTTTACATCGGTCAGACATCGCGCGCGTTAAAAACACGCGTCAAAGAACACGCAAAGGCCATAGCAAAATTAGATGAAAACTCTTTGTTGGCCAAACACCACATGCGCCACAATCACCAAATAGATTTGGCGAGCGTCGAAATTGTTGACAGGTCATCGGCATGGCGGCAAAGACTTGTTCTTGAGGCTTGGCATTCCGTACGAGACACGAACGCTATAAACGAACACATAGCGCTTCCAAACGTTTACAATAACATAAAGGATGTGTAGAAGTAATTAAGAATACTCTAGAGACTTTTGTTAAAAAATTTTAAAATATTCTTTCTAGGTGCGATTTAATTTCAACACACATTATATACCATCAGGACGCCGTTAGATATTTGCATTTTTGCTGAAGAAGGCAACAGCAGTTGCCGAAACGTCCATCACAATATTTTAGCCAGTGTCAACCCCTTTTTTATATATCTTTTATCGAATCTTCTAAGGAATTTCTTATTTCGATTGTTCAGGTTATGGTTAAAAACTGAGTAGACGCCGATCTTTTCATGAGCCGAACTTAATTCAAATTTGGACCGACCCAAATTAACAAAAGTACGCCTGTGTGATTCATAATGGTAATTGAACTGAGTGGAGTGCAATTTGAATAGGTAATCATACGGTTTCGAGTTCAATTTGGAACTAATTTACACTAGTTTTCAAAAAGCTGAAATTGCACGAGCCGCTTCGAGAAAAACTCACAAGTGCTAATTAATTTCAAATTGAACGAGAAAACCGTATGATTACTTATTAAAAATCATACGCGTGATTTCAAAATCACAAGTATGATTTCAGACCAAAATTGCACGACCCGAAGTTCAATTACCACTTTATTAGATCCATTTTTAGGACCAATATTTATTGAACCAAGGTGCCAAATTGCCAAACAATCGCATTCCTGTCCCATTCTCATTGGCTGAGAAAAAGATGTGATTTAGAGCAAAAGATAGTGCGATTCGTGAATAAATCGCACCGCTGAGAACCAATCACATTACAAGGATAATCGTATCTATAACAAAATTCTAGATCGTGATTGGTTCTCCGCGCGCCTATTTGTCACGTAATCGGCGCGCGATCACGTGGGTGTCCGATTACAGGTGTCCGATTTGAACTTTTTCAAATCGGACACCTGTAATTGGATACCCACGTGATTTTCACGTCAATTACGCGCGCTTTAATGGCTTTCTTAGCAATGTTTTCTACAGTTTTCGAAACTAAGGACAAGCGCTACGGACGTTTTCGCTCAAAAGAAGTTCTTAGAAGACATTTTTAATTCCGAAATTTGTTATAGATACGATTAATTAGTAATTGGACTTCGTGTCGTACAATTCAGGGAGTAATCGTGCTCGTAATTTCAAATCGGCCTCGCGCTTCGCGCTCGTCCGATTTTGGAATTATTCGCGCGATTACTCCCTGAATTGTACTCCACTCGGTCCAATTACTATTACTAACCAGTGATTTCAAAATGGATTTAATAAAGACGTCGAACTTTATTCGCCGAACTTAATTCAGTTTGAACCAAAAGTGCTTGTAAAAAAAAACGAGAACCAAAACTGCTTACAAATACGTTATAATAATTTATGCATTAGAATCGGCTCATGAAAAGTTCGGCGTCTGAATCAAAGTAGTTCCAAAGGCGTTCCAAAGGCGAAATTCCCGGCCAAGCCAGGCGAAAAGAACGGCTGAGCCGTTCCAAATTGAAATAGCCGTTCTTAGTTGATTCAGACGCCGAACTTTTCATGTACTTAATTCAATCAATTAGGTTCGGCTCATGAAAAGATCGGCGTCTGAACCGGGCCTAACGGTGTCAAGTGTGCTTCCCACGACAACTCATTCACCTCGGGGTTGGGGAGTGGGAAGTTGGGAAGTGATTTAGGGACGGACCATTGTTTTTTGGAGGGAAGTGGGCAATTTCCAAAAACTTTTGCACAGGCAAAACAGCTGAAAAAATAATAGTGCAAGGGAAGCCATGGGAAAAAAAAAATTGCAAAGTGCTCTCTACTATCATTTTGATTTTTGATGTTAAAAAATTATTGCACAACCTAAAGGCGAGAAAGGAAATTTCATGCCCCAGAAAATTGCCGACCCTCCACCCCGTCAAGAAAATAATGGTCCGTCCCTTAGATCCCTGACATATTGATAACCTGATGTTTGAGATCCGTTGTCCATTTCCGTTGAGCCAAATCGATTGTTTTGATAGATTTAATTGTTTTAATATGACTGTCAACGTGCTAAAGTGGAAATTCGCAAGCGAATTTAACAAACAGTTTAACAAGTTTTTCTTAAGCTTGCTTTACTGAAACATTCTGGTGAACATGAATCGAACTCCGTTAAGCTGATAAGGCTTTTGGTAATTCCTCTTTAAAACTTTTATTTATGCGCATATTTAACATACTGTATATAGTTATTTAAGCACGAACTCTGACCTTCGCAGTTTTGAAACCTGACAAAGACAGCTTGAAGATGTCAAAACGCTTTATTTTTTTAACTGTTAGTTTGCTTATCACTGATTCATATCGGGTAAACGCATATCCAAGCTAGGAAATATGTTTTGAGTCGAGGAAGTGGGGAGTTTGAGAGCAGTAGATTATATCGATGAAACTTTTAACTGCAGAATATGTTTATGTTTTAATAATGTTCATTAAAATTTTTATAAAATTTATATCAGTATAACTTCATGTTATATTAATACATTATCCATATGATCAGTTATTAATCTATATTATGGTATTACCGCTGATAACACCGAATACAAATACATAATTTTTGACTTGCCAATGTGTTCTGGTTGGTCTTAAGACTAGTTTTAGATACAAGAGTAGTAGTGGTAAAAATAAATAATTTACGGTTTACGGCGCTGTTACATCCAATACAGTATTTCAAATATACTTCTGACCACACACACGGCAGCTACAGGCTGTGATAATTTTAACTTTTTTAACAACTTGCTTCCGTGTCTTAGATGGGCAACTCAACACAACATTTTCCGTCGTAGAATTAATGGCAGTGCAAAACGAACACGACTCGAAATAACTCTTGCGATGCGGAACGTAAAACGAACGGCACTGACCATAACACAAATTGTTCATAATAGTTGCTGTTTCACATCCACGTCTGCGAACTTTCTGTGGAAGAGGTTTCATTCTACACCAAGGCTGTTCAATGTCTTGTCCTGTTAACGAAAGCACAGTACCTGCATTTGATTCCAGCAACTGCTGTAAACCTGAAGCTTTAGTTGTCGAGGTTTGTGAGGCCACCAGCATCAAGGTAACTAATGTTGCAAACCTGAGCGTGCCACTTTCTGAAGCTTGCATCTTTAAAATTGTCAAGAAAAGTAAGCTATGAACAAAAAAAACTCAGTCAGTCCGCTGAAGGTTGAGGCAATTTCTTGTAGTTTCTAGTTGAATGTTCTTTCAGTAAATTGTGGTTGCCTTATGTATGTCATTAAGGGGTTAGTCAAGTTTTCACTTGGTTCTTTGTTACTGAGAGCGGCAACACTTACTATAACAAAATCCTTTGCAGCGTTCAAACATAGTTTACTTATTTTTCTGCTCTGCGCACTGCAGTCCAAATAAATTGAAGTGTACAACTTGAGTAGTCGGTTTTCAACTAATGACGTTTCTTAGTCAGGGTCGAAGTTTTGTTGACCGAGCTTTCCTCATTGTTCGCGTAGTTCCTCATTTAAGCTAAAAAAAACTTCTCGGTTATTTTTTTACCTCCGGATAGCCTTTAAGGACAAAGGAAGAAACAAAAACAAACAAAAAAACTTCTGTCGTGCATTTCGCCTTTTCTCGCTAACACGCACGAACTCACCCAAAGAGTTTATTATTCACGTCGTTGCGGGAAGTTGTCATGTGGTGTACGAACTGTCATAGTACACCCTTATTTCAATAAGACTCGAATCTGAGGCAAGAGTATGCTGATTGGCAAAATGAGCATTTCACATTTTAAGTAATTTCCGCCCTCAAGTTTAGACCTCGACTTGAAGGGTGAGAATTCCGTAGACGTACCTTGAAACATATATATATCGCACTGAATTAATTACCGAAGGTATTCTGACCAAAAATTTAAAGTTACAATAAAAGAATATCAGGCCTTAAACCTTAAGCTTGCCAAGGACCGACAGAGATGGAGGAGCCTTGCCGATGCCCTATGCGTCAGTAGGCGTCTAAAACACAGGTGATGAATAACAGAATGCAAAGGCACCAATAAGTTAGCCTGTAAAATTTACAGAACACAAGAGAGTATCACACTTTCAGGAAAACAGTCTTTATATCAATTGGGTAGATAAGAATAGCCCAATTTCGATATATTAAAATTCAGCCTAAAACAATAGACCTCAGCACGAGGCTCGTGGGAATAACTACAGAGTTTGTGGGGTTTATTCCCACGAGCCTCGTTCTGAGGTCTATTGTTTTAGGCTGAATTTTAATATATCGAAATTGGGCTATTGTGTCATCTGTTGTCAATATGGTAACCTTTCCATTGAAAACAAAGCGTTTCAGTCTTCGATTCTCAATAAAACTGTGAATGAGCAGAGTACATCTGTGAAGTTGAGGTAAAACTGAACTACTTCACATTAAGATTAGAAGCTATCCGCGGGTGATGAAATAGGCACAGTGAAGACGAGTGATCCCTCAACGAAAACGACTATGTGCTGTCAAATTGCTATGGCAAAAGCTTTTCTGTTCTACTACACTCCCAAACTGAATTTTAAAAAAACTTTTTCAATCATCATTTATGGTTGCAAAAATATTTTACTTTTTTAAAGAGTCATGAAAACCCCTTATTATAGCAATCGCCTGGCTGATGGCAATGACGCTCGCAAAGCCAATCAGATTCTAATTGCAAGTTTGCCCCGTAAGTTTCCAGGTTTATGTGCCAAACTTGAGCGGGTCACGTCAAAAGATCTACAGAATAAGTCAAGGTGGTGTAAGTGTATTCCGATAGAGGAAGGAGGGTAAAGATTGCATTCCATACTCAACTTGATAAGCCGGAATATGAGAGAAACTAATCAAAAACAACACACAAATACTGTAACGCCTATCCGTACCAACGGACGAAGTTAAGAAACGCTGAAGAAAAGAACGCTGTTTCTCCTACACAGTGCTGTCTGCTCTTATTGCAGAAAAGGGCGGAATGTTGCCGCATCAATTCCGGAAAGCGTGATATGAACTTACGATTGAATTCAGTGGAGCGCACTAAAAAAAACTGGAAAGTGAAATGTGAGATTTTTTCACTTACCTAGCTAATGAGAAGGAAGTCACCACTGTTGATGAAAGAAGCTCTCCGCATTCATGTTTGGCTTTTTTTGGCAAGCGAAATACTAAATATATAGCAATTCATCTCTTTGACATACCGCGCTTTTGCTCGTCACGTCCGTCTGACAACCCCAAGAGCAAACGTCGAGAGCGTGTGCTGGCTTATTCACCTCCGTCAGCACCCACACACAACGCCGAATGTAAAACGTAACACACTAATACACACATTACAGCAAAACACACATCACACGATATCACGCGACACGCTGACTCGCAGTGCAAAAAAAAAAGCAATCTACAGAATGCTTGCTTGCTGTGCTTCTCTTTAAAGACTATACCTATTTTCGTTTTCTTGTTCATATGTCTCTAAATTTCGACAGCGAAATTTCATTATTGCATCTATGACACAGGATGTTGTTAAATTAAGATATCAAACAAATCGTTCTGATCTAATTTTGCCTGTTTTTTGCTGCCCACGCGAATTCAGAAAAAATATTAAATGGTGAAAAGTTCTTGATTTATTTAATGACGGAAGCTATCTTTCAGGTGCTCGCATGTTAAGGATGTTTTCAGTTGATAGATTAAAATTGTTATAATTTTACCATAAACAAAAAAGGGCTGTTGTTTCTCAGCGAAATGTTGATTTCACAAGTATAGCCTTATTATGTTGTATCCTGTAATTTCTTTACGGACTGAGGGAGAGGAACACGTTATTGTTGCTCAATACTTTACGTTGTAAACATTTCCGTTTGCAATCGGTAACGTGCGTAGAAACTTGGTTAATTAGGAAACGTTCCTTGCTTCTTACGTACAGGAATAACAAATTTGACGTAACCCTTTTATGTGTTCTTGTGGAGGTATCCTTTTGTTTTTAAAGATCTCCTAAAACAAATAATTTTGAAATCATTTCTTTTTGCGGATACGAAATTGCGCATTGCGCCAGCCCTTTTCAGGTCAAGGTAATAATTGGAAATGTTCATGCTAAATCAATGATGGCTAGTAGTAGTCAGGTGGCAAACTGTCTGTTCTACAGTATATCTTTCATTTCTGTATTTCTTTTTAAACGAAATTACCGTATTGAATAAAGAACACAATAAGTTCTCAAATAATATGCTTGTCATTGCGAGTGTTTAACAGGGATAAATCAACTGGCATAAGAAATAGCTAAGTGTAAAGCGATGCCTTCAATATTTGTTTTTCTTTTTTACAAATTTACGGCCGAAATTTCTTTGAAAAATTGCTGTTAATAACTATGGTTTACGACAACTCGTTAGTGCACCATGTCGTTTGCAGCGTTTGTAAATACAAAAATATCATATTTGCATCAGCTAAACTATTGAATAATCGAGCTGCTTCATCTTTCGCATGTTGTTCAATGTCGGGATGATAGTTTCCTAAGTTCATCTGCCTTGAGGCGGAATTCAACGTTGAGCGGTCTGCGTTTTCTAATTATTTGATGAGTAAATGCGTCTTTGAGACCACATATAAACGCGAAAGACATTGCTTATGTGTCTGAGTTTCTCATGTCAAAGTCAGTTGCTCCAAGAACGTTCAGGAATCTCTTGCTGCCAATGGTCGTTAGTTGGTAGAATAACCCTTTGCGTTGGCACTGCCAAGTTCATAGTCACAAATTCTGTTGAAGTCCTTATTTTGGTGGGGTTTTTGCAAAAACTTTTAAAATTCCTCACACTGCAAAAATCAAATCCAAATTCACTATTTGTCCGTGTTGCATGTTTTATTCCGTGATGATCAAATGTGTATTTGTGTCGGATAAAGGTTGGCGTTTCAGTTTAAGTCCTTACTTATAACATTAAAACTTTGCGGATGGAGGGAATCTATTCAGTTGCTAGAAAACGAAATACAATGATTTCTTTTTGTATTTTGCAAAGCACGGGGGCAGTTTGTGTACCATCGTTTTACCACCCACGTCTAACATTTGTTGTTTACCTATGATTGTGTGGATGCGAAAGCAAATGGTTATTTTTAGTAATTATTCCGACTATGTGCGTTATAAAAAGATGTAAGCAATTTAATTCCTCTCCACGAGCCGCTTATGCTAAATGTCTTTATCAACGTTGAAACATACTATCAACGAACAAAATTTAATAATTACATTACCATTACCGGAAATTTAGATTCCTTAAAATGTTTTCTCCAGTTTGTACGCCGATAAATGAGTAATTAGACGGCAAATGGAAAACGGAAAGGAGGAAAACAAGACTGGCGAAGTATATCCAATTCCAAGTGTTTCGCTATTTCACAAGCCACAACAAACCACATCCTAAATCAGCTTAATAAGAAAAGATGGAAGTACAGATTCAGGGGTGCCAGAACGACGAAAGCATTAACCCAACTAGTAACGCTGGCAATGTTCCTCAGTTAATGTCGATATTTTTTTAGGAAGAATTGTGACATAATTCCGCCATCATATAGAAGTATACAATATTTTCGTAGCCCACCTAATAAAGACATTGACAAAGACGTTTTCGCTAGCACACCACTCCCGTAACCTTGGATCTTGGTGAGCTTCGGAGCCCCGAGCATTTTCGGAAATTTTGGGGTAATGTGAATTTTTCCCGCGACAGCAACATCCATCAAAAAAAGTTTTCTGTGTCACCAATCAAAATTCAATAATTTGCATCTATGTTAAAAAGTTAAATAGACCAAGCGTTTGCTGATGTTATAACTTGACAAGGTTTTTTTATTCGTCGACCAATTGTTTTGTCGTATCACAGGCATCCCAAACTCACGATTCGAGTGGGACGTCACCTAAAGTACGTAGTGTTGTGTTACACTTCATGTTCAGGCCGTTATGAATTTCAGCGCTCTGCAAGGCATTGTACGGAGTTTAAAAATAAAATGAATTTTCCTTTCTTCAGTACAGAAAATACAATCACTTTGCCTGGTTTCTGTTGTCCATTTGGCCTATTTGATTGTTTTTCGGGGGTTTTGTGTCGGTTTTCATGTGACGTCATCATTTTCCAAAATAAAAAGTCAATCTTTCTGAAGTTTTAGTTTAATCAAATGTAAGACCCTCTAATATTCTGACGTTTTGCAACGTTTAGGCCCGACAGGGTTCCTCATTCTGTAACAGAGCGCGTTTTCTACGTTGCGTGACATTAAAATGGCAGCCCGATCATGCTCTCGAGTAGGTCAAAAGATGAGTTATTACTCACGTTTTTGCTAACTAAACAGTTCTTGCTCTAAAAGAAGTATTAATTTTCAATGTGTCATGGCTCTAGAGTAATAACTTTTCGTTCCGACGGCAAAACTCAATGACAGATGTTTCTGTTACTTTAGGGCCGCCATGTTGGTGCCCCTAACAGGCTCTTAATGAGATGTCTAATGAAAACGTTGGTAGAGAGAAGCTGTTCCTTTATTAATTTCTACCAAAGGATCAATTTTATTTTTCACTTTTTAGCTTGTCACCAGTGCCTCGCTTTATTTTTTTTAATTTATAACATTTTGATATAGCTTTAACCGTCACTTCTGAAGCCGTATGTTGTAAACATACGGAACGTCAAGTCGATACAGTAAAGTTTTAAGATCATGCGTTGTCTACTTATAACGTTTGTGACCGCTGTTTGTTTTTTTTTCTTCCTTTTGAAATTGAAATGGCCGAAGAACAAGAGTATTTATGATGGACTATAAATTTCTTATTCGGGTGAAACACTATTCCCAATAACGCGCGAATGATAACCACACAGACCTAAACCTTCGCGAGGTTGTTTATATATCAATCATCTATCATATCCCATCATCTTGACTTAATTTATGGAATGGTTACGTTTTTTTATTTTTGATGGCGTGACAACGCAAACCAGCCCAAACAAATCTTCACTTTTTTAAAGGTGAAGATTTAGATTAGCAAATGCCAAAAATTGTTTGGTAGTTCAAATTGTGAAAAGAACTTTCCACGATTTTGCAGGCCATATAATTAATTGTATTCGTTTGGACCCCGAAGTCATGCATGAAATTGCAACATATTTGGAGGCCAGTTGTTGACCAAGAATTGAATATTTTGCGGGGAAAATATTGAATCTGCGTGCAATGATCACATGAAGCCCAAATCGTTTTCCCAAATCACAGCACTCTTTAACGTGCTAACTTGGCCTAAATGCAAAGAATTCGGGCAATTTTAGACGAGCCTCCTAGCGGTGTTGGTCAAATAGTCTCAGCCAGAAAAATGAAACTTTTATGATATCGACGGGCTTAAAAGTTGTTAGCGACGGTCGACAAAAAAAACGTTATCGATAACTAAAACGTTATCGAGAGCAAGCGTCACAGTAGCGATACAGTGGTCAGTTAAATGGAGAAAGGAGGAGTTGTTATGGGAGGTGATAATGAGTCACAACCCCTTTCAGCTAGGTGACTTAAATTTTCTAGCAGGATTATTACAGTTATCCTCATTACCTATTTGCAACACACTTTTTAAGACTCTTTGAGTAACTGTTGCCCTCGGAGAGATTTTCTCATTATTGACCATGAACAGTGTTCTTAACAGTTGATGCGGTGCTTAGAGACATAGTAGTGTTATTTAATATATGGAAAAAAACGAAGAAAAAAAAAGAAACTAGCAGTTTTTCCACTGTTTGTTTTGTCCTGAATTTAAGGACAATTAGGTAAGTTTTAATCATCTTATATGGTTAAAATATGATGTCAACAACTTTAAAACCTACTTTAATTCCAAAACGAGTGACCAATCAAAACTTGTGAGATTTATACATCGCCACAAAAGAACTGCAGCAGCTCATTTGGCTATTTATCTCCTCTTGTTCTTATGCACATAAACATAAAACGGATTAATATTTTTCGTAAAATGTTTAATTTCGAGACTTTGTGAATAACGCTACGAGTTTAGACATCTGCTTTGCAATGCTTTTTGATCCTATTTTATTTGGCTGCAGGTTAATTACAGAAAGGGATATATTTTGCGTAACAGCGAAAATTTTGATGATTTTAGGCGCCAGTCGTGATAAACAAATATAAGCAATACGCGATTTGTGACCGAAGTAAACAGCGCAAGAAACGTTAGTCTTTTTAAGGGGGACATGCGTTCGCCATAATCATGTCAAATGGGAAAATAGTTCCTGACGATTTTGCGTAAGTATATAAAAACATCGAAAACTAAACAGCTTGGAACATTTTACAGTTGAAATTAGTGACGGGCTGGTATTTGATTCGCTCTATACAAACAAAGTAGCTGTATAATCGATCAGATAAAATCAAAACGCCTCAAGCTAACTTACTGTAAGTTGATAATCGATTTATGATTCTCTACCTTTTCAATGTCTTGTGCATTTATAGTTCTTTTGATATCGTCGAATATTTGGTGAGGACGAATAATTGAAAAATTGGAACTTGAAAATCAAACTTTGAACTCCTTGTGAGCGTAACTTCCTGAATTTCGTTCATATGAGAAGTTCTACTTTTGGTGTACTTACAAAAGTCTCGTGGAGAATTGATTTCCCTGCCGAGCGTCGTTACCTGGATAGAGCGACACCAACTCCCGAAGCATATTGCTATGAAGGTCAATAATTTCTATAGAATTTAGAAAGTTTGGTTGGTAATCATCAATTGTTTATCATCTTGGAGCTATCGCGTTGGTCTTGTGATTCTAGGGCCCGACTGTACAGAGAGTTTTATGTCTTAAAACTTCAAGTTGTTTGTCCTAGTTTATCGAGAGTACTTAAGCTCCAAACAATAGTTATAATACCCCATCCGTTCGTCTACTGGCTGGCCTTGGCCTAGATCTCACACGAAAGATCCTGTTTAGGTACATTGTTCTCTAAACATTAGTTTCTATTGTTGTTGTTTTTTTTTTCAAGAAATTTGTAGTTCGCTTCTGAGAGTCGCGTGAAAGTGTTTGGATTAGTATTCCGTAAAAGGGATGTTTAATCCTCCAAAGTCAGTTTGCCCGTCTTGCCCACATATAGCTACCGATATGTTATTTAAGTGCATGTGCATTTGTCAGTCAAGAAGTAGAAGTAGCCGTAGTACAAGTTAGACGACGATTGTGCGAGACAGTAGGCCGAGAAATGAAAGACCCAGAGACCGGAGTCCCGGTACCTCCTCGTATAAACAGAAGCAAACCAATAACATTTTAAAGGAAATCTCCCGTCTGGCAGACCCTATAATTTCTTCTCCAGCACGGATCTTGGGAGGGCGATTGCTTTGCGATACTCTTAGTTAAAAGTTAAAACCAAGAATATTTTTTTTTTGCTTAGAAGTGTTACAGCTATAATTTTGAGAACAATAATTACGTGCAGTGCGTTGAGGCAGGTATATAATAAATGATTAACGCATCGCTTAAATCACATAACTGTAGAACCATTTTCTGGTTGAGAATTTTTAAACGGCTTTCGATCTTAGTCTAAAGCCTTTAACAACAAAAGATAAAAGCGCGAGATGAAAAATATGCGAAACTGGAAAGTGAAAAATGTAAAACGGTAACATATTAAACAAGTGTACTAATTTCTTAAAAGAATAGAGTATTATTTTGCCAATGTATTGTCTGCTTCGTTAGTGTTGCCATAAGACTTAAGGTTTTCGAACTCGAAAGTTTTCTTTCAAGTTAAAAATGGTTTCGTAAGGCCACCTTAAGGTGGCTTAAAACAGTTTCCAGCACTTCGATTTTGATTGGTCGTCATAGTCACTCTTTATCACTTGATGCTACAATCATGGTGTAAAAACTGCCCAGTCATTGGTTAACACCTTGTTATCACTTTCTTAACACATTAGGCTACCATAGCAACAGTGCGACGCTACTTTTGGCAAACTTTAAAAAAATTCTGTACGTAAGGTTCAGAGCCACCTTAAATTTTCAAACTTTACCAAAAGTTGCGTCTTATCATGCTCGTCAAAATTTGATAATATAAAAAATTTTCACCGTGCCGCCTTTGAATTATAAGCCCCTAAAGCTGTAGTTAAGGGTGTTTTTAGCAGGTCATATCTTTGCTATGGTAACCTATTGTGTTACGAAAATGATAACAACATCGTTCATGGGGCAGTGTTTTGATACCATGATTGTAAAATCAAGCGACAAAGAGTGGTTATAATGAGCCATCAAAATCTAACGCTGGAAACTGTTTTGAGCCACCTTAAAGGCTTTGGCTTGGAAGCCGAAAAATCACGTTTTACAATTCTTGACCACGCAGAGATTAGTTTTACTTAAGATGATTTTTAATTATGTTTACTCATCCATTTTTAAAACTGTCTTAGCTTGATTCCGGGGACTGTCAGTGTTACAGAAAATCATGTCGAAATAACAGGCATTCATCACAATCAACACACAAATGAAGTTCACGAAAACCAAGGGGACCCTAAAGAGGAGAGGCAGGTCTCTTTCAGGAAGCTGTTGTCGAATTTTGCAGCGACCACAACCGCGCATGGCGTCGGAAGGATTGCCGCTGCGTCAAATTTACCAAAGCGGGTACTGTGGTGTTTAGTCAGTGTTGGGCTGTACGCGGCAATGTTTTGGATGTGCTGAGTTAGTTCTGATGTATGTGGACAAACCAGTGGTGTCTAGAATGGAGATGAGCTTTGAAGAGGTGAGGAAATGAATAGATTAATTTGCACAGCTGAAAGAAGGTCTTGAATTTCCTCATATTAGCAATGACCCCCTTACCGTTAGGGCTAGGGTTACCGTACCCAAACTCACAATTAGCCAATCAAAAGACACGCCTATTGTCCTGATATCAGCGTGATATCAAGTCACTAATCTAATATGGCTACGATATCATGCTCAATTTGTAGAATTTGGGTACGGTAAATACCTAATCGTGTCTTTTTTGGTACGCTTCGACGGCATATTAGGTTTCTTTGGTCTCGCCAAAATACGAAGCATGGCTCTGGCTGAACCTCAACCTCGTTCCCAGGGTACTCTCTCTACCTCGAGAAAGTACCCTGGTTACGGCTGGTCACGTGTCTGCTAGATTTTAGCAGATTCCAGAGATGTGATTGAAGGGAGGGGCCGGAAAGTTAAAGTTTGTCCCCACGAAACTCAATTACCGAGCCCAGTAGGGAGTGGAATTTGAAACCCTCCCGTTGTGGATCGGCAAAACTCACAGATATATTCGATACAAGAGTTCAATGCATTCCGTTTCAATGTTCGGCTAAAGGAACGGTTTACCTCTACATTTAGCAGAATTTTTCCCGTCGATAGTTGACGGTATTTGGAATTTGTGGCGGTGAAAACATTTCGCAAAGAACTTGGAAATGACGGCGACCACAACAACAAACGGACCGCGCGGTGAATTTTATTTCCATTCGGCAAAATCACAACGATGGTATTTACTCATTCGTTTAGAGTTAAATATGCCGTATGTTCGCGTACAAAGGTAGTTTTGAATTTTATCGAATTTCTCCCATCGACAGTTTGACGATCATTCCATTCTCTTGCGGCGAAAAAAAAATTACGAAGAACCATCAACGACGTCTGCGTGTCTATGTACTGTAGATTATAGTTTTCGATCGGCAAAATCACATTAGAGGCATTGATGCATTCGTTTAGGGTTTGATACTACCAGCGTTTGGCCAAGGGACTAGCTTTGAATTCGATTGAATTCATCCAATCGAAAGTTTGACGGTCATTCAATTCTCTTGCAGTGAAAAATTTTATGAAGAACTTGACAACAACAACAACATGATTCGGCCGCGCGTTTCCAAAATCCAACGGCTTTCGTTTTGAAACTGTTTAGCGCGGTTAGTATAATTTTCGGTCGAGAGACCAGCTTCTCATTTAGTTGAATGCATCCCCGCCATCGATAATTTGCCGATTTAATATTTTTAAATTCCTTTGCTGTGAAACTTTGCTGTGAAAAACTGATTAAAGTACCCGACGGTTATTTTTAAAAAAGCAGTAAAAAATAAGCAAAGTTGCCTCTAGCTCAATCAGCATCTCATACTCAAAGAATTTAGATGGAGATGAAGCATTTGTCAGGCAGGATCTCTGACAAATATCAAACTTGCTTCGCTTTCAAAATAACGTCTGTATAGCAGCGCAACTTTCACCTCCCTAGACAGTGTCGACAAAATTAAGTTGAGGACCCACCCTCTGTGCGGTTTTGGTTTGCTTGCATAGACACGTGACCAGCCGTAACTAGGGTACTTTCTCGAGGTAGAGAGAGTACCCTGGGAACGAGGTTGGCTGAACCTCGCCTGATTTGCCACCGAAGTGTAACAAAAAAGTACGATTTTTATAAATGCTGTTTGGAAAGTATGGACGCATAGCTAAATGCGCTTCTCTTAAGGTGGCTCCTTGCAATTTTTTAACTGCACGCGAACAGATTTTGAAAATCGCGCGATGGCGCGAACTCTCAAAACTCTGCGCGAAAGTCGCGCGCGAGATCACGCAGTAAAATGCTGACAAACATGGCGTCCACATTTTGAAAATTTGTTCATCGCAAAAGTTGCGTGAAGCTCCGAATCGGCTAAACTTCAGAATACCCAGCCACTTATTTGCATCTTATTGAATAAGAATAGCAACTATTGTTATATACCTCGTTCTTCAAAGCACATCAACACATGTAAACGAAGTGGCTGGGTTTTCTGAAACATTTCGAGGAAATTTCAAAGAATTCCACCCCACAGATTAAGAGTAATACGAAAATTTCCGCGGATAGTGGATACTAAGACGCGCTAAATGAGCAGCGAATAACCATATGGAACCACCTTAACTGACATTTCTAGTTCCATTCATTCATGTAACATCTTACCAGCAAGAATATTTCAGGTATAGAATTTGCTATAAACCTCAGATGACAACTACTAGTTGTAATTGACACTAGAAGTGAGCAGGAAGTACTCGATAAAGAGGGCAAGTTTCTAAAGAAACTGTGGTGCTGCGTCGGTGGGGAGTATTAAGAGATAATTTGGTTTTATCAACTGAGTTGATAATGTGAGTTGGCCATCGTAAAGAGATTCGAAAGCTGACGTTTCGAGCGTTAGCTCTTCGTCGGAGCGAATCGAGGAATTGTGAGTTGTGTGTGGTTTATATACATTCATGACATGTCAAGAATTCCATTACTTATTCTCAGTTTCTTAGACTTCGTCGTCTTTGTTGTGATGACTCTGATTTTTCCTTAAAATAAGAAGAAATGTGCGATTTCTTCGACAAACGTGGCTATCCTGCTTCTGTTGTTCAGGCGGGCCATCGTCGCGCCCAACAAATTGATCGCCAGTCAGCACTACAAACGTCACAGAAGGAAAATAATGATAGAATTCCTTTCACCCTCACATTTCACTCTCACAACCACGCCGTAAAATCCATCATTCTAAAAAAAAACTTTAAATTACTTTAGAATGATCCCGATACTGGTAGAATATTTTCGCAACCTCCATTAATTTCATTCAAACGCGACAAAAACATGGTAACTTTTTAGTCAGAAGTGCATTCCAAACAAGTAATCAACCCGGAACTTTTTAATGCGCACGCGCACGATGCAAAACATGTCCTTTCATTCGTAACGTTGAGAAAATACCGGGACCCAAGCAATCCATCAAGATCACTGATCATTTCACCTTTACCTCAGCCCATGTCGTCTGCTGCCTAACTTGCACTTTTGCAAAGAGTTATACATCGGCGAAACAGGGAGACGACTAGGCGACCGATTCCGAGAACACCTTCGTGACGTAGAGAAAGACGACTCATCTAAACCGGTCGCGAGACACTCCCCAATCACTCTAAGCAGCATTTGGCAGTATGCGGCCTTTCCCTATATCAAGGAAGCACAGAAAGCCGCAAAACTCTAGAACAAAAATATTTTTCAAATCGGCACTCTTAATCCTCACGGTATCAACGAACGCTTTTCATTCAACTAATCTATTCTGTTGTTTTTCACGTTACCATGCACCAACTAATAGCGTAGCTCCATCTTTCTGTATATAAACCACCGCACAACCCACAATTCCTCGTTTCGCTCCGGCGAAGGGCTAACGCTCCGCGAAACGTCAGCTTTCGAATCTCTTTACGGTGGTCAATTTACATTATCAACTCAGCTGATAAAACCAAATTAGAAAGTGTTCGATAGTGTTTTTCAGGCGAACTACTTTATACGTTACGACACATTTAGGAATATTTTTTTCATCCGGCGCCTCTCCAGCTCTAGGCAAGAACTTTTCTCTACCAGAAAGTGGGGGTATTCAATTCGTTGTATGTGTCGTGGGATTTTGCAAGTCGCAAAGGTGGTTTACTGTTCAGATTTAATACATCTTCCATAAGAAGACCCCAAGACAATAAAACTTGTAAACAGGACCGGGTTGTTCGGAAGCCGGTTACTAACTAAGGATTATAAAAGTTAACCCAAATATAAATTTTTCTTGTCTAAAAATGTTTTTCACTGCTTTTGCTTTGTGTATTTTGAGGACCTTGAGATTATTCAACTCAAAACAGAAGGCTCAACAACATAAAGAAAAAACCTCATCATAAAGATGTAAAACTCGAGTCCAAATTCTCGCTTATCCTGGGTTAGCTTAATCGGACTTAATCGAATATCCCGGCCCAGGAGCTCCGCTCTTAGGCTTGGCTAAATCTATATATTACTCTCATAGATGAGGTGTTCATGTATTCACAAGTTATTCACATTAGGAATTTCATTTTCGCTAAATGAGGTCCGAAGATTCGTCGGCATAAAATGAAACTTATAGCTGTTTTTATGTCTCTGCTTTGCCTTGCAGTCCCTTGACTTCCCTGCAGTTACAATCTGCAATTGAAATATGTTGAAGGCTAAAAAGATAAACAGAAAGAAACTTCAGCAACTATTCAAGGATTTGGAAAAAAGGCGAGTTGACCGGGCAGATGACTTAACTCAGCGGGTTGACCCAGCTAACATAAACGCAAACACAACCGAGGAAAGCATACAACAACAGATTGAAGAACTGAAAACCTCGGTGAAGGAATCGCTATTATCCAAGGCAACAAGTTCTGCAGAGAAAGAACTTTTATCGGGTACAAGTGTAGATATGTCGAGCTTAGACACGGCGTTCTTGGATATTATTTTGAAAAGCGTTCCAGAGGAAGATCTGGCTGAGATAGGACATGGCCTAGATGAAATGCTAAAGTACTGCCGATGGCTTTCCTTTAGCTGTGGAAAGGGGTAAGGAATGTCTCTCGCTCTTGTTATTTAACATAGTAGGACAAACATTAAACATATCCTGAATTCTTGAGTATGATGTAAAAGGTTGACACGAATCTTAAAACTTAAATTCGTTTGAATTTGCTTATTATTTTCTCCGTGTACACCATCATGTAATCCTATAACTTAAACTACAAGGTAAAATGTAAAATCTCCTGCTTGCCCACCATCATGAGTCTGGCACTAATTTTAGGAATTATCGTATTTTGATTTTTCAGAAGTCTGAGGAGACTCTGGCGACACTTCTGGCATTGGAAGTACGGCAGTTGCTACGTATTCAACTCGGGCTTGGCTCAAAATGGAAGCAAACTACCTGTTATGAAAGTAGATAAAGCAGGGCCATACAGTGGTTAGTGCAAGATTCTGTTTCTATTCTTTTTTTCCAACCACTCGTTTAGCAGCCATGTTTGATCATCGAATTCAGTGGACAATAAAATGGCGATTTAAGACTTTGAGATCAGTAATTCGTTACCCATAGGAAACAATACACCTACTCATATATATATTCTATTCCAAACGAATTTGGCACAAAAAGGCAAGAGCTTTAATTGATCCCAGTCTTATAGCTACAGTTTAGTGACGTTTCCTAGAACTACACATACCATGCTTATCTGTAAATATAGTTGAATTTTATTTTCATTTTTGTTGGCCTAAAATCAACAAAATGCATTTATTTCCTATAGGCCTTGAGATGGATATCTTTATCAATCAGGGAGAATACACAGCCCTGACAGACGAGGCTGGAGTTAGAGTTGTATTGACCGACCAAACGCGAATGCCATTTCCATTTCATGAAGGCTTCAGTGTGCCGACCGGATTTTCAACCTCGGTTGGAATTAAAAAGGTAATGCTTTGAACTTGTACAAATTTGTGAAATATGCTGGCATCAAATATGAGTGTAAAACTAAAACGTAACCTGACATTTGGTCGGCGCTGGAACCAACGGAAAACGGAAGGAACCCTTGACAATGCAAAGACATGCATGTAACCTGCGCAAGTCCTGAGAAAACAGACATAAGCCCATCACGAGTGGTCTTGCTTTTCTCCTGCTGGGTCGGGTTGTTCAAAACCCGATTAAGCTAACCCAGGATTAGCGAGAATTTTGATTTCAGATTTGTAACTTTTCAGTGAAGTTTTCTGTTTATATTGTTTGTCCTTCTGTTTTTAGTTTGAATAATCTCAAACTACACAAAATAGTAGCAGTTAAAAACATTTTTATTGAAGAAAAATCAATACAAAGGTTAACTTTTAATCGTGGGTTAGCGTTAACCGACTTTCGAACAACCCGGCTCTGATTGCATGGCGTTTCAATGGCAAAAGTAAATTTATTTTATCATTTTGAAGATAAAGGATTCTTCAAGGATCTATATTACGGATGAAACGATTTTAGGCCAAAGAATTTTAGCAAGTTGCGGCATAGCCCCTTTAATATTGTATAAATAACAGACTAACAATAAAAATGCTGTACGAACTCGCGGCTGTGGTAATTCTATTTTGTCCTTTTCAGTTCTGCGTTCAATTTAGCTACTGATTCGCATGAAACTCAGATTTATTCCTTTTTTTATAGAGATACATTCAACGAGTGGATCCATATTTAAACAACAGTTGCATCGACGAAAACAAAGCGAAATATGAAACCGACATCTACAGAGAGAAATATCACGTGAACTACTCGAGCCAGGCAAGTGTTTATCATGGACATAGTCATTTGACTTGCAAAGCGTTATTTGTCCATGAAGGTATAAATTCGTTTCATCCACGATACAACGAACAAGGATGAGTATAATGAATTAATTGTGTCCTTGCTAAAATCACGATTTCAAATCGAGTGGACTTACGTAACGGATATCAGAGACAAAGTGAGCCCCCTGGGAGAGGGGAAATCCCAGGAAAAAGACGGGGGTGCTTGTTAGGAATTTTGAAAACTGCCCCTAAGAGGTACCAAGATCCTGTTTTGCTGACAAATTGTTGCCATATCTTCCCCTTGACTAATTATCACTCGATTCTCATTAATCAACTGAAGCTCAGTTTGAAAATTTTCCCGATGTTTGTGCCACTTGCTTTCGTATATGAACCACAAGTCACTATCTGGTCAAAAACCTTGCTCAACTCCAGTACCAAGTTTGGCTATCTTCGATTGCACAACCATACAAAGAACAAGTCTTATTTCCCATTCAGATAATAGTATGAGAACTACGATAATATTAATCACATCAACGTGGCATCATAACGAAACATCCCTATGCTGTAACAATGTTATATTGCAAGTCCAACCTATAATGTTATTCACTTTTAAGCATTTTTTTGTTAGTATCTGTAATATTGTAAGAATCGTCTTTAGTTTTGTTTCTGTGGTATACTTTGTTTTGTAATGTAAACATTTTAACAATTAACAATAATATATATTGCAACTTTAACGTCCAAAACGGCGCGCTGATAATATTAAGAAAACTATTTTATAAATACTCCAATTAGCAAGTGCTTCTTTATAACATGGCACTTAATTCGTACAGTACAGTTTATTTTTCTTTCGTAGGCTTGCAGAATGTCATGTTTAGCAACCAAACAAGTGGAAACTTGCAACTGCTCTGAGCCGCGGTTTCCCACCAACAGTTCTGCATGTTTAAGTGTACAACAACGTAAGTATTTTATCAAATTTTGTTGGTTAAATTTCGTTCTCAAACTCACTAATAATTCATCAAGTAACATTGATTTTTATGATTTGATCTCTCCATTTTCGCCCTAGTTTTAGTTTCGATTGAGAAGATATATCAAATACTCAAGACAGTGTTTGACCACATTTCCAAACCTCGAAGTTCGTCAAAAATACTCCGCTACGCGTCCTATTTTCAACTCTCTTCTCGGTGTTGGGAAATGTGGTCAAACACGGTCTTTCGTGTTTGATATGTTACTTATAGTGAGGCTAATCCCAGTTTTCGCTGAAATGTCCACAGAAAAAATGAAGCTGCTGGTCTACTGTCGGAGAGTTCACAAGGAAATTATGCATTCAAGATTTGAGTAAATGTAACATGCGGCAAAAACTTCACCTAACTGAATCAGACCAAGCATACTCCTTTCATAACGTAATTATGTTTTCCAGCCCATTACCCCGCTGGGATTATCGACAAAAGTAAATTGAGTGAAAGTAATGAGGTCTAAAACAAGCAACAAAGAGACTTGAGTTACACAGGTTCTATCTTAACTTGACCGCCTGGCGTAATGTTTCGCTTTGAGCTCTAAACAGCCGTTTCACTGAGCCACGGCTTTTTCTTGATTTTGCGGTCTTCGTGACCAGCCAAACATCACTACATTGTGCTTTTAAGGGGTTTGTTTTTTTCCGTGTTCATTAAAGAACCTTTCTTAATTGATTTCCTTGTTTTTGTTCATGTCAAATCAGACCAATGTATAAGACAGGTAGAAGCCAAGTTTACAGCACAAGGACAGGACTGTGACGCCAACTGTCCACGGCCATGCTTGTAAGAGTCCATCTCCTACGTGTAATACTCTAGTTCTCTCATTCTCATTTAGTATTTTTGCTCGTGAGGTGTCTCTGGAGAACGAGGAGAACGATTTTATTTGAGGAAGAAGAAAACACACATATATAAGGGGGGTTCTTGGTATGCCATAGAGCGCAAATCAATCAAAAGCCCGAACTTATCTTCGGTGTAGAAGTTCTTCCCATTCATGTGCTGGATTTTAATTTGTCCCTCACAAAGAAACGTCTGACCTCGCCCCAAATGTCCTTGCTTTCAATGCCATTGTCGTAAAGCATGTTGAGCGAGCCGTTGATCGTAACGCTGATTTTCGTCAGGTCTGGGGAGATTATTTTTCCGAATATCCCCTGTGCCCGGGTTATACGGCTCCAAGAACAAGAGGAGGATGCCTTTCACAGACCTGGGAGTTGACCATGATGCTCAGCTTTGTGTCAGTGTCTTTTCCGAGGGGGACCATTTCAGAACGAATCACGAGGTCATAGGCCCAATCCTTGCCACTGGAGTAAACACGGTGCGCCTCGTCTGCTAGTGTCTTGCTGCGAATCATTTCGTACTCGAGCTTGACGGTGGTCAGCATGTATTTTAGCTTTGCGGTGCCAGAGCCTTTGACCACTTGTAAAGCTAGTGCAAGTGTCACTTCGAATACAAGGTCATTGTAAAGGGCCTCGGGATAGAAAACGTCATGGTCGAGCCTGATGCGATACTTGCTCTCGTAAACTTCGTTCAGTCTGTCACTCGCGCCTGAGCGGATCTTGCACAAGTCTTCACTCTGAATTCCCTCAGGCACCATGTTATCTCGCTTTTCTCCCGGTTAGAAAAGGTCTTCGAAGGTTTTGTAGATATCATAGCCAACACTGTCTTGCTGGATAGTGCCCGCAAACTTCACACCCAGCTTGTCGACCAGCGCGCGCGTGGCGTTCTGAACAAGAACGTTGTTGGCGTGCCCTCCAGAAAGGTCGATGTCAAAGCGCAGCGCCAGCGACCCAGGCACGAGAACCTCGTTCTCGTTCAGCTTGGGCACTGAAACATACAGCATCTCGCCGGGATTGGCTTCAGTGCGCTCAAAGGTAATGCGCCTGACCGCACGCTCGGCGTACATGCCGCTTAATATCTTTTCGCTGTGCGTTGGGCGAAGGTTATCTTGCACGGACATCTCTTCTTCGAAGAACATATATTATTCACCGGCAAATATTCTTCTAATTGGAAAAAAGTAATTGGAATATATAATTGAGATGGCAGAAGGCGGTTTTGACGACCCTTGGTTTGAGGATGATGACTGGAGGAACGACGATGACGATGCTGAACAGCAGGTCAACGCAACCCAGCCCTTTCGGCCGGGCGCGGCGTCCACTCCCTACCACTGCAGCGAAGAAATAGAAATGCAAATGAGGCATCGCAAGCAGACCGGGCTGCCTGACACTTCTTATGAGGAAACCCCTCTGCTTGTCGGAATGATACATGAGGAGGATCAACCAGCCCTGCTTGAAAAGGCCAAAGACTTCATCAGAAGAAGGTTCCCGAAATTGGACTTCGGAAAATTGCGCCCAATTGGTTTCAGCAAAAAAGGTAATCGGTGCGAGATTGTTTACTGAATTTGGCCCAAGGGAGGGGTTGAATTCAAAATTTTCAAGGAAGACGGTTCGGGGCTTCTCAAAAGTTTCGTACGCAAAAAATCAGGCTCTCTTGGCCCAATGGCGCAAGAACTCATTGATAAAGAAAATGAGGGTATAAGACACGAACGCCAAAATTTAAAAGACGCCGGAAAGCTCGCTGCGGAAAGGCCTCTCAAGAGGTGTAAGAGCTTAGACAAAGAAACGAGAGAACTTAGCCAAGGATTGATGCCCTTCAAGATGAAAATGGCTCCAACATTGAAAGTGAAGCAGAACTGCGCAATCTAAAGCAGCTGAAAAAGACTTAACAAACCGATTTTGAAAAAGCAAAAAAGACGTGGCTGAGCTTTAAAAACAAGCAAATAACAAAGAAAAAGAGGAAGGTGGAAGAAGCCAGAAACAATAAAACGGACTCAAACACCTCCCCAGAGAAGAGCCTCGTAATGAGGCCGTGACAAAACATTGTCACGGGTGGTTATTATAAGAAGAGGTTAAACAAGCTGCTGTAAAAACGGTTTTGGTTGTTGTTTAGGCCAGCTTGAAATCAAAATAGCTGTCAGGTTACCTGTTTCTTCCGCTCTTTTCGCCTCAAGGTTCAAGATGTAATCCGTACTCTTTCTTTTCTTCATCGCGTACACCAGTGAAGCCGGCGCCCACACGAACCTTATCAGCCCTCTTTCGTGTTCCAGTTTCAACAAAACCGATGGCCCGTTTTTGTTGTACCCTTGGTCTTGGACTTCAAGAACCTTGAACACTCCCTTCTGGATGTCGCGCCATTTGCTGTTTTCTTCTCGTTCTTGGAAACTTCGAGTGTTGGTCAGTTGCGTTTGTCTTGTGGTGGTGTGTCAACTACGTCGTAAGTTTGCCCGAGTTCCATCGTGCTATACAATGCGTCGACTCTTGTTCAATTGGCTTTTTTAATCTCTCACATATTTTTTTTTTAAAGAAATTCAGCATGCTGCTGTAGATTCATACGTTTCATCATGTTAACGAAATCCTCTGTTAAGAATATTGAATTTTTATTTTTATCATAATTCGACCATCAAAATGCCATCACCGCGCTTCTACTCTTTGTTTGAAATTGCGAACTTTAGGCTTCTATTGGCTTTGATCAATCGGTCCATTTCTGCCGCGTCCCATAGTTTTGCATACAGAGGGCAACGCATTTGTTCAACAGGAAATAATTCTGTTACCGTGTGGTAAAGATCTTACTGCGTTGTGTGGTCAGGTTTAACGGGCAACCATGCGTATGACATGCATAAGCCGAGGTTACTCACACACACATGTAAGAAGGCGTTCTGTTACCCGGTTTCTGTTACCTAGTAAGCCTCGCTGGCGTGCCGAACTAAGGTAACAGAAACCGGGTAACAGAACCCACCATTATATTTGTGTAGAGAAGTTAGTCGGCCCAATATTTGCCGCTGTATTCCTTTTTAATGAGGACATGTGGGTTTTTTTGCTCTTTCTCTCAGTTTATTAAGCTAATTCAGTAGTAGAGTTATTCTTCCATTTAGTTTTTTTTTAGTTTTTAAGGCATTGAATTAATTGTAATAGTTAGAAGCAATGATTTCAGCATGAATACTGATTTTACCTGATGTCAAGATGCAAAATTAAAAGTGAAAATGGCTTTAAGCTGAAAGCTGAAAATGAACAGCCAAAGCAACTATTCCACTCCACTGGTTGTTCTCCGAAAGATGACGATAGTTTTCTGGGAGAACTCTAGGAATCAGCGACATAAAAGCTGCCTTCCTCCTGAAGTTTTAATTTCTCTTACCAACGTTTAATTGTCTTTGTTTTCGCAGAGAAAATGTCTTCAGGTACACAGTTTCAAGTGCTCGCTGGTCAAGGGCATTCAATGTAAAGGAATATTTATGATCTATCTTTTCCTCCAACCACTAATCTAGTACAAGAGGTTTCCTTTTATTTTAAATACTCCGCCAGATATCACGAATTTCATACTGATCCTAGGTACAACACATAGAGAAACAGATTTTCACATATGTAGAATTGTGAAACAATCACTCGTTTGATTCTTACTAGGTGGAAGAAAATAAAATCATTTCTTTATTTTGCAGACATTGATAAAAAGAAAGTATTTGAAGATGGACTCCGTAGGAAATGCTCTACTGGCAAGGTAGTCGGTAACCCATAAGGACCCCTACATAGTCAACATCACTCTGAAATTCTTAATAATGTTTGATTACGTGCGTGGTTTGCACACTGAGCCTATATATAAGTAACCTACGTATAGATAAACTTTAGTTTGGAATGTTACTCTTTATATAGAGTACAAAATTGTTTTTGCTGAAATTATGTACAATTTTTGTTTATTGTTCAATTCAACAGTGAAAACTTTTTAAGGCTGCAAATTTTCTATGAAGATCTGAGCGTTTCCAAGACTATCAACGAAGAAGCATACAAGGTAAACCTGAGAGTATACATAAGACGGATCGAAACTGACCAATGACTGATGACAAACTTTGCACGAGTCTTTCAGCCAATACCATCATGGCTAAAGTGACTAATCACTTTCAACGGACCAAACTTGTAACATCATCGACTGACAAACACTATTGCCACGATCACGGAAAAATATCGCAAACTTCAAGCACACGATTCAAATTGGGGAGCCGATTAAGCATATAGTCACATCTGATTTTAAACAAAACAAAAAAGAAAGAGTTGGAAGAAAAAGAAAAGGAATCTTTTATGTGAAAACAAGTTCTTTCAGAAACTAAGCCATTTAACTCGCAGAACATCATCAAGAGTGATCGTGTGGGATCATTTGGGACAGTTCCCGATCCGATACTTAGAGAATATTGGACCGGCAATTAATGGCGCAGTCTGATTGCTTAATTTTAGTTATTGGCGCTCTGAACTAAGTTGGTTCAGTTGTGTAATAATGTTTGTAGCGTCCCGTCATGCTTCCAGCATCATTGTATTACCGAGTCTATGGAAGTAAACCTATCAAGACCGTTGTTGTTGGTTTGTAACCTTGATTAACATTTTATTTTTTCTTATACTTAGATTGAAAATCTCTTGGCTGATATCGGAGGCCAGTTGGGCTTGTGGATTGGCTGTTCCGTAATGACCGTTGTTGAAATAGTGGAGTTAATAACAGATTTGTTGACTTATGCTTGGGGTAAGCACAAGGGGGAATAAAAAGCCGACAGCTGAGACCCTCCAGACCATAAGAAATCAAAAATATCATAACACTCCTCTATAAAATAAAAATAAATTGATTAATTAGTTTGTTCAAGTGTCAAAGTGTTAGCACTGCTGTGCTAATTATAGACACTGAAGAAAGAAAACAAATATTGTAAATTAAACAGAAACTCAACAGGAGTCTAAACAGGAGGCTACTGGTTATAAATTTATATCCTGCTTTGAGATTTCTGTATTTGTTCACCTTTAGCTTTGTATATACACTTACTCGGTAAGCTGTAACGACAAGAAAAACATCATCACGAACAAATAACGACAAAAAAATCACATTGCAAAGCAGATAAGTTATCTATACAGACCTGCAGGTTGGGGAGAACTTAACCTCGCCGAATTCCAACATCTGGGTTTTTTTATAATTCAGTTTATATTAATGTTAGCCCAAATTCTCGAGGCATTTATATTCAAACATCTCACCTTTTTGCGATTTTGCTTGGCAAACATATATTTAATTGAGCAGATTCAAGTTTAACTTAATTTTTTCAAAAGCCTTTAAGGTATTTGTTCCTCGAGTCGAATTTGAGCATTTTTCTCGCATATCTCCATACATCAAATCCATCATACGTTTGGTTCAAACTTATGTACACTTTCACATCATTCACTCATTCTGAAAGGATGAAAGACATTCCTAAAATTTCCATGGGCATGGTCCGAACCTTCTATTCCGCCTCTTTCTATTCATTTGAAAGAGTTATACCTGTTGATTTCAGTGAGTGACAAAGGTTGCCTGCTAAAAACATAATTAACATTACTTTCTGCTGTTGATGCGAAAAAGCATGCGCAAAACAATTACACCGTACTAAAACAGCGTGGGATAGGTGGTCGAAACCTCTCTGAAAGTAAACTTTAATTTACGGGCACCTCCATATTACGCCGTGACAGCGGACTCCATAACCGTCATAGCCTCAGAGAGCAAAATTAATATAAACTCTGTCTATCGCGGACACTAAGTGATGTATGTGAAGTACCTGGGCGCGAAATCGCAATAAAAGAGGTTCAACTTTATTAAATAACACTGGAAATTAAAATTTACACTAAATTTAGATGGGGGAAAAGTAAAATTACAGTAATGCGACGCATACGAGATTAATAAATGTTATGGTAGATGAATATAAGTAGTGAAGACTAAAATATACATATATTTTCAACACCACGGTTAAAGACTATTATTATATGGCTTGCGTTTGTAGCCGATATAACGCCCGTTCTGATTGGCTATACTAGGGTATTATTCCTCTCTTAATGCCCATGGGCCGATTACGGGCCTGCAAAAGCCACGCAAAAAGCTATATAAACAACTTATTAACCTCGAACATTCGGTCTTTACGGGAAAATCTCAAACCTCGGCCTGCTATCGCTCGGTCATGATCAGTACGGCAAGGTCTCGATCTGAGATTTTCCCGTAAAGACCGAACGTTCGAGGTTTAACTCAAGATAACTAGTTTCTCATAAAAGGCTATTCCAAAGCCTAGGCGCAGCTGCCGTCCGAGAGCGGTCAACGCGTACTCCACCTGGGATATCCAGCGTAAGGCTACCATTTATCTTAATCAAAACCAGGTAAATATTCTTGCCTATTAGGCCATTATGGGGGCGACCAATCAAAAAGGATGCTTGAAGCTAACATTTATATAATGGGACGGATACAATTAATTATGTTTAAACTTCTAATTTATCTCATGTAATAGACTAAACATTTGATACAAACGGTTTTATCACTACACAATTTCGTAAGAATGCAAGTGAATATTTGGAAGATCGTTTATTAATTTCACACATTCTTTCACAAGAATATATGATCTTTCGTATATTCACTTGCATTCTTCACCATCCACTGGTATATCACAAACCCACAACGCGACAGCTCCCAGTTGGCTTGATAGCTCAGTTGGCAGAGCACTGTACCGGTATTGCAGATGTCATGGGTTCCCGTCTTTTGTCTTTACGGTTTTTACAGTTTTGTAAGAAACGAGAAAGCGGACCGAGAAAAAATTGAGTTTACATCTAGTTTAACTACCTCAAACTTTTAACTATGGTTCTTACAACAACCAAGATTATCTGAATTGACACTTGAGTCGACAAATGCACTACTCAGCGATGTTAGCGTTCCAAGTCTACCAAGTTCACATTTGTTTTCTTTGAGTCTGCATTCTTTCCAGGTGCATTGTTCTTAAGTGCTACACTATGAGAAGCACTGTGCATTAAATAAGTCATTATTTACGTCTTTCGCTGACCAGCTACAACATGTTCCAAAATTTTTGAACTATGCCATGGTTATGTCTTCCACTTCTTTGATGTCAGTGACGCACGTTTTTCGGAACAGCACTTTGAAAATATCCAGGAAAAGTTTCAACACTTCTGCCATTGTAATAGCTGATACGCCGATCCAAAGACCCAGTTGTCCACCAATGTCGCTCATTAGATTCTCGAGCTGTAAGAAAGAGAACAGCTATGAAATCATAGTTCCAACCTTGTTGGTTAAGTCTGTGTTCGAGCCAAGTGGCCCATAAGGCCGGCTACTCTCACTGGTTTCCGTAGCGTGAAGCGTCTTGGAGTATTTCTTCTCCCTCTGCCGGGAAGGGATGCCAGCTCATCGCAGGTGCAATCTGACCCTAGTGTTAAATTCGCTAGTACCTAGCAAGAGACCTCGATCGTCTCTTGTAGTTTAAACACTTGGGTGGAAAGAGGCGCTGTGGGGGTTAAGTTTCTTGCCCAAGAACACAACACAATGCCACCGCGCCTACCACCCCAACCTCGTTGGCATGCTGAAATTTTAAAATGTGTCAAGCCCTCGATACTGCAAGGATTGAGCTTAATTGACCTCAAGGGTAGGAAAAACTCCCACATTTATAGGAATGCTGTAGTCGAGAAAAGGCAAAATTGTAGATCACGCTAAAACCATAGTCAATCTGACCTGACAGTGACGTGGAATTGTGCGTGGACAATTTAAATTTATTTCCCCGGAGTTTACTGCAATGCCACTTTGTTCTCAATTTAGTGGACGCTTCTAAACTTAGTGCAACAACATTGTGAGGTCTCGACACACACAACAACGGCACTACTTACTTCGTAATATTCTGAGTAGGTTATTTTCTCCAAGTTCAGCTCCTCAAAATAGATCTTTATTCGCAGGAAATTGTCCCTGTAAGATATTAACAAATGGATAAAGATAAACTTTAGCAGGAGAAAACGGTAATCACCACAATGATTCCTGGCGATCGCCCGCAGAGAAAAATGATGACTCGCTCAGACCCAGATAACAATTCTTTCACCCTAAAACACCATTTTCAAACCCTAAAACTAGGACGATGAGCATGCCCGCAGTGCTGTTCTGGGGTGTTCTTTGTCCCTTCAAGACTGACTTGGGGTGTTAGCTGACACATGAGTTTTGCATTTACTTTCAAGACAGTGGCCATATCCGGCTATCTTTCTATGACGTCAGAGACTTAATGCGTCTAAAATCAAGTGTGTCAAGATGGATGCAACATGCGCAAACCTTCTGTCAGGCATTCAAACTCATTCAGATAAAGGGTTTTTTTACAGCTCTGATGACTTTGATACCCATTTGACTAACAGGAACAAAGGCAATGATAGGATCATTCTTATGCGCGGGTCTCGTATTATCTCGACGTATTGGCATGTATCTTAGTCAAATAATACGTTTTTGGCATGTGCCTTCGG
>OZ026597.1:24790971-24808471 GCA_964020085.1 Micromussa lordhowensis | reverse complement strand
GAAAGTTAGTAAGTCGATGTGGTGCGACTCAAGCATGTTAAGGCATGGCTTATTTTCATGAAGAACCCAGTCAAAGAAAAAACACGTTTTAGATCTAAAGCAACGTTGTTTTTATCCCAGAGGGAGCCAAAAACTTACCACAAACAAAATTTGACATTCTTAAACTCCTTAAGGTATATTAATGGTGGTCACGTGGTTCGTGACGTCACAAGCTTGCCCACGATGATTTCTAGGCCAAGGATAGTGAGCTACCATAAGCAATTTTTAACCCCTTTATAAGGCAGCTATTTCTGTCCTGAATGGATGAACTTCTCAATTATTTAAGGCAATATATGGAAATACAGAAGGTCACATGACCTCTTTTACGTAATAACTTCTAAACTGGATATTTTAGTCGGCCATTCAGAACAGATTTTTGCATCGGTCATTAACACAATTATAAAAATACTAAATTTGACAGTGATTGTATATCATCTCGGCAGCCCGTTCTGAGCTGTTTTTCCAAAAACGAAACAATTATATTCATCAACTATCACCTCATAGAAATTTCGAGCTCATAATCTAATTGTTAATTTGAGGAACTCTTTCATGTAAATTAGAAAAACGTGGCCGAAGAAGTAATTTATAACTTGGTTAAAAAGCACAATCGTTTTTTGTACATACTTGCTTTTGTTTCTATAATTTCTTACCGTATTGTGGTCCAGGCTTGGTTACGGTCAAAACGGGTTTCCGTTTGCCCTGACTGGTGGTACCAGAATTAAATGTGAAACAATTTCCGTATCTCCAGTTCCACGTTTTTTTCCAGTACGTCCGAAAATCACTATTCATGGTGAGAGGAAAATACAGACACGCAATGCGTCATAATTGGACTATAATAGGCCGTTTTGTAACAGATGGTCACATGACGCGTTGTTTTAGAATACACTGATTTAGTCATTGTTAAAGTAGAATGTTATCATAAATGGAAAGAACATTTACAATTAATCTTATATGCAATCCCTTAGGAAGTAAATTTTAATGGACTACCGTCAATCAAGTGTTCCACGGCTCCTCCCTGCTTCCGACTACTGCCGAGCAGTAATCAAATCAAATCGTTGAGCACAGTTCAGACAACCTAGTCGGAAGCTGGGAGGAGCCTCCAAACATTTAATAAAAAACGCGTTTGTCAGTTGACCTTTAAATTTTAGAGTTCGCTTGTTATTGAAAGGCGCAGTAATGACTTTGAGATTTTATCATCGTTTAGAAGGTTGTTTATTTGACTTTGAGATTGTTGTGAATTTCATTCATAAGAGTAACCACAGCACGGAGCTAAATATAGATATTTAACATTGCAAAGAGCTATTTAACTTAAAGCCAGAACGCCCTCAAATGTAACAGAACTTGGAATTGATCACCTCCATCTCATTCAGGGGAATACTAACACGGGTAGTCGCTTCATACAAGAGTTATACTACGGAGCGGCATTCCTGAGCCACTCAGCTCGCCCCGTGAAATTCAACTTCTTGCTTCCCTCGCACTTACCCGTCTTTGCAAGAAAAGCCTTTGAAATTACAGCGAAATACCAGCTCCCGAAAGCGATGTCCTCCTTTCTCCAGTTCAGATTCATCATAGTTGGCTAAGTTAATTAAAAGCCGCTGCTTCGTGTACTCTTCTGGGTCAATCGTTACGTTTTCCAAATTCAAGATCTCCTCGGCATTTGAAGCGTCGGTGTTAAGAAAATGTTTCAGGGCATTTGTAATTTCTTTATCGGGCAGGCTGTTATTGGTGTCAACGCGAGAAAACTTGCGAAGGAAGGATTTTCTAATGATGTTTAGGTTGCATATCGTTACCGCAGGAAATCTGATGGTCTGTAAAAATAATTCACAGATAAGAAAAGGCACGAAAAGAGAGACTATGGCACCATAAGATGGCATGAAAACTGCTACGGGCAGCTAGAAGAGTTTTGGTTTGTTTTGTCTAATTAATTCGTGTTAGAACTTAAGCAATCTAATCTGTTCGTCAAAGATTTCCACACGACTAGAGAGAAAAGAAACAAGAGAGGAAATCCCCCTGATCCCCAGAAAAAAGGCTTTACATCATTTACTGAGTAATAAGCCTCGCGTACATACAGTTCTCATATTTCTCCTATCCCACACCGTTTTCAACTGACTGTTGTTTATCTTTGCTGCTTTGGGAATTAATTTACGATAAAATTTACAAGCGAGGCTTGGAGGGTGGAATCAGCTAATTTGACCCCGATTTGGATAAAGGACATTTCTCTCACTGTTCTATACCTCTATACTCATCATCTCAAAGAGGAGATCTATGCGTTTTGGAGCAATTCGTCATGAGGTCAAGAGTTGTGATTGAGGCTCTGACTCGTTGCATGGGATAACATGAAACTGAAAAGATTGCAGTTGAATCTGCAGTGTACAAAGGATTTTCCCCACTTTTTTCAGAGTTAAAAACATGGCGTAACTATGCATTGTTCTAAGGTCGTCTTTGTAATGATAATAATTATTTGCTGGTTCTGGCTCAGCTCTAATCAATAAAACAACTGCGTCGGTACTTTAAAAAAGTCGACAATGCGATAAATTTAAAAATGACAACAACATTACCCACCCGTCTGTATGTGATGTCAATGTCCGACTTGATTGGCTTGGATATATAGGTGTTTACCAACAGTATTCCCTGGAATATCACCATTCCTCCGCCGCCAAGCGTCACCAGTACCCAAAAAAGGCGCCAAAATACCGACTTGGATGATGCAATCTGGCTGATGCCGTGTGCGGTGGTTTCTTCTGCAAATCCCTGAAGTAATGCCCTCAATGACCGTATGTTGGAAGTCATTATTATTTCACTTCGACGTGAACTTATTTCAGTGTTAGCCTTCCAGTTGTCGACTAGCGTTATCCCTGATATAAACGTCTGGCTGAAGAATTAACCAAACGTTAAAATAGTTCATGTATTTTTTCGTTTCTATGTGGCGTCATCGCCGCTATATTTCCGGCGTATCTAATCGAACAAAATCGAAACAAAATTTAATTGAACACCAATCGTTCGACTGAGTTCGGTAACCGAACAAAAATCGAACATCTATTTTGCTGTGAGTTCGATTATCGAACCAATGCCGGAACAAAATCGAACGCAATCGAAAACAATCCGATTCGATTTTAATTGTTCGGAATCCATTTCTTGATAAGTAAATCACGAATGAGTAATCATAATCAACTTGCATTAATGGGATTAATAGAAAAATGTCCAAATATCAAACTGAATGTCAATGTTCGGTTATACATATGTACAAGGTAACAAAACGACAGTTAAATACTGAAATACACTATTGTTCGCATTTTTAGAATAAGTCGGAAGGGAATGGCTTCAGTGTAACTATTATTTAAACAGTAGTTCGTTAATCGCACGTTTGATTGAGTACGTCTGTCGACCGTTCGCTAATGGCACGTTCGATTTTGTTCGATTGTCAACCGTTCAACAATTATCAATTAGAGGTAATTAATGCAAAGAAACGTTTTTAATTTCGTTTACAACTTTGCTTAGAATCAATCTTTTTTCATAGAAATATTTTTTTAAATTAAATATCACAATAAGATATATCTGAAAAAGCGAAAAAACATGGTCAATTTGGGGTATACCGATACCATAAATAGCGGTGAGAAATAAATTATACCAGGTTTTACCTTCGTTTTTCTCCAAACGCACTTGTTTTCAATCCAGTGTTGCACTGAATTTAAGTATAAAATATTCAAAAGAACATCAGAAACGCAATCCAGAAACTTTTGGAATATTTCATTCGATCGATCCTGCGACCAAACACAGGCAGAATGTTCACTCATACACAACGTACGAATCTACAACGTTCAAGATTAAAAGAAAAGATTACTACCCATGACGTGACATTTGCCGAGTTAGGCGTTGTTTTTTTTTTTCTCGGGATATCATCACATCATGGTTTTGACATCTCAAGCGATCTAAAACTAAGATACTTCGTACAACTTCCAGAAACTCTTTTCTCGTGCAATAATATTTGTCCCCTTATTAATTAACTGAGACATATTAGAGGTCTTTCGCCGGCCAAACTTCTACGGTTTTCACGAGGTGCCAAACATTGCCGCCGAATCGTTGATGAGCGTGACCCAAATTTTTTAGTTATTTTCAGTGAGATGGTTTTCAAAAGTGCGGAGTTTATTTCGACAGAAAGAAATATTTTCGACTGTCTTGCTAGTCAAAAATTGGTATCTACAAGCAAATCGGAGTAATTGGTCTTGCCAATTTTCATTTTTTCTTCTATTTTAAGCGTGTAAACGAAATGGCCAAGGAGAGACATCAGAGCCGGGTGTCTATCTGGTGTAGCTGTATGTAAACTGAACTTTGTAAGGCAACTTATACACAGTTATTTAAGTAAACGTACATTTTGTTTCTCAAACTGATATCAAACCTTCATGAAATGACCCTATCATGCGTATGATAGTATATTAAAGTTTTTGTTCTCAACAAAGGTTACTGCCCATGGCCTGTTGATACAAGACTTACAATGTGCTCCACGAAACACTAGCCACTTCCCATCTATCTCTGCTTTATTTCGCTTAACTTCCCCGTTTTTTCGCACTGTGCCCCAACTAACTGGACGTATGGAAGACGCTAATGCAACGAAATTGTTTGCAAATTAGCATTGATAATTTCTTGTTAAGAAAAGCTAATATACTGCTGTTATTGACAACTATTTAAACTGACATCCATGAAGAACGAGATCAGTGCACGTATGTGAGCCAAAAACGTGAACTGACTGAATTTATGTTTTGCGCCATTGAGTTGCTCTGAAGGTATGTAAAATTATCGCAACTAAACGTTTCAGGACACAAACACCCCATTTACGAAGACAAATCGATTTTCATCGACCTTGCCAAAATGTTTTTAACATGGGGAAACAAAATGTATCGTTATTTGCAGGCTTGTCTTAGCGTGTACGCTACGTACGTGCGTTCGTACGATCTTGAGTTGATTTTGACTGATTTTGTGCTGATTCAAAGGTCTTTTTCCGCACGAAAACATTATATTGTACTGCAAGCACTTACAAGATGAAAAATTACACGGACAAAAACAGCATAAAGGATCAATATTGATATGATTAAGGTTGCCACAGCGATTTTAACGCGATTCGTACGTGACAAAGTGAATAGTTGCTCTAGAATCAGCCACAGAGGAATGTTTACCCATCTTTAGTCATGTTTGTTTACCCATCTTTTTAACATGGCATGGGTAAAAATGTATCCTCGTTTGGCTCGTCTTTAGGTGTACGCAATAGGCCACTTTCGGTTATTAAATTTCAGCTTGATAGTGAGGCCTAGAGAACACAAACAAAAGAAATGAATAAACATGATAATTCAATTTCCTTTGTTTGTCCTCTAGGCCTCACTGCCAAGCTGAAGTTTAATATATCGTGAATGGTCTATTGACGCACGATCTCTTGCTATAAAGCTTGAGATAATTTTGTGCTGATTTAAAGATCTCATTTCCGCACCAAAACATTATATTGCACTGCAAACAGATTCAAGATGAAAATCTAAACGGAAAAAACAGCATAAAGGATCAATATTGATATCATTAAGCTTGCCACAACGATTTTAGTAGGATTCGTGACAAGTTAATAGTTGCCCAAGAATATCCACAGAACAACCCATGTTTACCCATGTTTGTTTGTCAATGTTTTCAACACGGCATGGGTAAACAAAATTTATCCTCATTTGCTTGTCTCGGTGTGCATGCATTTGGCGCACGATCTCTTGCTATGAAGCTTGAGATAGTCTTGTGGTGATTTAAAGATCTCATGTCCGCACGAAAACATTATATTGTACTGCAAACAGGTACAAGATGAAAATTACAAGGACAAAAACAGCATAAAAGATCAATATTTGCCACAATGATTTTAATATGACTTCGCTAGTTGCCCAAGAATATATACAGTAAACCAAATGCATGATTGACAAAAAAAATTACTCAGCTGACTTAAATGTCAAAAATAAAAACAAATTTATGTACTAGATTGTTCAAAACTCAGAAAAAACTGAAATATTTCGTGTAGACGGAAAACATTTCATGTGTTTTCAGAGTGAAAAAACCGTTTTCAAATTTCTTGTGTGGACGGAGCCTAACACTAGAAAGGTAATAAAACGGAAAAAAGAACACGGTATACTAACCTGCGGCGACACAAACGACAACAGTGAACACAAGAAAGATTTCCGCTGGCAATATCCTGAGGTAGCACGTCTTAGGATGTTTATTCAATTCGTCTGTCCTTGACTCTTTCGTGAGCCGGACAGGGTGGATATAGGTGTCATAACCTGTATTTCCTCATTGTTTATATACTGCTGCACCAAATACACACACCACCTCTGTCGTCTTTCCTTGACCATCTCGTTTTCACGCTAAGCGATAATGGAAGACAAACTGACCCGAGTCCTTGGCGATTATTCCGATTCGTAAGAACAGTTGATGTTTTCAAACCAAGGAGAAACCCTTAAGCAAGAGTGAAATTGTGAACTCCTGTCATCTTTGAATCTGTGACGTGGCACGCCTTTCGAATACGCAAATCGATGTAAACAAGGCGTTTGCAAGGCCAAAAATTGATTTAGCAGTAAAGCTTCGATCAATATTAACTTGCCGTTTGTTTTAAACGACAACAAAAAATACCAGCGAACTGAGTTTTCATTTTGTTTTTTCCATTTAGCGTGACGTTAAAAATAGAATTTTTACGCTAATAAGGGTAAGGATTTGAAATTTGACGAAATGTTTACATAGTTTTTTGATACAACGCTTGCAGCATCAAGTGATAAAGAGTGGTTGTAATAACCCATCAAAATATAACTGCTGGAAACTGTTTTGTACTGCAGAGTCATGTTGACAAGGGTTTTTTCAGAACTATGCCTGATCGAGCACATCGTTTATTTTCGTCGTGGTCGCATTTTTCCGACGAATGTGACGTCACGTTTGAAATGTTTCGTTGACCGTTAAAGTTTTGTGACCAGCAGCAGCCTTTATCACCATCTCAAGAGACAGATGACACGGTTCGAGTAATTTTACCATTTTAAAGACCAAATCTCAGCAGATATTGCGAGGAAACAACTTTTAAAAGGATCTGAGCTTAAAAGTACACACCTCATCCAGCCTGTATTTGTGAGCCGGAAAATTGAACGAGAACTAAATGTGAAAGAAACAAAGCCACCAATTGTAAATTAGCAGTGTGTTGTTTATACTTTTCAATGTGACCTGTGTGTTGCGGGTTATGTAGGTTACATAATTTACATAATCGTGTAAAAGGTCATAAACAACAGTCCTCCGCCATTGCCAAACACTACAATAACGTACACGGGGCGATGCCTCAGGACCTGCTAAACCGTTTCGAAGTGCTTAAGAAATGCAAAAACAAATTTAACTGTTTAGTGTACGAAATGCTTTTTGTGCGTGAGAAGCCCACATTAAGTTGGCAGCTGAGTTTGTCTGTCTACGAGAGTCACGTGATCGAAAAGAATTCAACTACGATGACTAGGCACTATTTTAGATCATATATACATGTATATAGATGAGAAGATTGGGTGCTAGTTGGTATGTGCGAGTGGATTTTCTGTCTCCTTCGTGTTGGCCGCGTCGCTTGATTATTCTGTATATCACGTAAACTCTATCCAATAAACAACTGGAGTCATAACTACTCCGAAAGTTTGTAAGAATCTTCCACTTCTTCCTTTCCCCCCACTGGATTACAAGTTACGTTCGCACACTAAAAACCGTGAAATTTCTTGATTTCCTATCGAATTTTGTATAAAATGATATATTCACCTTTACCTGTTTGCCTTGCGATGAGGTAAAGGTTCCGCCCACCGTTTCATAGTTTTCATTAGTTTTCTCGAGGTGCAATCACTTGTAAAACGATCTTCCCCGAGTGTAGAAAATTGAACTATCTTTGCCTTCTTCAGAAATAGTCGTCCACTTTTTCTTTTAGGGCTCCATAAATTCCGGTTGTTGATTTCCGACCGAGAACAAAAAACTCCAAAAGGCAAGTTAAGGTTGTAATAAGGTCAATTGGAAGGTGAATCTTGCTTTTCACGTTCGCAGCAGAGGGACTCTGCATTCACAGTGAGTGCTAAACGAGCTTTGGTGGGTAACATTACCTGGTGTGTCAAGAAGCAGCTGTCCTTGAGCAAATAATGGACAGTATGCAGGTGGCCATATTTGGGAACAACACGGGCTGACTAAAGCGAGTGGTGTGTTTAGCTTTCTCCCACCTATCCGTCAAAACTGTTGTTCGAACGTGCTTGGACATTTATAAGTGGCAGGTGAAAGAAGACTACCTGAATAGCCGCAAAGTGTTTATTTATGATTTCCAAATAAGAATGTAGTAACCCACGTTACGTATAGGTTTCAGTCATTTATCACCTATTCCCAAGCGTATTTGTAACGTTTTTGGCGGGATACAGAAGTGGGCTTCAAAATTTACCAATAGTGAAAAAAAACAAATAAACAAGCGAGAGAAAACCTGTTACCATGGAAACCTGTCAGTTAGACAAACACGACAGATTTTGCGTAGTAACCAGAGCTGGTCGAATCCGAAACGTTCATGGTTAATTTACGCAATTTTGGTGTTTGACGCTGATTGGTCTAAATTATGGCGTTTTGTTCTAAGTGGTATACATCTAACTTTGAGACGTAAGGACAGGCATGAGTTAAATATATACAGCACTCTAATAGCCGATGAGGATTTCAACCTGCTATTTGGTTACAGTAAAATACATATATTTAGCAATTATTGAATGAGGCTGAGTAGGATATGAAGAATTCTGCAGAACAAAGAGGGTGTTATCTGATCTGTAGAATTCTTCATATCCTACGAAAGCCGAATTCAATAATTGCTTTATTATTTTATTCATTCAAAATATTTCCCCGTTCTTAAAAGAGTTTCGCAATTTCGCTCTTTGTTTCTTCGCTCACTACATGAAAAATAACATAATATCGTCCCCAGGTCAACGGTTCAATAATCTGCAGCGGGCTGCACTTTTCACGTCATTTTGACGTTATCGTTTCAATAACCTGAAGCGGGCTGCACTTTTGACTTCATTGATTCAATATGGCGAGGATTCTTTCCAAATTTGGTGAACAGCAGCCGGTTATGGTAAATTATGCGTGTGGTTTTAATCAATCAGAAACGGGGAAATATTCTGAATGAATAATAAATATAATTGTGTGTTTTATTGAAAAAAATAGATTATGTATATTCAATCGGGTAAGAGCAGATTTACAGGTGAAGAAGCCACATTAGTCACATCAATTTGCAACTAGTAATGTCGTCGCAAGAACACGAAAAGAAACACAAATCATGAGCATGAACTCAGGAGCATGAGCCGTACGTGGCAGTGACAAGTTTCCTACACTTTTAATTTTTTTAACCAATTAGAGAACGGGTTGTAGAGGGAACAACTGAATTCTGATGGTTTAGAAGCTTTTAGAAACAGGTTAGAAGTGTGGTTTAGTCTCTCGAAATCAGGTATCGCGGAGTACGAGGCGAGACTTTTCGAACAAGAAGGGAGTGACTGGGTCGAGACATGGGCGCCGCACTTACGACTTCTCGAGAGAAATCTGAAAACGAGAAAAGAACTGATGATCACCTGAAGATACATAATCTTTGAATTCAATTTTTTCCTTTATGTTACAAGGAAGTAAGCTATGGCATACTCAGTATGACTTGTGTCTTCAGAATCAGGCTGGAAATCTTTGAAAGCCGAACGTGATGATGACGACGACGATGATGATGATGATGATCTCATTCGACCCAAGACTAGCATGAGATATGTTAATTACACAACTGGGAATTATAATCTAACCATTTTAATTATCTTACAGATAATACATTTCAATCTTGATTTTTTGCAACAGAAAACTAACTATCTAATTATCTTCTGTGTGCCTGCGTTTGGCACTATCGAAAAGCGACAACTCAAAAGCGATACTTACATCGAAGAAAAGAAAAGCGATGGTGGAGTCAATGTTAAAAATTTGCACATTATATGCAATGATGCACACCAGGATTCTGACCTAAAACTGAAAAGGTCTGGCAGACTTTCAAATTTTTTTACATATTATCGTAAGGATGTTTTCTTAATATCGATACCAATATTCAAATTACAATGTGCTCTCCCTTCAAGTCATTGCATTTCATGTGCCAATGAAGCAGGGGCGAATCCAGGATTTTTCTTAGGAGGGGTGCACGATGTTTTACTTCAACGCCAATAAACCACATAGTGTTTTTTTTTTGCAGAATACCAGTTATATTAGAGAGCCGTTTGTCATCTCGAAGGGGGTGCGCACCCCCTGCACCCTCCCCCTAGATCCACCCTTACGTAAGTTTAGCTGTCTTTTGACAAAAAATGGCAGAATTGTAGGTTGAATTTATGCGCAAGATGTTTCTTCAACTATGCACAGACGGCCTATGTACATCTGCTACGTCTGACTACCAAGATTTCATTGTTATTTGACAATCAACCAAGAAGCTCACAAATGTGTTACAATATTCTCTAGCAACTACCGAATTTGCATTTTGGGTCTTGATCCAGCACCAGTGACTTTCGCAGTTCCTACGTGCTAGATTAGGTTGCCGAGCACAATCGATCTTTCTACATAAATATGACTACATTTTCCTGAGGAACTTCTGTCAATGACCGGCTGCATCATGTTTCAAATCTTCATGCTATGACATGTTTATGTCTTTAATTTCTTTGACGTCAGTGAAATAAAGCTTTTGGAACAGCACTTTGAAAATGTCCAGGAGAAGTTTCAACACTTCTGCCACTGTAATAACTGACACGCCTATCCAAAGACCTAGCTGTCCGCCAATGTCGCTCATGAGATTCTCAACCTGTAAAGAACAGAAAGATCATCATCATTAACTGGCATTTTGTCAATTTAAGGAAAACAACTAGTAGGAACTTGGGACTGAACATTTTAAGCTGAGGTTGCACAAAGTGGTCAAATAAGCTTGCTTGATTTCACGCTATGACGAGAAATTCAAAACTCTTAAAAGTGATTTTTCAGAAGTCTACACTATTGACACACTGTCAAGGGATTGATATTTATCGAAATGTCAGTTCTTTGAAGATTTCACGTCTGAAGTTTCTAGTCAATAGTGTTCAGTTGTTTTCTCTTCCTACATATCCTATATATGTTACATTAGAATGCATTCAGTGGAAGCCCTCGTAAGTGGACACTCTCGGGACGCGAAAAAGCTGTCCGTAACTGTAGCTGGCCGCTTGAGAGAATAATTCTCGTAAGCGGCCACAAGAGTCGTAAGGGAAACATGGCCGCCTACGGGAGCTTGCACAGCTTACAATAAACATTGGGAATGCAAAAATACCACCAAAATACTTTTTGTTTTTGACGCGATAATTTTGACGACTGCGTGTACAAACTGCTGTATACTGCAGTACTAGGATGGGCATTAGTGATTAAAGAACAAATCATAACTGCAGCCAGCATTAGAATTAGCATTAACAGTCTCAATGCAATAAAAAGCAGTCATACAAATGTATACGAGTATCTATTCAAAGTCAGTCCCAATTTCTTTCAAGTGTCCGTTTACGTGAGCTTAAAAACAAAGGAAAAGTCTAGATCGTAAGTCCTCCAAGTATCCGCGGCCGCAGAGTTTGAGAGTTTGTATGGGAGTTCAAGCGTGATTTTGTGAAGGTGGTCGTAAGTAGAGCTGTCCGCTTACGAGAGTGTCCCTTAAGAGAGCTTCGATCCACTGTATAGCTGTTGTATAGAGCATGTATGCCCCGTATCTCCTGGATGTTGTGCTGTCAGCGCACGCGCAATCATTGCATCTTCTCAGATGTGAATATTTTCATGCTCAAGAGACGGTGAGAGTAGATCACCGTCTCTTATCATGCTATATTCTAAATCGAATAGAAGATGGTGTTCCTATGCTTTCTGATATAAATAATACTTTTGGGGTCTCAGGAGAATGTTGAAAAACTGAACTGCACTCGCGTTCCGCTCTTCATTCCAGTAGCATCTTTCCTAGACTTCAAGCGTGCATTATTTTCTAGTAGAACATGGAACACCATCTTCTATATTAACTACTTATTGGCCGAGAGTGAGGTCTCTACGGGAAAATCTCAAACCGAGACCTTGCCGTATTGACCGAGCAAAGGGAAGGTCAATACGGCAAGGCCGATTTTTTAGTTTTTTTTCCGAAAAGACCGAACGTTCGAGGTTAATAAGTTGTTTATTACATGGCTTTTGGCTTTGGTTTTCCGGGCCCGCAATCGGCCCGTGGGCCTTACGGGAGAATAAAGCCGTAGAATTAGCCAATCAGAGTGCGCGTTATATCGGCTACAAACACAAGCCATATAATGGTAACTAATTTGCAGCAGCAATTCCGTTTGGTTGACGTTTGTAATGTATCGTATATTTTGACCCACGCTTATACTTACTGCGTAATATTCCGAGTACGTAATTTTCTCCATGTTCAGCTCTTCAAAATAGATTTTTATTCGTAGAAAATTTCGCCTACAAAATATTTAAAATGAGATGATGAGAACAAGTGCCTGGGTTTATTGGAAAAATTCTTAGCTGAATGGGTTCATTTCGTGCACAGATGCGCAGATGGTGTTTTGCTGATGCCAATGATGTTATGTTTTTACTTGCGCTACATTGTGTACAATACTCACCTTAACAAGTCCCTGTCCTTTCCCATATTGTCAAATTTACTGTCGCCTACTCTAAGCATCATTGCCTGTAATTGTTTCTGCAGAGCAAATTAAGGGGCGGATATGTCAGCCAGGAAACAAATAGGTAATCAGAAACAGTATTTCATTACTACTATTATTATTTCATTATATATTATATATATTTCATTATCATTATTTCATTAATACTAAATTTTACAATAACTGCAGAAATTCTCGCGCGCTCATTGGCTAATTTTCATTGTCAACAAGCGGAGAGACACATGAATTCATAATTTATGCGATGCGTCGACGAACCAGAGCGGACAATTTGTTATCGTTAAAACAAATTGATGTCAGTTTTTTATGCGTCTGTACTGTTATTGACAATGAATTTCGTCATAAAACTGTCAAAGTACTCTGCGGATCCACAGCTACTTTGACAAAGTTATGGCGAAATTCATGACGCATGAAAAACTGACGTCAATTTGTTAATTAGCTAACAGGTAATTTCATTGGCTCATTCTCTCTTCTTCTCACAACTTAAGCTAACTTAGCTCACCGGTACTTTCCCTTTGACTTTATGCTTCAAGAAATTGATACACTAAAGAGCCAATGTTCAGTTGGAAAGGATATTTTGTTACGATTGCCTCCAAGTTGTGTGAAACCTCCTAGTTATAATTCATTAATGTAATAACACCAAAGAGGTAAAAAGACCTCCAAAGGAGAATTGCCAGGGGTAAAGAACTGCGCCATCTATGACAGGACTCCCTTTCTCTTTGACTTCTTTTCATTCCACCAGGCTTTGAATCAGTACCACCGTTATACCGAGCGCATTCTGGATTTTAGGTGTACGGGCACGAAAGCCAAAACTAGGCTTGTACCAGTGCAAAAAATGGGACTTCTGCTCTGTTGCCTGATGATCTCTCGAGCTCATTTAAGATCATTTCAAGACATTATAAAGCAGTGTAATAGTGGTACATGCACTGCTCTGGTTATTGTATTGTGATGCATGTTGTGAAAGGCTCCCGGCGTCTTTTTAGTTTGGGTTTAAACCACCAAGCAACACATTTGTTTAAAGAGAAAGCAATGACGTAGACGAAATGAGCAACATTTTGGTAAACTGTGACTACGCTAGAGTCCCGTTTTGGAAAAACTGCTCTTTTTTTGACCTGGAGAAAAATCCATAGTCTGTGCGGATTTTCTTAGTGCTAAAAGAAGATAACACGCATCGAGTTTTTTGGTGATCGCAATAGCGCAGGGTTCCACTGCACTGTAAGAAAAATAACATCTTACCTCGTAATTAAGGGACCAAGCTGAACTGGACATAGCCGTCCTATAGCTAACTTGACTATGAGAAAATCATGTTCGAAATAAGTGGATTATAAAAGATAAAACATTTAGGAAGACAACACGAATTGCAGTACACAAATTATAAATTTAGAAGGCGACTAATTAATTACTTATTTACGAGTTCTCTTTTTCTAGACGCTATTGGGTGAGAAAGGTGGATCTTTATTGAACCGGAAAAAGCACAAAACTATTATGGTCACTCCAGTGTATCTCCACAATATGTTTTGTTATGCAAATTATCTCAATATTGTTTGAGAAATTCGATAAACAAAGTTTTACTATAAGTATACCTGAGCCTAGAACATAGTACTTTTAAGTACTTAGAGTATTTCAGTGCTTATTACTAAAAGTGCTTTAAAAAGCGCACCTTCTCCTGTAGCGGCGCTACTTTATGAAATTCTATACCTTAGGATCTTAGACAATGCAACCCTTTTTAAAAACAAAAAAAGGTTATCAAAGCCCACTTTTCTTCTTTGGGCTCCCCTCCCCTCCCCCTCCCCCGGCTACCATGTCAACCAGTTGATTTGTGTAGGTTAAACTTATGTTTATATATTTTTATAAAAGTTTTTATAACAAAAGATGAATTAACAAACTACATACTTGCAAGGCTGAGGGCATTTTAATGAGCAACCAAGTTGATCATTATCATATTGCTTCTGGAGATTTTGAATGCATTCCACTGATGAACAGAATAAAAAAAAAAGAGTTCGCATTAGTCACTTTATAGACCTTAAATAATATTGCAATAGGTAAATACCAAATAAATATTTTAAAATAATAATGGTCAATACTGTTCCGACAAAAATTTAAAATTATACAGGATAATTCCAGTATGAAAAATCAAATGAAACGTTAAGCTTACTCAATGCAAAACGACACCACAACACATCAATTGATATGACGGTTTATAAATTTACAATGCTTAGAGGGGAAGCCACATCAATCTTGGCTAAAGTTTATATAGGGTCTCTATCCTGGTCAAATTGGAATTTGGAAATGTTGGTTTTTGTGGAGAGAGGAAAACCGGAGAACCGGGAGAAAATCCCTCGGAGCAGGGCGAGAACCAACAACAAACTCGACCCAGATATGCATGACAGGGGGCCGAAATCGAACTCGGGCCACATCGTTGGGAGGCGAGTGTTCTCACCACTATGGCATCCCTGCTCCCCATATCTGCTTGTAGGTCCTATTGTAAATCTAAAAAGAAACATTGCCTTACCATCAGAAGTCTCGGAGCAGATTCGTGATACAGTGCGGTATTTTGATTCGGTGCAATTGCATTCCCGTTCTTGTGCACGAGCAAGACAAGAATACATACAGCCCTGAACGAAGAAATAAAAAAAATACATACTTCATGAGTGATTTAAACGTCACAGAGATCTCTTTAACAAATAAAGCCCATATTGCCATGCGAATGTTCAGTAATTGATTATAGATGACGTCAAAATGTGGTGAGAAACAAGAAAGTTCTTAGTCTTCTTAGTGTAGTTAGGTAGGTAGCTATTTAGGGAGGTAAGTAAGTCGCTTTATTTATACAAGCTAACCAGCTTGTGGAGTCGTGTGGATTAAATTATCACAATATACTGGCCATCCATATGACCATTGACTCATTGACCATTGAATCAACTTGCAACAAAATAAATGCCAGAAATTGCCCCAAGCTTGACTGGAGAAGAAAAAACTGGTCGTGATGAACTCTACTTTTCAAAGATTATAAGGAGCCTACATAAACGCGTTTCATGTCTGGGAGTCCCTATTGTCTAGATATGTTTCGTTGCAGCATCGACAGAAAACAAAAGGAATGAAAAGATTACAAACCTGTACGGAATACTTTGAGCCTTTGAAATGTCTGTAAACGGAAAATTCTTCTAAATCGTCATTTTTGTGACAACTTTCGTTGTTAAAAGGATCCACGCGGATAATTTGCAACTGTAGAAAAAGATAGAAACTGGTTTAGCAAAGTTGAACATGTTTAGAATTTTGTTGCTTAAGGAAGATGCTTGGTTGACTGAGTTTTTTCCAGATCTGGCTGAGCACGGCTATGTTTCAACAAGAGAGGATGCGCTGTCTTGGTTTTGTTAATCAGTTATTTTAAACTTCTGTCTGTTTACGTCTGCCAAAATAGGGAATGATGGGTACACTCAAGGAGTGTAGAAAACACTTTGGCTAATTAATGGCAGGCAGTAAAAGTAAACAGTAGACAGTAAAACAATCTGTGTTTTGCGAGTGGGGTAGGGGGTAGAAAAAAGAGATAAAAAGGGACGGTTTTTGCAATCTGCAGACGAAGGCCCTCTTGTACACCCTTGGGACTTTGTTTACTTCTAGTTAAACAAAATTATTCGTTTTGCTTGGGTGTGAATCTATATCAACCCACCCATAGAGAGGACGCTACCACTGAGCTTTTTCTCGGCTATTGCTCTCGCGCGCGAATCAGATCCTCACATGAAAAAGACGGTGGTGCTAGTCGAAAATTTTTAAAGAGGTAGCAATATCCTATTACGTGGCTTGACATTTTTTTCACCCCTAAGAGATTATCTGTTGTCATGTGTTTCAGCTCAATACCGTAAGGTACTGCAAAAGCTTCTGCTGTAGGCCTTTTGAGGCTTAACACCCTAAGAGGTACCAAAACGATTATTTTTTAAGGCGGGGGTAAACATGAATAGGTGTGAAATTTGAAGTGATATAAAAAAGGAAATTGTTAGGATTAAGATTGGTTAGAAACACTACCAGACAGTTGACTCCCGCAAAAGAGAGCCCCTGGTTGCTAGGGGACTGTTTGGTATCCGTCTACTAATTCTTCACTTCAAATTTCAATTTTCCAAATCCATCAAATCTTCAACATTTCATATTTTCCTCAATTTAACCTATCCTTTGAGAAAAAATATCTCTTTCCCAAAGTGCCCAAAAATCACCCAAAAATTTGCACAAAACCGCCAAACAGTGGTTAATGAGATAAGCAGACAGATTTAGTGTCGCTTGAAACGTGACCGAGATATTGGCAGAAAGGCCGTGTTAAGCGACGTCAAAACGTCCTTCATGTGTACCCCCCCCCCCCCTCCGCCTTAACCCTAAGAGGTACGACGAGCACCCCTGTCATTTTTATATGGGAGTACCCCACCCCACCCCGATCAGATCGTCCTTCCCTTCTACTCTCTCTCATGTTCTCAATTGCCTGCCATATTTGATTTCTTGCTTTGGCTTCTTTAATACTGTTACTGAAATAAACTGTGCACAAAATATGTTTACTAAGCAAACCTTTCGCAAACCAATAGACGTTGCAAATCCCGGAGAGACAGTGAAGCCCTCGTCAACAGGGAAAGGGATGCTTCGTTCATCAGTGAGTAAAACGCGAACACCGGCCTCCTGGCTCAGACTGGGAATGTACTCGTCTTGATTCACAAATAAATCTAGCGTCAGACCTGAGGAGAAAGAGAATAACA
>OZ026597.1:24565971-24785971 GCA_964020085.1 Micromussa lordhowensis | reverse complement strand
GAGCCCAATTATGATTGAGAATATTGTTATAGTACGGTTAAGTTTGGTTATCGATTTACGTTATCTTTTAAAATTTAAGCTCACACACTCACGTCTATGATCGAAGACATCAAGGTGGTGACGAATTTTGTTACTAATTATTAAACCTACAAAATAGTAATCATTTGTTCGTTACAAAAACTACTATATCCAAGTTAAAAACGACGGTCGAATGAATTTTCAGAAAAGGTCCTAATCGGATCGATGGATATTGTTTGATCACTACCTATGCAATAAATAGTGATGGCGAGACGTGAAAGACGGAGGGCTGAAAGGAAATGGCGGGCTAGTAGGCTTAATTTGGATCTCGCTGTATTTAAAGCCAAATTTTTCCCAACGGTAGCCTACTTGAGAAAATGAAGACAAACTAACCGGGGGTAGGTCAACAGGTTTGTCTAAGCTTTTGCCATGCCGCGGGCGCATGTTTCTGCCTAACCCAGCCTAACTGTACTTTATTTTAGTCGTCTAGTAATTATTATTTTTTAGCTCATGTTTTAGCGAGCAAGCGGCGATGAGTAGCTGGATGCGATAAAAACGGGGCGGCCGCTACGTTTTATACGCTATGGTACTTTAAAAAAAAATCATGCATGGCGACCAATTGCGCCTGGCTCTACGAAAACAATAAACGAAAATAGAACTGTTGCCAATCGGCAAGAAGACAAGTTTTTGTTTTGCAACTTTTAACGTTTAAATGATTTTGCTTTGCGCCAATTGTTCCACTGCTAAAAACAACTCATGAAAAAAGAAAAGGAAGGAAAAAATAAAAAATGAAGACACACCGCTTAAGGTCGAGAGTGCGTGAAAAGGCGGGTTTACTTAAACTATTGTGAGGCCTCGCGTTTTTGTTTCTTGGTCTGTTGAAGCAAAACAATAGGTGCGATTTTTGCACTTTTTCCGTTTCAGTGATTTTATTTTCCGGTTGGTCAAAAATTCTCAAGCAAAAATCGGCCCACGTTTGTAGAGGACGTTTGGCGGTTTCTCTATCTTAAACTTCGAAAACATTTTCTAGAAAACTACTTTCTCGACGATCTCCTCTGATTACGCGAGCGAATGGTTCTTGTCAAGTGACAATAGCTGAATGACTGTTGTCAAGTACACGCGTTCCATTAGCATAACTAGTACTCAATAACCATTCATGACAACAAGAAAACAATAGAGTCAACTAAGCGCGAATTTCAAAGACGCTCAGCTGCGCTTAAAAAATGTTATAGGTCGGTAACTTTTCTCTATAGGCAATTTGCAGAACAAGCTGAAGAAAGGCCTTCATTAGAACTTCACCTGAAAAAGGTTGGCGGCACGCGCTGCTACATCAGTGGAAAGTAAAGTTTTTGCCAATTAACGGTTTGTTGACGATTAAGAGGCAAAGACGAGAAAACAATGCACAACGGCAAAGCGTTCAAGATATGAATACTCTAGTGGAACTACTACACTGAAAGTGGTTCGTCACTAAATTCCCGAAGAATCCTGTTACAATTTTTGAGATTGATGATATGTGATCTGTAATTTATTTTTGGAAAGAGATCATTTCAGCTAAAATCGAATTGGGGGAGTAACAGCGGTAATAGCGCAACAATTGTGTTTTTAAACAACACGACAGACGCTTTTGTTTTCTTATACTTTTAATGGCAATTTAATCCTCCTAACAGTTAACTGATATTTCGAACGTAATTGATAGTGGCAGTAACTATATACGGTAGTTCTTCGCTGCAGGTAGGCTACTTTCCTCCCAGCGGCTTTGGTTTTAATAACACCTGGCCTATTGCCGCGCATTAAACAAACCAAAAAAAAGTCTCTTCACTTTTCAGTTTCTTATCCGATGATTGGGTTTTGCTTGTAGTTGTTTTGCGCTTTTCCATTTGTAGTTTAGAATACAAACCCTACGGAAATACATGCACCTTGAAACTTCGACAGCCCGCGCGTCAGATACAAACCTCCGGTAAAATTGTCGTTGTTCTGAGCGACATTCCCTTACCCCACCCCGAGAAGGGTGATATTGTTAACATCGGACCGTCAACGAAGATTTTGAATCTCGCGCTCGGAAATTTGCTAAGCGTCGGCTCTTTCAAACTTTTGTTCTAGAAACAAAAGAGCCTCAAAGCTGCAAACAATGGAAATTCCCATTGACGGTAGATAATAATCCAGTCCATTGTCCAGAAAGATTAAACATAATGTCTGATATGAATGAGTCTAGACGTGCCTATTATAAACAATACATTGATGAGAACAGTTCTGACCAGAGAAGGCTTTTTCGGGCCAGTAAACGCCTTTTGAACTTTCATGTAGACAGGGCTCTGCCGCCTCATACTGACCCTCGTATGCTGGCAAATGAGATGGGTGAGTACTTTGTTCACAAAATCACGGCTATTAGGTCTGAGCTGGATGCGGGTGCCAGTCGCGCAACTTCGCTTGCCACATTAGCTTCAACGTGTAGTGAGTTTTCAGAATTTTCTCCATTGTCTGATGAGAGTGTACGGAGAATTGCTGCCTCATGTGCAAAGTCGTGCGCCCTTGATCCTCTACCATCGTCTATTATGACCTTTTGTTTGGATGAACTGCTCCGCGTTGTTAGGAAAATTGTCAACTTGTCTCTGGAGTCAGGCGTCTTTGCAGAGGACTGGAAGAATGCTTTAGTTCACCCTTTGCTTAAGAAAGCAGGACTCAAACCTATTAACAAAAACTTTCGACCGGTGAGCAACTTGCAGGTTACATCAAAGATTACGGAAAAGTCCGTGGCTATCCAATTACAATATCACATGACAGCCAACAACTTATTTCCTGTTCTCCAAAGCGCATATCGGCAGAATCACAGCACTGAGACGGCGTTATTAAAAGTTAAGAACGATCTGTTGCTAAATATGGACAAAGGCTACGTCACATTGCATGTCATGTTAGATCTCAGTGCTGCGTTTGATACCGTAGACCACGGTATTCTTCTGCACAGGCTGCAGTCCAAGCTTGGCCTTCGGGATAAGGCTTTATTATGGTTTAAATCTTATTTGGCGGGAAGAACGCAGCAGGTCTCTGTTAACGGAACGCTCTCTGAGAAATTTAACCTGACTTGCGGGGTCCCACAAGGCTCTTGCTTAGGCTCCCTCTTATTTACCATCTACGCGAGTTCGTTGTTTGACATTATGAAATCTCATCTACCATCCGTTCACACCTATGCGGACGATACACAGCTATATATATCGTTTAATCCCGTTGATAATACTAGTGAGGCTGATGCTGTTATTGCGATGGAAAACTGTATTCGCGATGTTCGCGCATGGATGAGAGATGATAAGTTGATGCTAAACGACGACAAAACTGAGTTCTTAATCATTGGCACGGAAAGACAGTTATCGAGAGTGTCCGTTGACAAGATCAAGATTGGCCAAGCTGAGGTATCGCCCGTCTCTTCAGTGCGCAATTTGGGCACCTGGTTTGATTCTCATCTGGACATGTCGACTCATGTGACTAAGGCTTGCGCTAGCTCGTTTTATTATCTGTACAATATTCGGCACATAAGAAAGTATTTGTCTCGCGAGTCCACCGAGAGGCTTGTTCATGCGTTCATCACAAGCAGGCTAGATTATTGTAATGGTTTATTGTACGGTGCTCCAGAGTATCAAATTAAGAAACTTCAAAGAGTCATGAACGCTAGTGCTCGATTAGTTTATCGCGCACCTAAGTATTGCCACATTACTCCTTTACTAAAGGAACTTCACTGGTTACCAGTGCGCTTGCGCGTAGATTTCAAGATCCTCCTTGTTACATTTAAGATACTTCATGGCATTGCGCCTAGCTATCTTAAGGATCTAGTCTCTGTCTTACCAGCCTCACATTATCAACTACGCCGTAACAATAATGGTATATTATTAGAAAGACCTCGGCTAATAACAAAGAAGACTATAGGAGATCGCGCGTTTTCGATAGCTGCCCCTCTATTATGGAACAGTCTTCGACTGCCAATAAGACAGGAAACCTCTATCGAGTCTTTTAAACGCTCTGTAAAAACGTATTTATTTAAAAAGGCTTTAAGTTAGATTTTTATTGATTTAATTTAATATTGTGATTTTTAAAAATTATACATTTTACTTATTACTCTGGAAATTTTTTATACTGTAAATATTGTAAGTTTTTTTTTTTATTCTATTCTATTTTTACTATTCTAATTTAGTATAATAATAATATTGTGATGCGCTTTTGAATATTTTTATAGAAAAAGCGCAATATAAGTATTAAATATTATTATTATTATTATTATTAATAAATCATTTGTAAGTTGTATTAATAAGTGATCATACATGTTACTAACGTGAAAACCCATAATGGATAAAAAGGAAATGTATTATACTTTCAGGCGCGGCTCCACACCGATTTCCACCGTTTTACGTAAATCGGTCAGATTTTTCAATATTACTCAGAAACCCCCAAAAGGAGACTTCAGATATAAAAAATCCAGAACATTCCTAAGGGAGCACGACACTGGCCCTCTCTAGAAGAGACTCGTTGTTTCGGAAATCAGTCACCAGTTATCCTAGATCCGCACCTGACTTTTAACATTTACTTGTTATCGACATGCATTTTCTTCTTACTGCTATGACACATTCCGTGAACCAAAACATCGAAGCGGCTAAAAGGGTGGGGAATTTGTTTCTAATCGGTATTAGAAGGAACGAACATTTGGTAATTAATTTTCTTGTCTTAACTAAATCAATCTTTACTCGATGGTCGAATAATTTTTTTTCAAAGTAGATCTCGTTCTGAGATCGACATCCTGTATTTATCTAGTGTTCGATCGCCCTTTGGCAATGGTGAAGAAGAAATAAAATTATATACCTTCATATATTTACCTGTCTGCCTTGCAATGATGGGAGGGTTGCGCCCACTGTTTTGATTTTCTCGTAAGATTGTTCATTAAAAGGACGGTCGTGTGTGACAGTGTCCCTTGAACTGAGATTTCTGCAGAAACGAGGCCTGTGAGGTTGTTGTTATGTGATTACAATTTTACTTTCGATTCTCCACGCAGGAGCATGTACTGTAAAAGTAAAGTAAACTCCAGTGATACACCTGCGTGTTTCCCAGTCAAGAGAATTAAAAAACTTTTCTTGGCCTCTGATGTAGCGCGAAAAGTTGAAGCAGCTGTCTTTGCATAGATGATCGACACGAAATTGTTTGAAGTCTGAAATAAAAGAGGTTTTAATAACTCGGGGTGGAAAAAAGAAAGGATGGGATATTAATCACGGTAATGACCTTCGCCTTTGATAAAGAGTTCCTGTTAACACTGAGTGCCATGATTTTGTCAAAACAACTTCAACAGCTTCAGATCGAGTCCACACATCAGGACTTCTTCACTGGTTTGGCGCATTTTTCTATGTTGTGCGGCATAAATGCTGCTGAATTCAAAACGCTATCTGGAAAGTTACTTAAATCCTTTGTTCAGTTTTTTTCTTTATTTTATTAAATACAACAGAGTATCTTGCTTGAGAATTTCTCTGCTGGAAGTACAAAAACGTATAAGTTCCTTAAATTTGGAAACAACCCCCAAGGAAGCAGTTCTCAGTGCTTACTACTTTTTTTATTCTAATCATTCAGATAGGGATAGACTGTGATTATTTGCGTGACGCAAGAAGAGTGGTTCATTTCCGATCATATAAAATCTAAGAGCTCTCAGTTATAAAATCATGCTTTATCCCTCTGTAAACTTGAAGATTCGGAAATGGCTTATTAAATTGTTATGCATTTGCAAATAAAAAATAACTACCAACAATACTGAAAGTCAGGTGAGTCAGAATACAAACAATGCATGTAAAACAGGTTGCTATTTCAATATCAGGATGACCGGTGATGTTGCTTTTGTTTGTCTCTTCTTTTCATCACGAACACTTTACCTCTAAAAAACACTGAACCCTCCTCATGCCAAATTTCTTATGATCGACCTGAATCCGAATCTTGCGAAAGTGACTGAGACTAAATTATATCAGTTATTAAACACGATATCTGTTCGTTTTCTTCAATCGTGTTCGTTTTTAGATCTTTCGTTCAGGGTATTCATATACAGCTAAATATATGAGACATGGGCCTACCTATCAGATCGTTTTTCTTCCATAATTCCAAGCCACCATCGAGGGCTTAGCATGGCTTTCTCTTCATGGTTTAATGCGATATTTTTTGTCATCGAAATAAAGCGTTTGCAGGTTGTTTTGAATTTTCATTTGGGTTCATCATACGTATCTTCATGACTGATGTTTACATAACGCAGTTTGTTGTCAGGAAATTATGTTTAATTCTTAAAATTTTCAATCTGTGTCATAAAGACGGAGGATGGTCATTAAACTTTAAAAGCAAATTCAGTTTTCAACAGCAGTTTATTTGACTGCTTTTATACGCTTTTGTTCGCAGATGTCTTTTAATCAGGTGCCTGGCTGGTGTTATTGTGTACATCTAGCCGTTTGATGCTTTCTTGAGTCAAGAAGTTGTAATGAAAACCATAACCAACAAACCTCGAAAAATTCAAATTTAGATCTAGTTGATGTTCTAAGTGCCTGACTTACTCTGTTGGTCATTTCAGGATATCATTAGCGCTAAATAATTATGAAACCACAGACTGTCATTTCTTGCCAAATACACAGTTTGAGCACTTAAAGTATAATATATATAATTTCATTTATAGGATTAAAATAACATTTTATAATATGTAAATTATTCCCCGCGAAAAACATTTCAGCTAACAATTTGTAACCCGGTAACGTGAATAATAAATAATAATGTTTTTTGGCTAGTTCTGTCATTTAGAGAAAGGCAGCATTTTATACTTTTTAGTTAAAAGAAAGAATTGTATTGTATTTACCAATTTTCAACATACAAATTATACTCCTTTTCAAAAATGCCAGCCTCAGGTTACACAACTGTAGCTTACACATAACACATTTCTGTCTTTTATAGTTCATACTCTATCACTTACAAAGCCAAACAACTTAGTAAGTGAGTTGGGAGGCTGTCAGATAATTTTTATCTAATCAACGCTAATTCTAGATTAGAGATTCATGTAGTGTACAAAATGTAATGACTAGCCACCATGCTTGAGAATATAATTGGACCAAAAGATTAACAAAAGATAATTTATCGTTCATTTAACGCCACATACTTAAGGATAGTTAGCGGCAAAGAATGATTTTCAAAGTCCAAAAAAATATCGAAACATTGGACACGGCACAAACCCGATATCAGAATCTAATACGTAAATGTTATTTCCCATGAAATTTGAATATGACGTCTGCTTCTATTAACATTTCTTTGCGCACGTACCAAATCAGTGACCTTATGCCGACAAATATGGGTAATAGCACGTACATGTAACAAGTAAGAAGTAAGATAAAATTCACCCATTGACGGTCGTTGACGGTTGTGTTCTATACGAATAAACCAATGGAAAAAATGGCTATTTTCGGTGCTCAGGTACAATAAATATAGTAATTAAATTCAAGCCATTTACAATGCTTTTCGATTTGTACTGACAACTGGATGACAAACCAATGTCTGTAAGGTACACGTTCAACAAGCCCAAACACAAAACCATCTGAAAATATCGATTTCTCTTCGCTATTCACCAAATTATCCTCTGCACATTTGATAAGGGTGAATTATATATATAACTGGCTGACAAAATTTGTACCCAGTAATAATTACTCATATGATATGATAATATTGATAATGATAATGACGTTCTGGAAACGCCGAAACGTCGTGCTATGTTTTATAATATTTTATCGCAGAATTTTATTGTCAAATATGATAAATTATTTGATAATCATATGCTTTAAAAGTACTTATTTTTATTACAAACCTTCTCAAGATTCACTTTTATGCTAGAGTCAATGCTCTTTTCTTATTACTTCTCAATTTTTTGGAGATTTTTATATTATTTTTTCTTTGTCTTGATTATATAATATGTGGTTATGATCTTTGAACAACACGATTCATGAGCTACTTACATTGAGTCGATCTTGCGCTTTTTCATGTAACCGTGCAATTTGTCTTGCAGACTAATGTACCGCTTCTCAAACAAGTGGTAAGTTGCACACGATCTGAAATTATAGGATTCATTGGTCAACGTGATATGTGACAAAATATTTTACGTGTATTGCTAATCGATGAACACCCACTCCCTACGTAACGCGCTAATGTTTACGCGAGAACATTGAGTTAAAAAGGTTACTGAGGGTTACTTGAATTCATGGTTTACTCTCAGAGGGTTGTAAATTTTCTAAATTTATGCGCAGCTGCAGAGAGCAACGTGACTGATCCATAATTTCTTATGTCGATGCGTGTGACGATGTCTGTTAGTTTGCCCTCCCGTCGGTGTCCTACAATGGTACTCATGTGCATGTTTATTTTCAGAAATATTTGCCGCAAAATCTGACGTCCTTGGCGTTTGGTTACAAAGTTTGATATGTAATGATGACTATGGTTGATCAGTCAAGAAGGCTGCATAGTTAAGCGTTTTTTCGTGTTAGTGGACCGAGACGTAGTCAAGGTCCATAAATGTGCATCTTGACCGAACAAGTTTTTTGGCCACTAAGGACATATCATACGACATAAAGAACAGCTTTTCTTTGCCGAAAACATGGGGTAATTAATTCCGAGCGGGAAAGAAAGCCCCATCTTGCCCACACCAATCACAGCGCAAGATTTGATTCATCTTCCCAGTCAACCAGATAACAAAAAAAGAGCTAGTTTTAAGCTAGCAAAGCCTATATAAGCACACGAGAAGCGGCAATACGGTGATAATGCCGTGGAAAGTGATCCCGAGCCGCTATGTACTGAGTGGGTGAAGTAACGGGGTTTCGTCATTACTGCTGAACTGATCTGAGACCCAGGAACTGTTCAGACCCGTATAATAGAAAACTTATTGACCGATTAAAAAGGCCGTATATATTCATTAGTCACGGATTCGCTACTCTCGTGCGCAGTGTTTTCGATCGCAAGTTAATGATACTGGCTGCTTCTTGTCCTCTTGTTCCGCTAGTCATTATTTATTCTAATGTAGTTTTAATGTATTACACCGAATGAATGGCGGACCAAATCTGAAAGAGCATGGTTATATGATATCAGGTATCACCCAGCAGATTTGATGGACTGCTTTCGCTCGATTTATTTGAACTTACAGAAGCTGCCTTGCAACGACTGTCATGAGTGAAAAATTGAACAAACCTATCAACAACTGGTCAGAACACCGGCCTTCATTCAACTAAAACGGTATCAAACCGCACTGAAACAGCGCATTAGTGGCCTAACAGCGAATTTGCAGATCTGTACGAAAATAGAGGAATAAATCGAGAAAACATCGAAAACATTGTGAGCGAGGTACGATCATGGCTCTTGCTGACAAGTAGCCATTATTTTAAGGACTCGAACAATATGTCTTTATTTGCAAAAGGCCGGGCCAAACGAGCTACTGAGTGCCGCGCAATCATCTTGTTATAATGAATTCGGTCGGTGCCAAGTTCGTTTCGTTGCCAAAACTTTACCGACTAAACTGCTTATTTAATGTCTTCACTAGGAGAAAAAGGCCAGTTTCAGAAGATCTCATGATTTCGTTTAAAACTGGCCGACCCGGTGATTCCCTGGGCATTTACGAGTTCGTTATATGGGTTATTGTAACAGAGTTGTATGTGTTTGTGTTATCATCGGGCACGGACTTAAATCATTAGCAGACGATTGCTGATTAATAACTTTAGTAATTACTGTTGCTACCCATGCATAAAAAGGAACCGCCTTATTCGACACCAAGCTTCCCTACGAGCGAATGAAAATCGAACTTACCTTCAAAAAAATGTCAGAAGTCTTCAACAAAGATGCCAATTTTGTTAGTCGAACGCTACGCTGTAGCATTTGCCTTGCTATGACTGTAGTGTGTATTAAAAACAACCCAAATATTCCTTCCTGCGAGGCCGATTCAACAAACTGCGGGAGAAAACAATTGTTTTGTTTTCTAATTGAAATTTTGCCACCTATAGTTGTATTCATTAGCACTTTAGTATGAGGTTTTTGTCAAGACATTTGTAATGAAAATGACCTGCGAAGAGAGAGTCGGCTAAACTGAATAATTTACGGAACCCCCAATTGGCAATCTTGATTTGGACATCGTTTTATGTACACTGAAAAAAAAGCTCATGGACTCACTGGCGAAATTCCTCCTGAGAATGCAACGTAAGCCCAATTTTGACCTGGCTACTTGGAGAACAGAGTGCATTAAGAATACGTTTGGCTTTAAATATGTTTTTAAATCATGAGAACCATAAAGTATACCTCATATAAACTCGGCTGTTAATTGAAGACAAATTACCATTAAAATGACCATTAGAGAACTTCTGAATAGATTCATTTCACGGCAAAGCCATATGCATCTGTTTGCTTCGCACTGTTCAAAGCATGGGGAATAGCCAATCACAGAACGCGATAAGTTTGGTTTCTGAACATATCTTAACCTAACAGTTAAAGATCGCTTCCTTTATTAAGTTGTGCGTACAGATAAGGAACAAAAGGGTATTTGAAGTGATCGGGCAGTACTACTGTCTAAATCAGACATTTATAACACAGTTAGCTTTCTTGCTGTGCAGCTTTGAGATAAGCCGGTACTTTCATATAATTTATTGTCAGTAACGTGGACGAGGTGGGGATGGGGTGGCGGTGGAAGTGCTGGTGGGGGTAGGGGTGCATGGGGGTAGGTTTGGGCAGAATCCAAAACGTGTGATACAAAATGAAATATATTTCCAATTGGATTTGATCAGCCGACGAGAAGCTACAGCACTCATAACACTGAATAAACAGATCTGATGGGGAGGAGGTTTTAAAAACTGAGGCTAATGTTAAATTTTTCTGTCCACTATATTCTCCCTGTGTTTAGTTGTAATTATTTTACTATACGTATGATCAGTCATAAATCAGAGTTTCGGTTATGATCGACTGGCATAGGAACAGTGCAAACAAATTATCCTCATTTACTTTCCGCTAAATTCATTTGATGCGAAGGTTGGCCACATCTATTGTCTTTTTTCGTGCGACATAATTGTTGTGTGCCTAGCTAATAGCAAAGATATCAGTGACGACACCTATTGTTATTAATATGCCAACCAGAGATTGGCTGGTGAAACAAAGAGCTCTTTTGTTTAACGCTTTGAACATTTAAATAACAAAAGCAATGTTTGTAAACAAATATCTTCCCTATAAATAAAGCAAAAATTTGTTGTTGTTATGACAGTCAATATTTTACGGTTGCAATTCCAACATTCATTATAATGACTGCACAGTTCTTTACAGGAATAGTTAATTTGGCTACCCATTGGTGGTAGTGATTTTCTTTTGTTATTGAAACAATTGTTTTTCGTTTAAATTTACGTATACATGTAAAGCTTAGGGCCTGTTTACATGGAGGTGGGGGACCCCAGGTAGGTGAGGTAACCCGCCTCTCCATATAATCTCTCATTTTTATTTCATCATGTTTACATGATAGGTGGGGTAACCCGCCTAGGCGGGTTGCCCGGTCTGCCAGGTAGGGTAACCCGCCTAGCCGGGGTCGCATTTTGCCATGTAAACGACTCGAGGTGGGGTAACCCGCCTACCCGGGGTCGAATTCATGTTACATTTGCAAGCGCGCTAAAGCGCGTAAAAATTTGAACCAGAACAATATGGCCGTTAACTGCCTCTGGCGGAGGCTTTGTATCATCAAAAGTGACAGTAAAACGCCACAGCATTGAAATGCTGCAGCGAGAGCAGAAAATAAAGATAAAATAACACTGACCGCCAAAATGTGTCGTTCGTCCGCCATTTTCAATGTTTACATGCCTAGTGTCCACGCAACAACGTCAAGTAAAGTCACCCCGGGACCCCGGGGTTGTAAGTTTGCATGTAAACGCTGGCCATTTTTCGACCACGGCTAGGCGGGTTACCTCACCTACCTGGGGTCCCCCACCTCCATGTAAACGGGCCCTTATTCTGATATTCCTATACTTTATGCGAATAAAACCATCGGAGATTGATTAAAAGGTTGTTTAACGTTGTAAAGCTAAAAATATCAGTGACCAATGGCCTGAAAACACTTGAGTTCCTTGACAGTTTTTCAATGTCACATTTGTTTCTTCACCATTTTCTGATTGGCACTGTATGGGAGGTACATCTTTATTTAATTTCATGGTAAAACTAAAAGGCTTCTGAAAGAGCTAACCTACACGCGCTCGCGTACAATCGTTATAGCTATCAAACCCGGCAGTTCTTGTTTTGTGTAGGAACAAATCATACTTTTACAATCCAGTCAATTCTATCTGAGAACTTATCTATAAATCGAGTTGCGAGGATGGTATAGGTCTTAATGCAGAAGCAATTAAAATTTAAGCCAAGTTAAATAAAGTGAGAACACCGCAACGTCATGTATTGCACCCCTATAACCAACGACTGAGTGCAATTACAAGGGAGAATAATTCAATGGTGGCTCAATGGTGAGTTTTTTCAATAAGACAAATTTCATTTGATATCAGTTTATCAAATTTGTCTTCTCCCCCATTTTATTAGATGTTCCTGCAATTTTGTGATTGTTTTGGCAATTCGTTATTTCTTAAAACTTTAAATTGATATATTGCTGGACGTTTTTATGATAAATGTAAAAAAATAACATCTTGCCTGTCATTGAGTGGATACCAGTTCCTTCTGTTTTCAAGTTATCACAGCGCAGCAGTTGTTCAGTTGTACTTTGGTACAGCAAGTGAGTAAAACTGAAGTTCAATTATATAAATAAGAACAATCGATAAATTACGTATTGCGTACAAACGAGAACATATTCTCACGTATTTTACAAAAGAACACCCACCCCTTAGCAACTGCCGTTGATAATTTACACAAAAAATGTCGCCAACGGCAACTTTGAACTGAGTTGTTAGTCCGCCGGTAGTGACGGAGCAGTGGACCGGAGGCCGCTATTAACCTGTAACACTTATAACCGAAACCATTATGTACCAGTATATATTTTACCGTACTAACGTACTCATAAGAGACATTCACCAGTTACTCCCTCATTTAATTTATGCAAGATTTTATTACTATTATTATTATTATTAGCAAGGTTCGTCTTGCTTTCCACTAAAAATTTAAATTATTTTCGTGTAAAATATTAAAGCACAGACGAGGTAAACAAAGAAACACGAGCGCATGCAAATTTGCGTTTTTGAATTAATTACTGAAAATGAAATATGGATCTTTAATCCGAAAACAGTGAAAGACAACAGGCGATATTGCAATAATCATTACTTTATACTGAATTAATTATATGGAAGCGAAATAAACTTACTTTTCGTCGTGAAGTTTCTAGGTAGATTTTATCGAGTACATTTGGGTTTACCTCGTTAAATTCGACTTCTGAGAGTTTAGGAAGAGTCCAATTATTTTGAAAGTTATTAATTACAGTTATTGCCTATCCTATAAACACAGTGCTGTCTGGGTAACCAAGAAAAAATGAGATAACCCATCTAAATTTTCATTTATGAGTGCCATTTTATGGAAGAATCAAATTACAAAACCAAGCCCATTTTCCACTCAGAAACGCCTTAAAATCCTTTTCAAAATGCACCTGTGCCTTTTCTGTTAACTGGGAGCTCTAAGGTCGTTATCAGAATATAGTTTTCAGTTAAACCAGAAGTTTCGATTTGTTGTAAACTTCTGGTAATAATAACTATGTATATATTTCTGAACACTATAGTTATGACGGTCTCATTTGAACCCGAACTATCATGCACACATAACATTAAGATATTCAGTCTTGTCCAGCAGGATCAACGGTTTCTTTCATGAAAAAAGCTTTCTTAGCTGATATGCCGGTATTTTAGCTCTTAAGGGTAACACTCGGACTAAGTACTGTGACAGTAAATTGTTGCAAGGATGACATTCTCACTGTTATGGATCCCTACCGTTTGCTTGGGCTTAAAAAAGGAAAATGGAAAACAATATCATTATAGCCTGCGCGCCGGGGCGGACATCTCGTATTTCAATCCTACCTACGTCAACATTGAAAAAAATAATAAAATAATACCCTGATAACTCTCCAGGCTGCCCTAAACAAAGTTGATTTATTTTGTGGGCTTTCGGAAAACACAAACGTAATTGAATATGAACCAAGACATGAGGATGATTCAACAAGATGGCAAAGACTGTTATGAAGAAGAATCTTAGGTGGTGGTTAGCAAATTACATTATTTTCTACAACACTGCACTAAAAGTCAACCGATACCGTAGAAAATGCTACGCCCTGAGTGCGGTCTCTGGTGAATCATCACTAATTAATGACCGTGTTTTGAATGATTTTTTTTAGTTGTAAGGGTATACATGTAATAAGGAACATCTAAGAAATAAGATCTCTTACCATACAAAATGGTCAGAAACGTGGCATAATTAACGACCATGGGATTCAAGAGAGATAGTTCATCACTGATATATCCAGGAAAATACGCTTCAGGCAAACTTGCCACAACCTTGCCATTATTCAAATTGCATCCCTAAGAGAAATGTAATCTTCTTATTCAAAGTTTTCCACCTGCTGTTATACTAACTACATCAATCATGAGGGGTTATTTACCGGAGGCGTTTGCAACTGATAAATGACTCTCGAGATAGTGGACTAAAATGATATTAATGATATTATAAAGTGTTCACGTTCAAACTGGAACGTCGGCTTCAGTAAGTTTTTTAACAGTACATCCTTACATGAATCACAGTCAGTTTTAGCATGACAGCCCATTAGTCTTGAGAAAACTAACGTAAAACACAAGAGACTATATTGAAAGATATACAATACAAATTCATCACGTGACATCAAAGTGGCAACTTGCCGTTGGGATTTTACTTTTGGCTGCTGCATGATCCCAGACACTCAGTAATCGCCGCTGCAGGCGAAATTGCTAAATAATGTTATCAGTTCATTTTAAATTCATTTGCTATATCTTTGTTCGTTGTCATTTGCTTTTTGCTCATCTCTCCTCAAAGAGACTATTCGTTGCTGTAGTTACTTACAAACTGAGAACACAAGAAAAGATAAAGGAGATCATAGTTTACTAGAGTTTCTGCTCGTTAAATACAGTGGCAATTCAATTCCAAATCTGATTAGCTAAATTTATGTTAACACATCAGTACAATTCCAAGGGCAAAGGTTACAAGAATGCTGTGCTTATTAGGAGGAGTATCTCCTTCGGTGTCAAGTTGGACTTGGGATCGAGTTGAACTGGCCGAGAGATGAGTCCTTGAAACGCCGGGATCTACCAATCATGCAAACAACCTTAGAATAACTCAGTCAAGTCGAAGGATGTATCATGCTGCAAGCAGAGAATTATAGCTACATGCAAAAATATCATCAGTACACAAAGAAACTGGGCGAAATCTCGCGTTTCCACGTTGTCTTCCCCTTAGAAATTACACGTTTAATTAACTTGCATTATGATAAGTGAGTCACGAACATGAATTTGACCACCTTAAGTAATTTCTAACTGAAGTGATTACCTTCAATCACCATCTACTTTCGCGGATGCAGCGCGGAAGCAATATTAAGCATATCTTCCAAAGGTGACCCACAGTAAATATTGGTGGGGCCCGGTGGTACATTGCACGCTGTAATGAAAATCTGTAATCTCTGTATGTCATTAGATTGCATTACATGCATGAGTTTCTGCGAAGGCTTACTCCTTGCCCTCGAGTTTCGTTTCTCGCGTTATGTATCAGCAATGTCAGCGTTAAGAGGAGAAAAAATAGTTCTTGCAATCAGTCGTCCATTTTCTCTATTCAGATTTGAATAAATATTTACATTGTCGTAATAAAATTTGTCCGTTTTCAGATCAGGCTGGGCACGTCTTATTAACCAGGTCAAAGGGGAGCTAACACTTTTATTTCTTTTCTTTATTTCTTTTGACTGGCCTCACAGGGACTATCATAAAAGTCAAGGAAAAACACTCTTTTTAGTTCGTAATTTTTGTTACAGTTGTTTCCTTGCATGGAAAGTTTAAACATTTACATATTAAACAAATGCTCTCAGTTGAATTTACTATTTCAAAATGTACGAATCGTTTTCACAGTTTTGACACTTTCGTCTCTGAAAAGGTATCACTTTTCCCTAAGTTTCGCAGGTTTCAAACAAAGATCTCAGGAAGAAAAAAAATGACCAAAAACCATACTCGTGTGGGAAAATTCAGCTGGCAAGTTAACAAAGGTTTTAATAATTGAAGAAGTGTCAGGGAACTTCATTAATTCTTCAAACACAAAGACGGAAAATGTGAGAGTCACGAAGAGAGATAAAATAAGTATGACTAAAGATCAAATCAATCAAGCTTTTTATGTGCTAGGAAAGGCACAACTCGAATGAAAATCAAGAGGCCTTTTCACCATAAGTTGACTTCAGTTTCTTAGCAACTCCATAATCCCAAGAATGCAGAATGAAGCAATTTTCAACCAGGTTTCGATGTCATAATAATCATAATATCGATAATGAACGAAAATAATCACTATTCGCTTGCAGCGTCCTCATAAATAGTGAGAAACCTTCAGTATGTACACAATGACTAGACGGACGGGAAGTTACTTTATCAAAATTAATGGCGCATGAGTTAATTCCTTAATTAATTTAGTTTGTACCTGACAACATGTCTTAAATGCCTAGAGGGCTGTGGACCGATGGTTAGGCGGCGTGATAAACGAAATTTAACTCACCAGTTATCTGCGACCATTCCTTTTCCTCATGATAATATAGAGATGTTTTAGCTTACGGGCTGGCCCTTAGCATGGCAAGTCCTAAGAGGAAGAAAGGAGTAAGAAATGTAATTGAAGTGATCGCGATGGGCTTGGGGAAGAACTTAATCTCCACACTCGTTTTGACGTCTTCTTTCCCTTTCTGCGCCTGTCGCATGAGGGGATACTCCGCTGTAGTTTTTTAAGCCCTCTAAAAGGCTACAGTTGGGAGACGCGGTGGCCTCATGGTTAGTGCGCTCGTCTCCGCATCGAGCGGTCCGGGTTCTAGCCCTGGCCGGAGACATTTCGTTGTGTTCTTGGGTTTTACTCTCACACTTCCTCTCCACCCAGGTGTATAAATGGGTACCGGCGAACTTAATGCTGGGGGTAACCCTGAAATGGACATCCAAGGGGGGAGTAGAAATACTCCTAGTCGCTTCGTGCTACAGAAACCGGGATAAGCTCCGGTGTGATGGGCCAACATCCACTTGTAGATATTTACCAAAAACCGTTCGATTGACCTTCAAGACGGGTGTAATTTTTCTTCCCTTGTTAAAATCTGCAAGATCTGTGGGTTCTCTGATCGAATCGTTTTAGCTCGTGGCTGGAAACAGTTTCCAGTACTTTCCAAGACTTATAGTTTGATAGGACATTATAACCACTCTTCCGTCGGTTAATGCCAAAATCATCGTATCAAAAAACTGCCCAATCATTGGTGAACAAGTTGCTGTCAATTTTGTGGCACAATAGGTTACCATAACAACAGTATGACTTGCTAAAAACACCCTCAATTTTATCTTTAAGCGCTTATAACTCAAAAATGAGCTTGGTGACCCCCATTTTTTATTATTGAATTGTAATCTGCATAAGATGCAACTTTTTGCAAAGTTTTAAAAAATTCTTCAAAGGGGGTTCAAAGCCACCTTAAATTTTCGAAATATTAACAAAAAATAAGCCATATGGAGAACCTGTAAAGGAGTCAAAACCCCATATAAAAACAGACCACCAACAGGGAAGAAAAATAAAAAATAAAAAATAAACGGAAACCCCAATCGAGGAAGCATAATATAAACAATAACAAAAAGAAGTATTTTATTCTATTCCCTATACAGTTGTACAGTATTACCTAATAGTGTTTACATGTCCAAAATCCCAGTGAAACTTGCAGTAAAATATCATCCCTTGATGAACTAGCCCCCTACATGGATGTTATTTAGACTCAATTGTCACACAAATATGGTCAACTGAAACAAGTCCAAAGAGCATTAGAATAAGGAGCTAATTTGTAAAGGGAAGGACAAATTAATATAAATGTAAGAAAAAGAAATAATGACATCATGTTAATTTCCTTAGAAACAACAATTTATTTTAACACCAATTATACATGTAGTTATAAAAGCATCTGCTTTGTACATGAAGTACAAATATTAATTCAACATACTGTAGCAGCAGATTTCTAGTAACACTAACAATAGCAATGAAGTTCAATCTGTTATTTTAACCCCAGATTGAACATCTACACTGTACATACTTCTCCAATAGATCAGTTTCATATCTACTGGACTGGAACTAGCTTACAGCTGAGGCTAATGAGGGTAGTCTTTTCAAATGCAAATGTAATTAATCTTTTTAATGATATCCCCCCACATGAGCCCCCCCCCCCCCCCCCCATTGCAAGCTGTAGTTCCAGTCCAATACTGAGAATACGAAAATGGCCTATTAGGCAAGGCAATATCTCACAACTGAAAATTGGTCTATATGTTTTTTAACACAACTACTTCCAGTTAATTTTCATCAGTAAAGTTTCTTTACCACTTGTTATCTTTAAAGGGTCAAAAAGGAGCACAGCAAAAAAAACGGTGCAGATTGATTGGGTGATAAGGATGATCAAAACAAAATTCATGTTTCCATTATTTTGAATGTCCCATCTGATGCAGGATAAAACACTCCTCAACCTAATGCCATCATGTGAAGCCCATTACATCCCCCTTAAATCTCACCCCCCTCCCCCCACAACATACACATATTTCTATGTTATCCATCCATCACTCAGATTGCCAATACCTAGATCCTCAACACATTTATGGCTACCAATCTGTTATTTTGCTTCAACTATCAGTATACTTCTTATTGGATGTCCTGTCTATCTTACAAAATATATGATACATTACAGGGCCAGGACAAAACTTGAAATCCAGCTTGACCTTGGGACAAACAGCTCTCAGTTTGCTTTTCAGTGACTAAGTTGGTAGACAACTTAAGGAGAATCTACTTGTCCCAGACAACTTGACAACACTTACCAACATTACCCCTTTCTGTTACCTAATATAAACCTATCTTTATATGGCATACTTACTAAAGCACTACAATATATATACACAATACGTAAACCAGGATGACCACACTGTGAAGATCAATCAGTTCTTCATACAATGTAGAAGTCTCAGTTTAAGAGCCATGGTTTTCAATTATTTTTCCCGATTCTCCAGCATCTTCCAGAATGAGCAAATGAGCCACAAAGCAATCAAATATCAACAAAAAGCTATGTCTTGATTTTAGGGTAAAAAGGAAACTCCTAGTTCACTAATAGGAATGTGTGGCTTTGCTATCTCTTTATGAAATCATCACTAGCAATTTCTGTAGAAACACAGCTATTTGCAAAAATAACATAACCCGCACTGCGCATACAATGATGCCTATACTGATTAGTGTTCTTCTATCATGTGTAAAATATTATTTCAGGAAGCTGCCCATCCTCCACAGAGGTTCCATTGTTATTTCCTGTGGCATATGAAAACTGGAAAATTATCTTCTCCTTCTGCTCTGTTTCATAGACAACTTTCTTTCCTCCCGAAGTACCATAGTGTGAATCAGGTCCCTTGAGAGTTGCACTGGCAGTGTAACCTACACCAGGGAGAATCTCGACTGGCTCTTTAAACATAACACGAAAAGTATTGTCGCTGCCATCGCTGCTAAATGCAGTGTCATTATGACCACAGATTTTACCTGTCTCAGTTTGAATTATCTGAACAGTAACTTGGTAGTCGCTTGGACCATACATAGACCCGTACAAGCCAAACCCCACAACAAAGATTCTCCTGTTACAGTTAAAACGTATCCTGTCACTTGTGCCACTGTAGCCCCAGCGACTCTCAACTTTTGGAAAACGACATACTGCCTTCTCCTTGCCAGTCAAGCAGCAACGTGGCCGGTCAAGAAACTGGACCTGAGGTTTAGGGTTCACTGTGAAATGAAGGAATAAGCTGACTACTTCCTTGTCTGTTAGGATTCCAGATTGCGCAACGCTGGCAGCAAACTCTTCAATGCTCATAAGGGGGAAACGAATCATGTATAAGGCTCTTGCGAGAACAGTTCTGCAAGAAAATCACAGCAATAAATGTAATATAGAAGCAGAAAAGTTCTCTGAAAATTGCATGAGTTTAAAGGAATTTTCAAATATCACTTGTAGTCTTACATGCAATAAATTAATCTTAATTGCTCAAGCTTTCCTGCAATTATTAATTTATTGTATGACTGAGAATGTTATGCATGTTACTTAACAATGCAAAGCAAATTAAAAATTAACGATAAATTGGCCTACTTCAATGGCCTACAATGAAGTAATTTCCTCAGTCATGTAATAAGTTAAAACACAACCAGAAACTACAAAAAGAAAGACATTCTAGACTATAATTAGGGACAAATGATTTTGTCATTCATTCATTTTGCACCTTCCCATAACAGCTGCATTCATTAGTCCATAGTGACTGTAATGCAGGAACTTTTTACTGTAATAGTAGTACTCGAATATAGCATCATGCAAGCAATGAAAGAAACTTTTTAATTTTCTTTTTCTGCCACTGTAAGTGAGTGCTTTTTTCAGAGTTATTCACAACTGAAAACAAATCTGGCTACTGCACGCCAGATTTAGATTACATCTGGAGTACTCTCTGAACCATCAAAAATTCCATACCCCACCCCACCCCACCCTTACGTGGATATTGATCATTTCCGAGTTGCCTAGAACAGTTCGTCGAAAAACCAAAAGTTTTTATCGAAATTATCCTTTGAGTAATCTGACCTTTTATTTTCTGCAGTACTGGGTAATCTCCTCCTTTGACACTCATGTTCGGCCCATCGCAATGCAGCAGCGAACAGTAGGTTTTCGCGGATTGACAAAGTGTCCCTTTGCAATACAACGCAAAAAGTGTCAAAATCGATGTCGGTAAATCCCTCAGCTGTAAGCGCCTCAGCAGTGTGCTTGTCAATACATTCAAGACACAGGGTCGCTAGCTGGGGTTCATCAAAGAGCCTTGCTTGGCTCAGTAACATAAACGCGTTATCCGCGCTCAGGTTCTTCTTCAAGAAATCCACACAAGCGTTTTCCAGGGTTGGCACAGCGTACTTCTTAGCGGTATAAAGCGTTGTCATCACTGTTTCAGGTCCAATCTGCACCTCGTCAGTGTACAAAAAGCGAAGTAATGACTGAAAAGCTAAATATTCAACGTCGGGCAACTCTACTTCGTCTGACTGTGTTGATATTCCACCATTAAACATAGCATCAAAGACAGCACTTCTTACGGCGAGTACAAACTTATGAGCGGGAATTCGACGTCTTTGAGTGCCTTTTCCTACCATAAAGTGTACATCACTCAAGACCTCGTTGTTAAAGAGGAAGGAAATTGCGTCTTGCACAGAAGTTTTCTCTGACTGCCAGTTGTACGGAGATGAACTCATTTCTCAAATCTCCCGTCAGATTTCCATTTGTTCTGCGACTTAGCAGAGGGACATCCCCGAAGAAGATAGAACAGAGAATATTCGTCCCTAATAAGTTGTATTTAACGCTGTTTCGACGATCGACGAAGCTCTCTAACCTTGTCCTCTTCCAGACCTTCCGCATACCCCGTACGTAATGATTGGAAAAAAAGAAAACAGACCATAATGCTTCATAGTAAAAATTAATAACGAGCGTTTCGATTGGTCAATTTTCTTTTCTGCGACTCTTGTCCAATCAGAACAAATGTAAGATCTCATGAAGTCAAAATGGCGAGTAGAGGAGAATGTTCTTCGTTGATTTCAGTAAAACATTTCAAAGAGCAGTTTTTGGAGTTTCTTGAGCCGACACAATATCAGAGGAAAAAGGTAGAGCTTGAGCCCACAGACATGGCGAAGGAAATGAATGTAGCAATGGAAATAGTGACAGACTTGAGTGAAGTGTGTAGGTAAGTATTAAACATTTTTATTTGAAATGTCTTCAATCAGGTTTAAGCTTATTTATAACAGAGACATTCGCCTTAACCTAATTCACCTTGTAAGTTACAGTCAAGGAATTTCAATGTTCTGTTTCGACTATGAGTTCTTACTGCATCAATATGTTTCTAAAGCAAATGAATAAGTCTGACAAAGTGGATCTCACCCCCCCCCCCCCCCCTTTCAGGGTATTTGTAGGAGAGTATTACTATTGATTCCAGAACATACCTGCCAACCCCCAGAGTACAAAAATCTGGAGACGTCTATATAATTTTCGTCAATGTCTGAATAGTCTTCGAAAGTCAACCAAAGGCGTTCTGAATGTTCCCGACATCTCTCAGTTAGAAACCGTGTTGCTAGTAATGTCAAGAATATATGAAATAATTCATATTTGAACTGCGGTTGTAGATGAAAGTGAAGAATGATCATTGCAGTTAATTTTCCAATTTGAGCAATTGGAAAGAAGAAGCCTGAAAAAATCAGGGCTTCAACGGGATTCGAACCCATGACCTCCGTGAAATACCAGTGCGATGTTCTACCAACTGAGCTATGAAGCCACATGTCGGGAGCGAGGTCACTTAGTAATTCCATGATAATTTTCCCGAGGTATTACCTCGCCTATTTTGCAGTGGTATATATTCAATTGCGGTCACACTCGTCTTTACCGCGGTGCTACATATTTTCACCCGCGGTGGATACGAGGTGGGAACACGCGGCAAAGACGAGGTTTTGCCGCAACCAGATGGGTCCATAGTTTCAGGCAGTACTGTATCATTGTTTACAATGTGCTACATGTAACTAGTACCATAGTTTTAAATCCACTGCCACTTATTTATTTTATTTGTTTACAAATGTATTTCAACAACTTGTAGTTCATAAAGTAAATGATTATGAAATGAAAATTCAAAAGCATTAGTTCCTTACTAGAGCAAGTTACTCCAATAAGCAACTTATGCTTCAAATACCACCAACTCATACCATAGTAGTTTCAATAGGATATTATTGTCTATTCATTTTTATCATAAGCAAGCCTATTTTTTGGGTTAGGTTATACATCAGATCTGTGTTTCAGTTTATTCTGGACAGTAGATTAACCCCAGCTAAAGAGACAATTATATACCCAGACACACTTACATTTCTTATTCACATGACAGTATTATTTTGACTCACAAATCATCTTTCTTTTCTTACCTTTGTAACTCCTCCCTGTGAAAAAGTCCAAGCAATTTAAAGGTATTTATATTACATGTATTGTAGTCAACTGTAATGAGTTTGGAACTACATGTACTAGTAATAATATTGTCTGAATATCATTTGCAAATGTGTAGTTGAAGCTTACACAAGCATAACTCAGTCACCCCTAGGAGATGTCACTTATCACTGGACAATTTTGAGATATCTCCTCAGAGTTTACCCAGAGATTACCCAGCAAGGTGCTTAAGCTGAGAAAATGAGCCAGTGAGCAAAGAGAGGCAGCAAATATGTGGGCCCTGCTCACAAGATCATTTTTTATTTACTATTATAGTTCTGGCTAAAAGAAACAATCCTCGATACTTTCACTCTAAGCAGTCTCTTCCTATCTCTACCTTTGGAGAGTTGCAGCTTTCAGGGAATTGTTGTTCTTGGGGTAACTGAAACATGTGCCACATGTGGGCTGTTTGATCATAATAACATAAAAATGTGCTCAATATTCAAAGAGAAAAAAGGCACAAATCTTGTTGAAAGGAAATATTTGTTATATCAAACAGAAATTGCCTTTGGAATAAGAATAATCTTAAACAAATATCAGATTGTTTTTGTTGTGGTTCAGTTTGTTGCAACTGTCAAATCATGAAATTACGTTTGAGGTCACTACTTTTAGAGTGTCTATGCTTTCGGGTTTGCTAACAACCAATTCTTATCACTTCTTTTGGAGGGTAATCATTACTTTCAGATCTTTTCAAAAGCAATTCGTGAAGAAAAGTGTCTGATGGGTTATGGTGTTACAAATGCCAGTAATTCATCAGTCATAGTAATGCTGATAAGGTTACACCATATGTCTAGTAAATATCACAGAGTTCTGATAAAACTTCACTGATTACTTTTCAGTGTCCAGCAGATACAGAAGGTCTGGAATCAATTGATATTTATAAAGATCCAATTCCTGATGGGGTAGAGCTTCATACTTTGAAGTAAGTACAGTTAAAGCTCAATATTAAGGTGCAGAGTGCATTGTCCATATTATGGAGTTGTCTGCATCATAGAGGTAAAGGTTATGTACACATTATGAATTCTGGTTTCCTTAGGACCAAGTGAACTGTTTGTAATATGAAGGTGTCCATAATTTCAGTACTTGTAAATTGAACTAAATAATTTTATTATAATCAAAGGGCTTGGAATATTTCTCAGTGCCAAAAACTGAAATTTGGTGTGAGCTGACAAAAGTTTTGATTAGTTTGTACTGATAAAGTAATTAGCAAGTACTGCTTTTAACAGGCTGCTGAAAGAGAGGAAAGGACAACTAACTTCACACAGAAAACAAGTGAATTATCTTATAAAGGTATTATTTCATTTATGATAGTACAATCGTCTAGTGGCATTCAACCCCTGGAATCCCATGTAAGGGTCCTTACTTTTAATGTCTACCCCTTTAGGAAATTCAGGTTGTGTGCCATACCTTCCTTCAGAATTTTTGGTTTTTGACACCCCTTAACCCCTGGAATTTCCAGTAACTTTTCTTGGGGTAGGTAAGGAAATTTCTTGGAAACACACAGATTGTTTGAAACTATTCAGCTATTCAGCTTTCTAATATGTTTGTTTAATTTGACATTGCAAATGATGGTGTTTACAGGAAGTACGGCCCTCAAAGGAACCTCAAGCATTTCAAGAGATAAAGATGAATGACGTTATCCTTTCTGTTGCTATTTGTCATCCCAGAAAGGTTTGCATTTCATCATATACCATATTTATTTGGTTAACAGCAGGCACCCAGCCTCAAATAAGTGCCCAGTCTCCCCCTTCCACAATTCCACCACACCAAGCCTAAAAAAGTGGAATAGTGACAATGAGATTGAAATTGTTTAAGTACTACAAATAGACTTCCCCAAAGACTGAGTTTTCGACGGTAGTATTTTAAAGAAACTTTAAATGAACACTTAAATTTTTTCTTTGGTACATCTTACTTACTTAATAGTCTCGCACTGTACATGTACTACTTGCTGAAGGGAAAATTTAGTAAGTGCCTAGCCTTAATAAGCACCCACATCACATAAGCACCCACTCTCAAGGTCCAAAAAATTAATTGAATAAATACAGTAATTCAAACAGCAATTCGCTGCACTAATGATATTATTCATCTTTCAATAAATACACCTTACTATCAATAGTCTCTATAATAAAGCTCTCTGTATGCATTGCAGACCTATAGTTTCTATAATAAAGCTCTCTGTACGCATTGCAGACCTATGGTGCCAGAGACTATTATAGAGACTATTATTAATCTGAAATACAGATATGCTCCCTCCCTGAAAACAGTCAGATAGAATAATATGTTTGCACTAGATAATAATAGAAGGCAGCCTTAGTCCTTGTGATGTGCATGCCAGAAGTAAATTGTGTGAAAGTTAATTGTCTACAGTATAAAAAAAATATATGATTAACTTCAATAAAACGTTAGGTCTTGAGTTTTAAAGCCCAGGATAGACCACAACACACAGCAGTGTCTTAAATAACAAGACTTGTTCAGAAATTTGTTCTCGGAGACACATGATCAGCTCTTTCAGCTCAGAACATACAATGTTCAAAAAGTTCAATCCAGCTGTCTTGAGTGTCTGATGTTTTTTGTAGTAAGTCACAAGTCAATTAATGTTCTTTCCTTACTTCAGCAAAACAAAGTTCAAGAATTCCTTGTGCTGGGAAGTCAGGTATAATGAACAATAATATTTACCATCATGAAAGATTATTGAACAAGTCCTTTTCACAGTGACAGAAGTGTAGAAAATAAGAAATACTTCATCGTAAAATTCTATTTCAAGCCTCTTAGACACATATTCCCTTCCCCCTTTAAGAGGCTGGGGATACCAGTGAATTATCATTAGATACATATGAATTAGACAGTAAAGGTAAAGAATCTGATCCCACCGACACGTCAGCTGATGTGTCGGTCGACACACCACCGACATACTACCAATGCATCAGCCGACACAGTACCGATATGTCCGCTGACACACTACTGACACATCAGCTGACACACTACCGACACATTGGCTAAAATACTTACCTTTTCAAACTGTTTTGATACTTCTTTCAGTTGAAAGCAAGAACAACCTCATAAGAAAGGATGAAAACATGAAAGCTAAATAGCCGCCATTTGAAAATTGAAACACTAGCATCTAGGGCTTCTTGATGTTTTGTCAAGGGTCAGATACCAAAGGGAGTTAATAAGCAATTCAATCAACACATTGATCTCACCGACAAGTTTATTTTTTGTTTATTAACAAAATTCAGAAGTTAGAACTCTTTATTGATCATTGACTTTTTAATGTGTGTGAAGCCGATGTGGAACCGATGCATTGGCCAAAGTGGGAACCGGGTTCTAATAACACTTGTCATAGTGGAAACTGGTTCCTAATAACACAACAAACAAGAGGGTGGCCAAAAGCACATTATTATTTCCATATCGTAGTGAAAATGTTCTGTAGAAGACATTTCAGTTCAGCTTGGAAAAGGTAGGTTAACATTGCAATAGTTGAATAAGGCCCAAATGAGTCACCGACAAGCCACCGACACATCTTGTATGTTATAAGGATAAACAGTGGGCAAGACATCGGTGGGATCGGATTCTTTACCTTTCCCAAAATAGACTAGTAAGGGGTTAAAGTGTCATTTTTTAAGTGTCATTTTTTACCACCCATTGTACCCTTCTCCAGGTGGCTAAAGGTCCACCAGAAGCCCTTAATTTCTCAGTTAATTTAACAACAATAATATTATTGTAATCTGATGTGGATACAACACACTGTTTGGGCAATTTTGAAGATTGCGCAAGCAAATACATGTATACGAAAGATCATAATAGATATAGATCAGCTAGATTCTCCCTGAAATTGCATTACATACAACTATCCGTTTGATTAGCATTAATGGCAATGGGATAAGTTAGCCATGTCAAAAAGGGATATGAAAGATGAATTAAAAATCTCTTTTGATTTGGTTGTATTGTTGTACTAAGACAATTTAATAAAATTTTATAATTTAATAAAATTATTTAATAAAAACTTAACTAGTGAGTAGCGCTTCTGCGAACTGTAGTTGTATAACTTCTTTATTTCTCCTACGCGTTTCATGTGACTAGCGCACACTTCGTCAGGGAGTTAAACAATACAACAGAAAAGTGCCTGTATATATACCTAACTCATACAAGAGTTTACATTCAGCAAGAACACACCTACGGATATACATCATAGGAAAGACAAACTCCGCAGTAATGCGTCTAGGAAACAGGCGGTAAATTTCGGCAAGGTGTGACATTTTATATGCGTGATACAATTTAGGGGCCCACAGTTTTAACGAAGTGTGCGCTAGTCACATGAAACGCGTAGGAGAAATAAAGAAGTTATACAACTACAGTTCGCAGAAGCGCTGCTCACTAGTTAAGTTTCTATTAAATTTTATTAAATCATTTTATTAAATTTTATTAAATTGTATTAAATTGTATTGTTGTACTAAGTGTCTTACAGAATTGCGTGACAAGATCTTCTGTACAGCTGATGGCATGATACTCGGGGATCACAGTGATAATCCTGACCAGCTGTCTCAATCAACAGCCAAGGTTTGTATTGCATCCCCCAACACCCACCCCCTGGAACACCTACACATCTCTCCCATAGCCGGAGGAGTTTTTTTCACCCTGAGGAGACAGTGTGGATGCACTCTAACAAGTGGATGGCAACACTCTTTTCTTGTTCTTTTGACCTTGTATGGTGCATTTACACCACTATCACAGGTGTTGTTCATTTAGCTTAGTTGATATTCTTAATTCATTTAATTCTGTTTTATTATCAGGACATTTTCAAGTCTGGCTTCTTTTTCATAGAAGGAGTGTTTTACAATGATAAACGAGATCCAATGTCAAGGGATTATAGCAAGTACGTATAACATGTAAGTTCATATTTTTTTTGTGATAATCGATCTTGCTTTAATAACATTTGTTATGCTTGATGTCTTTACTTGATAAGGGTAATCATGGACTGGGCTAAAGACCCCCAAAGAAGAAAATGCCCTGGACTTGGCTTATTCACCAGTAAGCGAATGGAAGATGTGGTATTTGAAGACCTAAAGGTCAAGTTAGGATATCCATATCTTTATTGCCATCAGGGAAACTGCGAACATTTACTTATTTTTACTGATCTGAGGTAAGTGTATGTATCAACATATGAATCCAATGCTGAATTTACCAGATCAGCCACTCAGACAGTCACATAGGAAGGCTGGCTATCCCTCCATTTTCATCTTTTCGTGCACAGATCAATCATTAGTATTTATCTGTCTGATGGTCCATTGTCATTTTGTCTGTCACAGTCTTTTTTTCCATACATGTTTCTTTTTCTCCCTAAGCCGGTTAGCCAACCAGCCAATCATTGAGACAGTAAGTCAGACAGACAGGCAATAAGACAGTTGAGAAGTCAGTAAGAAAACCAATAAGCCAGTAACCTCTCCTAGCAAGCCAGTCAGTCACTCAGTCTGTCCGTCCGTCCATCTGTCTGTCAGTAGTAACTAGAGCCGTCAAAAGTGTACAATCCTTTGAAACTGATTTCTTTACTTGTTTTACTGAGTCTCAGTGTCTTTCAGACTGTTGGATGTGGACGATGAACCGAACCAGAACGAATACCCACTGCAAGTGTTCAAACATCGAGGAAAAAGAATTAGGTGTCGAGTGTGTGATGTTTACACCGCAAAGTAAGACAACTTGAGCTCTGCTGTGATGGGATCTTCCCTTGTCACCTCACCAATCACCTGTAGGGAAAATTGCATGTTTACACTTCCGAGTTCTCAGCATTGAGATTACTCAGTGTTATTTAGTATCATGCTTTCGTGATGACCGTGTTGCTAAGATAGGAAATCCCTCTGGCTTTTAGATGATAATAAGTGGGATATAAGTGGGAGGTGCGGTGGCCTCATGGTTAGTGCGCTCGACTCCGGAGCGAGCGGTCCGGGTTCGAGCCCTGGCCGGGGACAGTGTGTTGTGTTCTTGGGCAAGACACTTTACTCTCACATTGCCTCTCTCCACCCAGGTGTATAAATGGGTACCTGCTATTTGTTGGGGAAACCTAACAAAATTGCGGGGAAGTGACCTGCGATGGACTAGCATCCTGTCCAGGGGAAGTAGAAATACTTCTAGCCGCTTCATGCTACAGAAACCGGGATAAGCTCCGGCAGCTATGAGCCAGCCTTGGCTCCAAGGCTTCACTTTTAATTTTAGATGATAAAATGGTCCCTGTAACTTATGCGCTGACCTGGCTGACTCGTTTATGTGAAGTCAAATTATATATCTCGCTCCAAATCCTTCCACCAAAATTATCTTTACTAATTCTGGTCATTTTTTCTCATTGCTTATTTCAGATGGGTGACAGTGAATGATGCCTTGGCATGTGAGGAACCCTGTTTTTTCTGTGCCACTTGTTTCAAAGGCTTACACTATTCGCCAAATGGCGAGAAAATCTGTGACTTTCAGGCTTATCCAGTCGTTGGAGACTTTGATTGGTAATCCGCTCTCGTGCTTAGGCCCCTAATCGGCGAGTCATGAGTAAAACAACTCAGGATCACGTGGGATATTAGGGATGGACTTGAACACGTTAGGGGCAAGCCATTGCCTTCCCTTGATATCATCAAGGAGGCGAGCTCCAACTGAATCTATCGATGACCAACATTGGGTCGAAAAAAATAAAACGATCGAACAAAATTGAGGTCAGGTATCGCCTCGGACAGCCGAGCGGACGGTTGTCATTCTCCGTTTTAGAAACGAATTCTGTGAACAATGAGAGCATTCTCTATCTTGTTCCTGTACGATATGCGATCTCCTGTCCCTTAACAGCCATAGCTGACGGAAAAAAACTGTCCTAATGAGTCGTACACAATATACACACGGTAAATGTTTCTTTTTGTGCGCGTGGTAAGTGATTTAAATGTGGGGAATATTGATGAACTTTCGGTTTCAACTTTCAATTTCTTTTCCGATCCCTTGTAAAGCGTATCTTTTCCAACATCTGTTCAGTTCTCCCTGTTTGTCGAAATTGAAAGTAATTTATTTCAATAGCGATTAAGTGTCATTATTGTACTAGGAGCCCATCATGGGCTCCTGTTGTACATTGTAGTCACCATCTGTCTTCTCATTGGCTAAAAGCCTCCAGTTAATTCTGGGAAACAGCTCAACGTACAGATTATTATCTCAGATGAAGACTGGAACCCCGAAGAAGATGAAAATTATGTTTGTTCTGAGAAAAGCATGCGGTTAACTGGTATAAAAATAGCTTTTTGTGTAACATTGTGTAAGATTCAACTTGCGCAAATTGACGAAACCTTCAATGGACCGCACTTTCTATGGGTTTACCGCTGGGATGGTGGGAGACTCGAAAAGTATATAAGTAACGAGCGGAAGGCGAGTGATTTACAATCTCCTTTGAGTGTTTTTCCAACACCCCAAGTATGTTATTACGCCGGTAAACCCATATAAAGTGCGGTCTATTGCTGTTACAAATAAGGTTAACCACAAACGCCAAACGCGCTGTGCCGCTTCCAAATTGTAACATCTTTCGCGACCTGTAAACTGAACTTAATTATATAAAAAGTTAATTTGATTCTCCTTCCGTGTTAATGTACTCTTTATCTGAAGGAGTACTACAAAAAAGCGTAGGAAAACGTCGCTGCCATTATGAAAGACTCGAAAAGACATTTAACCTGTCAACGTTTCATTTGATGTGCAAGCATCTCCACTGAAGTTGCCGCAATGATGAGAGCGGAAAAGGTCCACATCGAACACAGATTCGATCCATGGCACCTGGCAAAGTCTGTGCGCAAAAATCTTGCTGCTGCGTCCAAGAAACGTGAATGCGGTGATCTGTTGCCATGGAGCGCATCTGTAGTTAATCACTTGTGGTGGTTCACGGCAACTTCTGATGGGGATCAACTGCTTTGAAAGGAGAAACGGCAATCAGTCGTTCACCACGTGGTCCACGTGGCCGACATACACGAATAGCCTGATTTCCAATTGTTTTCTGCTTGCGACCATGATGAGCTTACTAATGAACAGAGAGCAAAATAAAACTTCCAATTGGATCTCCCGCACACAACGCTTTAAAGGAAGTCGCAAGGGTTGTTCAAAACCCGATTAAGCTAACCCAGGATTAGCGAGAATTTTGATTTCAGATTTGTAACTTTTCATTGAAATTTTCTGTTTATATTGTTTGTCCTTCTGTTTTTAGTTTGAATAATCTCAAACTACACAAAACATTAGCAGTTAAAAATATTTTTATTGAAGAAAAATCAATACAAAGGTTAACTTTTAATCGTGGGTTAGCGTTAACCGACTTTCGAACAACCCGGCCCTGAAGCATATCCGTCTCCTGGCTGATTTTGTTCAAACCGGATGTTTAGAGGTCTTCCATGGCTCAATGGCAAAGAAATATGTGAATAAGTCGCAGAATTACAACGATATGGGTAGCAGGACGCAGCTTGCTGTTATTGATCGCAACTGTAATGTGGGCAGAGGGGTGGCCACCATCACTTCTGGAGATGAGAGCTACAATAGGCCTTATCACGGTTTCCGACGTCATTTTGACGGGTAGGCAAAGCGGTCAGAAATTACAGTGTTTGTATGGGAATCCGATGGCAAAGAACTTTTTCCAAAATCGAATTTTACGCAATTTGTGAATCGCAATGTTAAAATATCAGGTGGAAGATTGTATTCACCAAGTTTGAAGGTTGTAGTTTAACTAGAAGTCGCTCAGTTAATTTTTATAATTTTCCATACATTTGTCTGTAAATTTGGCTGGGAAGACGCGGCGGCGCCGAAAAAAAAATTACAGACAAATGTATGCTAAATTATAAAAATTAACTGAGCGACTTCTAGTTAAACTACAACCTTCAAACTTGGTGAATACAATCTTCCACCTGATATTTTAACATTGCGATTCACAATTTGTGTAAAATTCGATTTTGGAAAAAGTTCTTTGCCATCGGATTCCCATACAAACACTGTAATTTCTGACTGCTTTGCCTACCCGTCAAAATGGCGTCGGAAACCGTGATAAGGCCTATTGTGTACATCCATAGCTAAAGAAACAGTGGGTGATGAAGCCAGTCATATCAGTTTGTCCACGATCTTCTGATCGTGACGAGGCAAAATGAAACGACAGAAGAGAGGGTCTCTCTCCTCTCGTTTCATTTTGCCTCATCGTGACGGACCTCTGCTTAGCAGGGAATCCCCGTGATAACTGAAAAAAATCAATGACTACACTAATTGACAAGCCACTGAGTAGGGACTAATTAAAAACTTTATTTACTCAGGTATGAAAATGATAACACATGTCGGCAATACTCGGTTCCGAACGGGACTTTTTAAACTAGGCTTAATCAGGGAAATTTGAAAAGCTGATGCTTGGCTGACTGCACATTGAAAGGACAGAAAAGTACTAAATTCATAATATACCTTCTGTAAACTTGTTTTCCGACACGGGCTCTTCGAGACGACAGATACATTCTCTTGCAGTCTCTTTGAGCACACAACGACCGCATGTACACCAGTTCACATTTATAAGTCTTTCAGACCCATAATTATCATCCTCTCGATCAGACGCTTGGTTTTCATCGGAAGCACGTTGGTTAGAAGCGACATGACTCCAGACTCCACAGCAGCCATTTTGTTGAGCTCTTTGACGTCACGCATACATCGCCTGGCTCCTAAGTTACTCCAAGATGGCGGCGTTGTTTTTTCGATTTTCGTGCTACTTTAGACGAGGATTTTATATGGTTTGAAAGCGCTTTGGAAGCTGAAATTTTGGTGAGTGCCCGATCATTGTACTAGCTTTCAGTTGGCGAAAAGGAAAAAGGGCCTTTTTTGAGTGAACTTCTCCTTTTAATGAACTTGCTCCAGAAGTTGGCCTTAGTGCGATATTCCAAAAGCCAAGTTGATTTTGTTCTCTGACTTTTAGCTCAAACGTTTCAGGGGGGTTCCATCCAAAAAATAAAAAATCCTGCTTTTGAAGGGGTAGATTTGGACTATCATAAAAACAAACAAATAAAACCCTTTTACTAATTAATTGTATGGTGTGTGGTCTATGCCGATTGAAGGTGTTCTGGCAGAGTGGGGCCTGGCACAAGTTTTGGCCAAACTGCCAACCCAAATTAGAAGGTCATTTCTTTACTGCTTTGTTATAAACTAAAATTGATACTTATATCAGGAGTTACCTCAATGCAAGTATAATGAAAGCCAATTCCGAAAAAAATGGCCCATGAAACGTTTGGATGCTTTCAGGGCCCATTTTGAAGTACACCATCAGGAAATTTGCATTTTGCAAAAAGGAATATTTTGACACCCATACTGGTTTAATTTTTATTAAATGCTCCAGTGTGGTTTCTTAAGTCTAAATCTCTCTTATAAATCTGACATAAGCCATGAATTTGGGAGTAAACAGTAATTATGACTTTTACTTTGCCATATCGTTCAACTTTTGTTGATCAACAAATGTTGAACATTGTTGCGACTTTTTCAAACGTTGTTGCAACTTGTTGAATACTCGTTCAACTTTTGTTGAGCAGCAACTACACAACCTACACATTGCGGACGAGGAAATGTTGCTGTCGCTTTGTGCTTCGACCGTTGTCGCCGTTAGTATGAAGCGTCGACAAAAAAGACAAAAAAAAACGCAAAATTTGGACGCGTGAATGGTTAAGAAATAGAACAATACTCAGAAACATGGACATTTCAAGCTACAGAAATTTCCGGCGTATGGATTTCACGTCCTTCGATCTTATATCGTACACGGACACGGCAAAGTCTCGTACAGATTGATCATTTGACTGGTGTTATCATTACCATTCGAACTCAGCTGATTCCAATTCTTCGGCCGCCGTGTTGATATTTCCATGAAGCCACGTGACACCAAACAAATGTAATTATCCATCTATTGCAAGTACGTAAGCATGAAAGTATTGTATTGCTGTTTCTTTGCTGCGTGTGATTGGTTAAATCTCTCAGTAAGCTGCGGTCGCACGCTCCCAAGCTGTTCACACGATAAAAAACGTCCTTTTTGGAACATTCGTTGCTGCAACATGCCGCACGAAGTTCGACCAAATGAACTTTGGCGGAACATGTTGCAGAGACAAAACATCAGTGTGAAATCGTGTGGCACGAAGAACTCAGACAATGTGAATATGATTTTAAAACTGTTACATGGTCCGGGCTCATGTAGCTGCAAAATGACCCCTAGTGTGCGAGCACCTTTAGATAACACTGATCTACGGACGGATTAAAATAGTCTAATCTGGCGTGTTGTCGGCGTGTTGTCGAAAAAGGATGGTGCGTTGGAATTCACGCTAGGACGAAAATTCTTAAAAGTGGGCATGCATAATGAGACAAACAAGCGACCAACAACAAAATAATTAACAGGTGCAGAAAATGTGAAAGCAAACTGAATTTGAGCGACTTGATATCAATGTTTGAACACCTTACGTTATTTCAGTGATCTTGAGACTGAGAGGTCTAAGAAAAGGGTAATTCAACTATAGGATCACCGAGTTTAAAAGAAATTAATCGACCACTTTATTTCAATTTTCGCTTCAGTGTAAAACACTGACAGCCAAGTTTTGACAAAAAAGCTAAATAGCCACCTTTTTCAAGTTCATAATTTTCGAAATTAAAAATGTGTATAAAAATAACATAGGCTCTAAATGCGCTTCCCGTAAGCCCGGCGAACGTTTTCTAGAGCGACTCGATTAGATTTGTTTCATGTTAAAAAACGTCAGGCGAAAATTTCTCGAAATCGCTCTCGTAGAATTTGTTTATTAAACTCGCTACACATCAGGGACAGTATCTAAACTACAAGTACAGTAGAAAACCCCTCCTGAAACTTTTGAACTAAAAGTCAGAGAACAAAACCAACTTGGCTTTTGGAATATCTTACCAAGACCAACTTCTGGAGCAAGTTTCATTAAAATCGGCCGAACACTTTGTTCGAATGCACTGGGAATGAGTATGGTTAGCTATTTATAGCATCCTAGTTAGTCTGTTTTGAAGTCAGCTTAGCCTGCTTTGAACTCAGGTTAGCCTACTGTTCACTCTGGTTAGCCTAACTAGCGTTCCGGTTAGCCTGCAAAGCGCTCCAGTTAGCCTACTTGGTTCGATTCTGGCTATTAAATTTGTCTTTTTTCCTTGCTTAGAGAAAAAACCTAAGTGTTCGGAGCCATTCGTGCAATTAACGTCGTGTATTTTTTTCGATTTTCTGCTGACGTGTTCAGTTTCACGGCGCTATGGGTGCAGGTATTTCATCCCAAACAATCACGGAGGAAGATCGAATGAAACGGCAAAACTTACACAATGAACTCCGTAAGATGCAGAACAGCTTGCACGTCACGTCGACGTCTCACTATATATCTGCAGAACACTACAGAAACTTGGATATCAGGCTGCAATACGCGGCCCTCTTTGCAGGACCAATAGGAGCCGGAGCTGGCGTGGCCTCAAAATTGTCTTGGGAGATGATGATCTCGAGCATTCCACGCCTCGCACCCATCGTTGTTGCTACCTCCGCTTCTTCGCTCCTCCTAACAGCTATCGTAAATCTGCCGCAGATTCAGAATACACCGGGTAATTTATACCAGGCGCACTTTAGATCTGGGATAGAATGCCAGTACCTTGAGAAGCAAGTGAAGTTCTTTTCTGAAACGGAAGTTTGGGATTCCAAAGTAGCTTGGGAGACGCTTGCAGCAAAATACGAAAGGTTTCTGAGGGACAAGAAGGAAGTGAACAGCAAAATCAAATCTGAAAACTGGGCTTATCGTAAGGCTTTGAAGAAAATCGAGAATAGAGACAAAGAGAAAAAAGCGAAAAGCTCATCAGAACAGGAAGTGAATCCGGGATCGTCTGTCGAGCGACTGAGATAGCTGATGATTATGGAAATATCAGGTTTGGTCGTCATGGTACGAAAATATTCACCAAATAAACGAAACTTCCTCACTGACATAAATATCAAACTTGAATTTACTTTCGGATGGAAACTCGGCGTAAATCGGGAACTTTGACAAACTTGCTGTTTGTGATAGTTTCGATTTCTAACGCAAATCGTATTTGTTATTCTTCGTTTGCATAAGTGTATTGTTACAAAATTTCAGGTTCACAACATGAGCTCTTTTTGCGTGATTAGATAATGAAACAAGCTCTATTACCATCTATGGGGGTTTCCCCCAGTCCCGAACCCAAGCCTCAGCATTCCATGTTGTATTATTTTTCTTTCTATTACTGACAATTTGAAAAATCCTCCATTCAGTCGGGGAGAAGCATCCTCGGAGACCTAGTCGGCTAGTCGGGACGATTATTTATTATTTATTACGATTCTTTTTCGAGGACGTGATTTTTTTGGGCGAAAGTTTTGATGTAAACTTTCGCCCGAAAATATTGTTTCGCTCGAAAATATGGCATCGTCCCGACTAGCTGCCCCTGGGTCTCAGTAGGGCACGGACAACACACTTTGGCTCTTTCGGTAGCCAACAAACAAACAAAACAACAACAAACCTTTATTTAAACTCGAATTTAAAAAAGCAAGAGAAATGCTAATATCTCCGAGAAAATAAATAGGAATAACAAAATAAATAGAAAGTAATAAATTAAGTACATAGGGTATATTTACAATTGATACAATGAGATAAAATTTACAACTATTTACAAAAGGGACAGCAGTCCGTATCAAATACTAAATTACGTATAGTGGATTTAAAAGTTGCAACAGTTGGCAGAGTCCTGGTCGTGTTGGGGAGGGAGTGCCACAGTTTGCTACCCTAATGAGACAGAGAATGCAGGCCATACGTAGTATTATTACAGTTATATTACTTGGGTTTGTAGCCGATCTAACGCGTGCTCTGATTGGCTAATGCTAGGGCATTCTCCCGTAATGCCCACGGGCCGATTACGGGCCTGCAAAAGCCAAGCAGAAAGCCATATAATAAACAACTTATTAACCTCTAACGTTCGGTCTTTACGGGAAAATCTCAAACCTCGGCCTTGCCGTATTGACCTCGCTATCGCTCGGTCAATACGGCAAGGTCTCGGTCCGAGATTTTCCCGTAAAGCCCTCACTCTCGGTTAATAAGTAGTTGGTATTGACTCGAGGGATAAAAAGGGAGTTTCTACCACTAGCACGATTAACACTGTGGGTTTTTAAACTAAACATATTAGTAATATATTCCGGTGCCAAGATACAGCCATTCAAAAACTTCAAAATTCGCAAAGAAATGTATGGATTTCCGGACAAGTGTCCGGCAATCCATACATTTGTTACTAAATTTTCAAGTTTTTGAATGGCTGTATCTTGTTCAATATTGGCCCAATTAACACGAAACTTAAGGATTTTGTAAAGCTCAGTGTTCTCTTTCTGAATATGTGGGTCTTGTGTTGTTAATCCCATAATATACGGACTCATACCCCTCACGGTATGAACACCGCCGTACCGTACCATAGATATTAACCCTAACACCAAATCTAAACCTACTACAGCCACAGAACATTTCCTGTCCTCTACTAACCACACTGCTAACGACCGAGACTCCATTCGTAAGGCCAGGGAGGCTTTTTTACCCAAAAAGGCAGAACAATTGTTCCTGATGGTCTGAACATCCGCGAAGAAACATTTTAATCGTTTCCTTTTACTTTATTTTGTCTATTTAAAACCACGTCCCGATGCAAAATTTTCCATTGTACCTGAAGAAGGCTGGAATATAGTACACGTTCAAGAAAACATTCTACGTTGTGTCGGTTTCTGCCTTTATATTCTTCATTTTATTTGTGAAGCCGATTAGATCACTATTGAACCAACGTATACGAGCAGGATCATCGTTCCGGTTGCTTGCTTTTAAAACATTTTATAGTCACATTTGTGTACGGTTACAAAGCTCGGTGGAAAAGTGGTCCATAAAATTTTTTCTGCCAGCCGCATCTCACTACACAGCTGCAGAATACTACGGAAAATGGTACTCAAGGTTTCGCTACGTATCTCTTTTCACAGGAACTTAAGGCGCCACTGCTAGCGTGGCGTCAAAATTGTCGTGGAAAATGCTGATCTCAAAGAGACCTCGCCTGGCGCCGATCTTAGCAGGAACCTCTACGACTGGCCGTTTGTTTACAGCTATCGTAAATCTAAAAATGCCACTGATCCAGAACAAGACATTGCCTTCCCTTGAAATCAATAAGGAGGCGAGCTTCAACTGAATCATCGATGACCAACATTGGGTCGAAAAAATAAAACGACCTAACAAAATTGACGTCAAGTATCACCTCGGACAACTGAGCGGACGGTTCCGTTTAAGAAAATAATTCTGTTAACAATGAGAGCATTCTCTATCTTGTTCCTGTACGATATGCGATCTCCTGACCCTTAACTGCCATAGCTGACGGAAAAAAAACTGTCCTAATGAGTTGTACACAATACACACACGCTAAATTTTTATTTTTTTTAAATGCGGGGAATATTGACCTTTTTGCTTCAACTTTCAATTTCCTTTCCTGGCCCTTGTAAATCCTATAACATCCGCTTATTCTCCCCGTTTGTTGAAATTGAAAGTATTTTTTTCCGATTTTCTACTGACATGTTCAGTTTCACGGCGCTATGGGTGCAGGTATTTCATCCCAAAGAATCACGGAGGAAGATCGAATGAAACGGCAAAACTTACAGAATGAACTCCGTAAGATGCAGAACAGCTTGCACGTCACGTCGACGTCTCACTATATATCTACAGAACACTACAGAAACTGGGATATCAGGCTGCAATACGCGTCTCTCTTTACAGGAACAATAGGAGCCGGAGCTAGTGTGGCCTCAAAATTGGCTTGGAAGATGATGGTGTCGAACATTCCTCGCCTCGCGCCCATCGTTGTTGCTACCTCCACGACTTCGCTCCTCCTAACAGCTATCGTAAATCTGCCGCAGATTCAGAATACACCGGGTAATTTATACCAGGCGCACTTTAGATCTGGGATAGAATGCCAGTACCTTGAGAGGCAGGTGAAGTTCTTTTCTGAAACGGAAGTTTGGGATTCCAAAGTAGCTTGGGAGACGCTTGCAGCAAAATATGAAAAGTTTCTGAGGGACAAGAAGGAAGTGAACAGCAAAATTAAATCTGAAAACTGGGCTTATCGCAAGGCTTTGAAGAAAATCGAGAATAGAGATAAAGAGAAAAAAGTGAAAAGCTCATCAGAACAGGAAGTGAATCCTGGATCCTCCATCTAGCGACTGAGATAGCTGATGATTCTGAAAATATCAGGTTTGGTCGTCAGGGTACGAGAATATTCACAGTAAAAATGAAACTTCCTCACTGACATAAATATCAAACTTGAATTTACGTGCGGATGGAAACTCAACTTGCTGTTTGTGATAGTTTCGCTTTCTAACGTAAATCGTGTTTGTCATTCTTCTTTTGCGTGACAAACAAAATTTCAGCTTCACTGCAAAAGTGAAACGAGATCTATGACCCGTGGGGGTTTCCCAGGTCTGGGGTTCCCCCTGGCCCCTAACCCAAGCCTAATGCAATCCATGTTGCATTATTTTTCTTTCTATTACTGACAATTTGAAAACTCCTCCATTCAGTCGGGGAGAAGCATCCTCAGAGACCCAGGGGCAGCTAGTCGGGATGATTATTTATCATTTATTACGATTATCTTAGAGCGACGTGTTTTTGGGCGAATGTTTTGATGGAAACCGGCATTCGCCCCAAAATCTCGAAAACATCGCATCGTCTCGACGTCATGCCCCTTGGTCTCTAAGGGTGGGGGAGAAGTACCGTTAGCCCAGGGACCCGTGATCGAGAAAGATCGAGATCGAGATCCGAAGGTTTGTTTGTCATCACCGATTGTTTTTTGTTTTTTTGTTTTTTTTCGTGGCGAAGCTGCGATTGTGAGCGGTGAAGCCGCGAACACACTTTGGCCCTTTCGCGTCTAACTGTGATGGTCTAACTCATTTACTGATGTGATCACAAAATTTTGACATGTTTGAGTATAGCAATAGTTGTGATCACGAAAAGCCGCTTAGATTTGCTGCTTGCACTGCTTGGAATTTACTGTTGGACGTTGTAAAACAATTCTGACATCTGCTAATTAAGGTGAACCTTTTGTTTTCAATCTAACTGGCTAGTATTTTTTCGCGCCCCTCAAATTTGTGCGTTCTCTTGACCTAATATGATAATAGGGTAATATGCCATAATAGTGGAATAATTAAGTCCCGAATAAAGTATGGTATTCTTTGCGCCGGACAAGTCTGAACTAACCAGATATAAATAATTGTTCTTCTTTCCTGATTGATTTTTCCAATTTCTTAGGGCCTGTTCACATGGAAGTGGGGGACCTCGGGCAGGTGGGATTCCCCGTCTTGGTGGGGTAACCGATCTATCCATACAATCTCTCTCTTTTTCTTGATCGCATTCACATTTTAGGTGGGGTACCACACCAAGACGAGTTACCCGGTCAGCCGGTCCGGGTAACCCGCTTCGGTGGGGTGAATTTTCTCCATGGGAAAGCTGCGGAGTGAGATAACCCGCCTAACCGCGGAATCAAATCACTGCACCTGCTCGATCATGTACAAGAAAGACGAAAACAGTAAGTTACAGTCCAAGACATGGTCTTATCGCGAGGCCTTAACGCAAATTGAAGATAGCAAAAGAGAAAAATCTTGGACAAAGTGCAAGAACTGGAGACTGCACCTTCTGTTAACGAAGACTGATGACATTCTTTGCATTAGCTTCAAGTTTGGTTGTCAGGGTATACATTTATCAGGGAACTCTGTTGAGAAACTATTATTTAATACTTGAGTTTACGAGTTACACGTAATCCTTTGATGTTTCGCTTTCTTATTATAAAGTCTCCACCCTCAAACTACTTTGCGTGACGCCCAAGTTGTATATCTTGATCGCAGCATCAAAACGTAGAAAGCAACGCATGCGCAACCACTGTCTCCGCGCTAGGCTCTTGTACCCCTTTGCTGATTGTCTTCTCTTTAGCGTGTTGTGTTGAGCTTGTCACAACTGGAATTTCATTTTAATGCTGCTTCGTTTGAGGAAACCTGGAAAGGAAGTACATTTTTTGGTTTTCAAGTTCAAATTGTAAGAAGCATTTTCACTCTGATGAAGCTGGACAGATGCCACCGAAAATTCGGCGAGCAAAAACCTACAGATCGGATATATTTAAGTCAAATAATCGATGACTACCGCGAACGCAACAATCAAAATAAGCAAATTATATCATGGGGTCTATCATTATATTATAAACTTGGAATAAACCGAGCACTGAAGCACTGCTCCGTGTAGATGAATCCTTTACCGCATATCAGTCAAATGTCGATGTCATGTTCTAAATTCCTTTGTTCTAGTGCTGTTACTGTAAACTAATATTGGTCAGATTCTATTTAAGTTCTTGGTCCTTTTTTGCGTTCAATCCTACGTGTTCCATCATGTTTCGAAAGCAAAAATCTAGTTCCTTCAGTTTGTGATGCTTCTGTCTCCGATCACTTTCAATGAGCAATTAAAATGGGCGCAGGATTTTCATCAGAAGATCGAATGAAACGGCAAAAGTTAGAGGATGAACTCCATAACATGCAATATAGCTTGCATGTGACAGCCACTTCCCACTATATATCTTCAGGATACTACAGAATGTGGGATACTCGGCTTCAATACGCATCTCTCTTCACGGGAACGTTTGGAGCCACAACTAGTGTGGTGACCAAATTGGCTTGGAAAATGCTTACCTCGAACATTCCTCGCTTAGCACCGGTCTTGGTTGCCACCTCTACGTCTTCGCTTCTCTTTACAGCAATCGTAAATATACCACAGATTCAAAACACACCCTCCAATTTGTACCAAGCGCACTTTAGATCTGGGATAGAATGCCAGTACCTTGAGAAGCAAGTGAAGTTCATTTCAGAAACGGAAGTTTGGGATTCCAGAGTAGCTTGGGAGACGCTTGCAGCAAAATACGAAAAGTTGCTCAGGGACAAGAAGGAAGTGAACGGCAGGATACAGTCTGAGTTCTGGGCTTATCGTAAGGCTTTGAAGAAAATTGAGGAGAGGGAAAGCGAAAAGAAGGCCAAGCAAAGTGCAGGAGCGGAAAGCGCACCTACAGACAAACCAAAACTAAGTCATGGAGAAAGTTAAGGACGGAAAGAGCGCGGAGAAAATGATAGACTGACCAAATTCTTCCCCTGTAATTACTTGACGAGCCCAAAGATTGTCTACGTAGGAGCTAGGTTACTGGAGAGATACTAGTAACCTGCAATTGTTGGTGTTTTCTCTGGCGAGCGCGCGGAGCTTTTGACAGTTTCAGCTTTAGCTATTATCAGGGTGTGGATATTTATACCTAACCGAACATTTTTGGCCAAAGAAGTCGATATTCAAGGTGGTTTTGTAATTTTCCTAGTAATAAATTATACATTTATAAATCTCCAACGCTCAGACAAAACGCCCTTCAAGTTTCGGCTGATCAGCGGATCAGGCCAGTCTAATTAACAAGTTTGACAGCGGCTGTTTTAGAAATGTGACTATTTTTCCTAGCGTGCAAGTAATTATTTTCTCCTCTGCTATTGTAATTAGTGATGATTATTTACCATGTTTAAACAAATTATACCATGAACGAAGCTTGGTACGATTGCGCACTCGTCAGTTGAGGTGTATCAGCACTCACTCTCTCGCTGGGATAACTCGTTCAGTCGTAATTCTGAGACTGCTCAACTAGTGAATAAGAATCGAATCGAACGCGCGCATTTACATTTTTCCACACGAATCCCTTTTTTCGGTTTTTGCTTAATTAAATTATGATTACAAACTTCTTTCCTATAAACAGGATCTTTAGGGGCGGCCATGGGTGGTGGTTTGTTCAGGCGTGCGAGGAAAGTGATCATTCCAGTACACAGCTGTTAGTTTATGGAATAGCTTGGATAAAGATCTTAAATTAAGTGAAAACCATGTATTGATCACCGAAAAGCCCCTCAGGAGAGTGTTCAATAAAGTTTCATTTTTTTCATTTCAACTGTTCATTGTAAATACCCTTTAATTATGTAGCTAGCTCCGTATGGACCTAGCGGGCAAGATTAGGCACTATCTATAATGGTAGATATCTATCATGGCGCGAAGAGGCCTAATAGGGGAACTTGAGTCTTCTCGAATTTATTAGGGGTTCTTTGTCCTTTTCCCGAAAACCTTAGGTCTTACTGCTTTTCCGAAAATCTGATGACCCTATTTTGGTAACAAAACGACTTTTTTATCAATCCGAAAAAAAACTTAAGCAGGTACAAAATTTCTCATATTACGAAAGTATTTTAAGAAAATAGAAGGGAAAAAAGACAAAACGAAATAAACAGGAGCTGAGAGAGTGCGACACTTACTGTAATTACTACTCACTGTTGTAATTATTCTTATTTTATTTATTTAATCTTCAACTGTAATAATTGCGTTATTGTAAATATTTAGGATCAATATTACCCAATGCAGTTATATATGTCTTTGGATCATGTAGCCCTATGGAGTATTCCTGTTCCCTCGGCCTGAAGAATTACAGTGTGCTGGGCTTTTTTAGCAAAAGTGAAAATAATTTAAGGTTTGCACAACCTGAGGCTCGCTTTCGGCTGCTCTCTTGGGTTCAGTTCCCAAGCGTTCTTGGGGGAGCAGTGCAGGAGCGGCTGGTAATAATTGAGCCTATGTGCAGTCCTGTTAATTTTAGTATACTCATAGGAGCAGAGAAGACTGAGGAATCCTATAACCCACCAGCTTATAAGCAAGCTCTCTTCGAGAAGGTGTATGAAGAGCCTCCAGCGCGTGATCGAAGAGAGCTTACTTGTAGGCTGGCCCATGTCCCTTCTAGCTTATTTAGTAATACATCAAATTGTCAAAACTAAGTTAAGTGTGTAACAAAAGTCAATGGATATAGTTGCAGATGTTTGCCTCATATACAACAAATGAGTGTATTGCAAAGTGCAATTGGTCCAAACCATCTCGAATGCTGCAAGGCAGTTAGTTTCACTTTATTTCTCAATCACTTGTTAAAGTTAGCAAGAATACAAGCTTTTCATTGAGAGAATAGGATATGTAGATGGAATGATCATCACAGTTACAGTATATAGCAGTTGAGAAATTAAAGCCTGAAGAGAGAATAGGATACTTGCACTAAGAAATAATTTGACTACAACAAGCTCAATTCACTGGTTTTGTACAAGAAGCTACACAAGGTAAGAATCAAAGCATTCTGCTAGTTGTATTCAACATAAATTCTATCATGATAGTTCTTGTGACAAATTATTGAAATTTCAAGTTATTTGGAAGACAAATCAAAATTGAGCCATTTTCAAATCACGATGCAGTACAATATTATCAGTCAACAGAAACAAACATTAATGAGAATTGATGCATAAAGTGCCTACTAAGAAACAAGGCACATCTCACAGCTAAACACAACACTATATTAAGAAAACTCAAGTCAGTAACTACCAGTACCATAGAAAGGACTCCAGACCAAACTTTTAGATAATAAAATAAAGAAATTCAATTCACCTTGAACTGAGCTTTTTCAATGATAATTTTACCTGTCCTTAAACAATAAAACAGTGAGGGGACAAAAGCTTGTCCTTGATGCTGTTTTAGAATCTTGTAATGTTGCATTTAATATAATATAATTAACAAAACTGTGAAATGAAATAAATACTCTGGCAGAAGGTGGCAGACTGAACCACAAATTTGTTTTGCTGAGAGTCATAAAACTTAATCAAATTGTATGTTCAATTTATTTACCATAAAATACTATATTAATTTTAATTTCAATATATCTGTACATTAATGGCTAAATCCACTTTTCACAATTCAATTTTTGAAATTACATACATCGAATGCTGTAATTCTTTAGTCTTACGAGTTTTAAATATACTGTCTAAGAGCCATAATATAAAAATATATTTCTGGTCATCTACCACTTTTTCTTAGATACAAAAAGGCAACTATTCCTGGAAATAGGATACCTACAACAAACACAATTACTATGATTCCCTTCCACCCAATGCCACAAGCGGTTCCAAGTGTCTTTTCTTGTTGTTTTCTCAATTTTATCGGGTTTATGCAATTAATTGTCAACGTCCTAGTGACTTCATCAAGATTGTTCTTTCGTAAGGGTGTGGATTTGCAAATCAGCTTGAGGTCATTGTCCATATGTTGTAGAAAACTATTTGGTGAGTCAAGTGCAGAGCGAATGCTGACAGTTCTCACACAATCTCCATTGAGCCCACTCTCCTCATAATCAGACTCATCATTGTCATCACTAATATCTCCTGATGTAGAAGGCTGGTTTCCAGGTATTTTGATAGGTGGAGGTCTTTGTTTCTTATCAGATATTTCAGTCAATAATCCATGTGGTTGGACTGGGATTTTGATAGTCTTTAGAGCATAGAAATCTTGGTCGCTGTAAAAATTATTGACTCTCCTTATTTCAGCTACCTGTTAAATGAAATAAATTCATCACAAGCGTTCAAAATCCATCTTTGTTATTATTAGAATTCGATAATAACAAAGTTCATATTTATGAAATGTAGGTTCCTTTACCAGACTGATGTTGTTTATGATAATGAGCCCAGCTTCTTTGCTTCTCCTTAAGGAGAACTGAATGCTTCATCGGACTTGAGACAAAGACAAAAATCAACCCTGTATGGAAGGTGTGTGTATCACGTTTGAACTATTTGAACTATTTTTGAACTGATTTGTTCATGCCTTCTTTTTTGGTCCATTTGGTAACCCAATTATATCTAGCATTTAGATCAGAAGAATTTTTGCCCTGGTTTATTCACTGGCTGCATTGCTACCTGTTTTGTATTCAAGGAAATAACAATAAAAGAAATTGGTAGCCTACAGTACTTTCAACTCTTAATCCCCTTTTTAAAACTGCTACTGGCCAGAGAACCTTTATCACAGAACTGTAAATCTCAGGATCTCTTGGACTTGGACTTAAGACTTTGCAAATCTCTAGCAACTTTTACGAAGACCCTGAGGCATCAACTTTGAAGAAGATTTTAGCTTCTTAGCATCATGACTAAATTCTTTTCATGCTTTAAAGCTGATTTCCAGTCTGTACTGCACACTCTCTAGAGTTTGTTTGCGTTTTTTTTGTTTTGCTTCATGTAAGCACATCACAAAATGCAAACATTTTGCAAATACTTACATAAAGCAAATTTTAAGTTTCAAAACAATTGTGATTATGGATGCGAAGCGGTCGAAGCTTTATGCTTCCTTCTTGCTCATAGCACTTGATAAAACAACTTCGCAGCTGTAAAAATCATTGAAGCTGTTGGAAAAAGAATTTGAAAGGCCTCAAAGATAAGGTATGTGGTTCGTAACAAATAACATTGATTTGCATTCCGTTGAGTGGGAACGTATAATGTTTATAAACATTAGGGTGCTGAGACTGCATAGTACAAACTGGAAATCATCTTTAATGAATATTTTTATATACAAACTTATGATGTTATCTTTGTTTTTATCAGTTTCAGCTGTACATATTTTTTATCATTTTAATGTAAATTTATAGTTAATAATTTGTAAATTTTAAAGTTATTGTTCTTAAAAAGCCCCTCTGGTGAGGCTCAATAAAGTATACATAACTCTCTTTTTGGTGTTTGGAGAGGCGATGAGACAATTTAAACTCAAAGATTGCAAAAGCAATCTGTAGGGTTTTATTGATATACATTATTATGTAAACGACTCAAGTAAATAAATTTGCCCTGATTAACACAGTTCCTCAAAATTTGGCTTCGATATAATTTTATAGCCTTTTCCATGGTTTTACTCTGATGAAACAGTATAAAACATGATTCATAAGAATCACTACATTTACTATGGCAACCTATAAGAAAGTACTGAGTCATACTTCGTATACAAGCCACAAATATGCGTTGATCACAAACGCAGAAACATTTGTCTAGCAAGGCAAGAATTATACTTCCTCTTCAGCTGTTTTAGAAGGATACAGTTTAAAATTAAGCTATTATACAATACGGTCAAATTGTTGCAGTTCATGTCACAAATACACAATTTTACAGTTGAACACACAAAAATTGAATAGTATTCAAAGGACATTCTCCTTCAATTGCAATCTTTAAATTTGGAACATTGTAGGGAAAGGCATATGTAAGTAATATAAACGGTGAAATAAGTTACGTTATTGTAACAACACATACGTACCGTACAGCCATACTGCAATGCAACACTTTGGAGAGACTCATTTGGCAGAACATCACGATCGATAGTTTCCGTCTTCCTGGACTGACGAGGGCCCGATTTGGTCGAAGAATATGATCTCTTGTTTTTATTTCTTGGTCTTAACTCTGTCATCTCCAACGTAGAGTCTTCGATCCCCACTTCGTCCGCCTCATCATTCCCAAATATATAGACTCTTGAAGACGAGACATTTTGTATCTCAGCAGCCGAATCATTTTCTGGCCGGCTTGAAACATAACTTGTGTAGCCTCCTTTCTTCAAAAGAGACATGACAAATGTTCCTCATTTTATAAACAATAAATATATCATTTTGTGGAAGCCGCTCGTGGTCGTTTATACTTTCAAGCGAAGATAAGAAATTCCTGCTACAAATCGTCGTCCGCCATGTTGAACTGTAAGACACGTCACGACCATCTTCCGTATTTGGAAGTCACCAAAAACGTGTTAGTTCTGTCGAGCAGCTTTTGTCACACAATTCCACGTCCTGTTTGCGCATGTCACGTTGGCTTTTTTCCTCAATACATGTTCCACTGCGTTTCGATCCAAAGTCAAAGCAAGCGTAAGGTAAAGCTGGATATTGGCGTCATTCTTTTTTTTCGTGTGTTTATGGACCGTGACGGAAGTTGAGGTTCATGAACTCGCAAAAAAAGAATGAAGCCAATATCCAGCCATCTTGCCCTGACAAGTTTGGTCAATAAAAATGTACTAATTATTATATGGTATTAAAAGGAAGACTATTTTCATCTGGGACGGGGATACAGCGGGTAATCGCGAGCGGGCAAGGCAGCGCCATCTTGCCCACTCGGGTAGGCATTCACAGTGTAGGATTCAGTTCATATTTCACTTGCTGCAACGTCTGGCCAGCTTGATGAACCACCCGACACCTTGAAAATATTACAACAGGCTGACCAAAGATCTGCAACATGTTTTGCACAATAGCCTGTAGTGCAGGCGTTTTCCGTGTGTTCACGAGTTATCGGTATTAGCTCGCGATCGAGTAGATTTGTCACCATTTCACCCTCGTACCCAGCGTCTTCGTTCCCTTTGACCAGCCATGCGCAGTAAGGAAAGAAGACTCGAGGTACGAGATGTCACCATTGTGTCTCAGGAAAAGTGGGCGGGAACGGGGTGGGGGCGGAAGAAGGGGAAAAATTTTTCCATCCCCTCCCCCTTCCTCGTTACTCCTTTTTAGCCTGACCCCTTCTCCCTAGGACCCCTTTTCGTCTCTTGCGAGTTTGAATCCAAGATGGCGCTCACTTTATCAAAATGCGTGCCCTCGCTCGCTCGCTAAAACAGGCCTGTATTGCAGGCTCTTTGCACAACAGTCTGGAAACATGCTGCGTTGGAAACGTTTCTTGCGTTTGGCCGTAGTTAATTTCCCAGTCACGAGTGAAGAGGAAGTGCAAAGTATTTTGGGTTTTTGGTCATTTTAAATTCTTTAAAAAAAAAAGAGAAATCGACGACGTGTCCACCTTGACGGAACGTTAACGTCATTGTCATGTCCTTGTCATGTCAAAGTTAAAATAAAATGTGTACGTACCAAAAATGAACAATAGATCTTTAATCAAGAACTGTGAAACACAAAATGTGTTACGGTAAACAAAGAGTGGCTGGAAGCCTGGAAATGTTCCTTTTGCCGGCACATTGATTGAGTAAGGTTTTTTCCGATACTTATTTTCGACAATTTTTTAAATAGATATTCAAGTTTTATTTCATGTTATTTTATTTTTCTTATGATTAGGTTCTTCCTTAGCTTATCTTAGATCCTGTTGCTTTTACAACCACGTTGAGAAGAGGTCACTGCTGGGCCAGCTTAACGGATCGAGTGAGCTGATCAGTATCAATCATCGGCAGTTGTGTCAATAACACATCTCACCTTGTCTCTTGCTGTGTCTATGTACATGTGTCTTTAATCCTTACAGGTGTTCAACTTTGTACGCTCATTCAATGTGATTGTTCAACTAAGACCGACGCAAAAATCGATGATAAGCTAAACCTGAGCAAACTGTCTTGTAATTAAGGTCGAAAACAACTAAGTATTCCTTAGATTTTTTTATCAATCCATCACGACTTCTAAATTACAAGCATATAACGCCTAGGTCTTTATGATGCTCTTATCCCTTATTTATTTCTTCGATTCTTATCGGGCGTACAAGCGATCATTTGCAGGTAGACAAAAACATGACAAAATATCCCTTTGTTTCAGGCGGGCTATAAGTTGAAGTCGTCTCCGCAGAGACTGGCTCCTTGAAGGGATGCGCTTTACGACGTAACATCGAACAAAATGAGAGGTGTAAAGGCGTTGTTCACGCTTCTTCTTGTGGCCTTCCTTGCTGGCGATTTAGTCGTCACAGCGGGCTTACTCTCTAAGAAGCTAGAAACTGATGTGGAAAATAAGTACAATCAATATTCAGGCCATCCTCGGAGACCCAGGGGCAGTTAGTGGGGGCGAGAGAAAAATTCGGGCGAAGAAAAGTCAAGTAGGAGAGTAAGAGCTACTCTCCTACTTGACTTTTCTTCGCCCGAATTTTTCTCTCGCCCCCACTAACTGCCCCTGGGTCTCCGAGGATGTATTCAGGCACGCTTGCAGAAGCGGAACTTGTACATGTAGGTAGCCTGTTTCGTAGTGAATCGTTTGTCTTTCGTTCGCTTCGCAGAAACTGATTGTTTCAAGTTTCTCTTATTGACTGACTACTTTTCGATGTTTTATTCTTAGGCAGCCTTTCAGGCGGTTAATGGTTGTTTCTCATCCGTGTTTATAGTTTTCGTGCATGTTGTATCCATTAGTATTCACCGGCAAGTCATCTGTGAGATACGTATTAGAGTTATTATATTGGGAAGTGCCATGGTTCAAATAATTTTGTCAAGTTAACAAATTGACGTCAGTTTTTCATGCGTCTGTCCTGTTACTGATCATGAATCTCGTCATTGTCTAAGTAGCTATTACAACAAAATTGATGATCGATAACAGGACAGACGCATGAAAATCTGACGTTAATTTGTTTTTTCACTATAACAAATTGTCCGCTCTTGCGAGCACCCTCAGCAATGGGCAAAAATAGGTCCTTTGCAGCTGTGTTCACGTGACCAAATTTTTGCTAAAAGATTTTATTAGAACAAAAATTTATTTTTGAAATCGGCACTGTTCATCCTTACAGTATCAACGAACGCTTTTCATTCAACTAATTTATTCTCTTTCTTTTGACGTTACCATGCACCAACTAATAGCGTAGCTCCATATTTCTGTTTATAAACATCACACAACCCACAATTCTTCGATTCGCTCCGACGAAGGGCTAACGCTCGAAACGTCAGGTTTCGAATCTCTTTACGGCGGGTGCCCAATTCACATTATTAACTCAGTTGATTAAACCAAATTATCTTGTAATACTTCCCACCGACGCAGCACCACAGTTTCTTTTGAAACTGACCCCCTTTATTCATGTAAAAAGGGTCGCGCGAAATACCTAGGCCGGTTCCAGCTTATCCTTCAAATAAATCGTTGCTGAGCTCGTTCAAGCGGAGGTGAAGTATTGACTTTAATTTTTTTAGTATTTCTTATTCGTGCATTCGTGGATCTGTTTGGATGTTTGACAATGGCGTCATTCTTCACTCAGTGGAACTGGAGTAGCGGGAGATTGACAGTACAACCCGATGTAATTTCGAACGACTACGTTCAGACATATGAATGGACTCGCTTTATTTAATTAATACAAAAACTCCATTCTCAGCCTTTCACAAATCATTATCCGAGCTCAGTGGCTCACAGCCACTTTGATCCATTTCTGGCATTCTTTAAGATTTTATGAAAAGTAGGTCACGTGATGGCATAGCTGTAAAGGGCCTATTTTACATATTTCTCATTCACGTGACCTCTGACGGTGATATAAGTTAAAGCACAGTGTTAACAAAGAACATGCGTCAGTGAGTTGTTGTTGCATAAACTTCAATCAGCAAACGTAAAAATACCTTTACTTCATATTTAAGAAGTTCTGAAGTAATTTTGTTGCTCGTACACAAATCTAAATTGCTTATAAGTAAATTTCGGGTCGTTTGGTGCAAAAGCTGTCAAAAAGTCAAAATTTTCATTATTTCAAAACTAACCGCTATCACCGCTTCACTCTACTTGCAACTTCGAAACTGCCAGTGATTGTGAAATCTGTCCTTTTCCTGTGCCTCTAATGGATATCTTTGCGTGGGTCTTGAAAAGTCAGTTAATATCGTATGAGGAGAATAAATGTTAGTCGATAAGAAAAGTCGAAACTTCTTTCATCGTGATAAAAATTGCATTATGCTAATCAGACACACAAGAAGAAAACGTAAAGAGGCGCGTAATTAGTTGTTCCGTTCGGAACTGTGACTTTTACACTGCGGATTGAAACTGTGAAAATGCACAAGAAATACTGATTAATTTAATCTGCTTGTATGAATAGTTCTCGATTATTGCTATGTTAAAATGAATTTCTAAGTTTTGGAAATGATTAATATTAAAATATTAAAACTGTTTGTCAAAGTCCAACGGTGAAAATGATACTAAAGGCACAAAAAAATAAATAAATAAATAAATACTCGAGGTTTCGCAAAAAAAATTATATTGACTGCATGTGAAAGATTTTATCAGCACTGAAAGCCATGCTGCAAGCTAGATTAATGCACTTACAATGATTTCTTATCTCGCGTTGTAATTTCAAGTTTCCTTTGCTGGTTTATTAATATTTATTGCATGGTGATTTTGTATCGACTTCAACTGACCCCATTCTCTCTTCGCTAGCAGTACATTCCTGGCCACTCGTTCCAGTTGGATTCTCAGTTTGATTCTATTGTTTCAATTCTATGGCCATGTTGGAGCGAAAGTCTTGCTCAATATTTTGAAGTGTCAGTGGTCAGTCGGCGTAAATCATCATGTCAACATTGAATTGAATATTTTAAATTAAAACAAAATAACTATCACCTGCGAAATCCCAGAATTCTTGATGTTCTCCGTTACCGTGGCTGACCGAAGTTAAAACATCATATTTTGTTTTAGAACCGATCGACAAAAATTTCTAAGGATATGTTGCGGTTGAGTCGTCGAGTGAAATTAAATGGTTTTGAATTGGTCTTACAGATGTCGACGAAGGACGACGAGTGAGCGACAAGTCCGTTAAAGGTAATTTTTTTCTTTTGGCTAGATGCCGTTTTAAATTTTTATACTGAATTGACCTAAGTTTAAAGTTATGAAATGGATTATTGACTACCCGCATTTTAGAAATTCGTCTCTTGTTTTATTGATGGTACAGCGATGAACTTACAACAGAGCCATGCAAACGAATTTCACGCGTTCTTAGTCCAAAGCGCGTATAGCGATCACAGGAATGGTGGTTTTGGGCCGTGTTATGTCCATATTACGACCTCTTGTGCAAGCTAAAACTTATAATGAATAAAACTGTCAAGCAGTATCAATTACTACATCTCTGATCGAGTTTGCCAATAACTTGAATCCAGGTGAATTTTGGTTTGAAGCAGACTTACGCTGAGGCAGAATGCATTCTACAGTTAAAAGGTGTTTCAGTTTCGTACGTCAGTATTTGTAACATCATCACTGCGTGCGCTACAGCTTCAGAAGTTTGGTGTTTCGTAACTCAGCTTTTCTGGTTATATTTTCTTGCTTAACTCGGAGTTTCATCGAGTCTCTTCAACCGCCATATAATCCGCTGAGGAGAGGAAATTGTTAAAAATGCTGACAGATTCAGTGTCAACACAAAGCCACTGTTTGCTCTAGCCCACTTTATGCTGAAATGAATTACCGTATCTGTCAACCATGTCAACCGGCTGGGCCTCAGTTTTACTATACAGTTCTTTAAGAACTAAGAAGTGACTGAGTCCCATGGAAGGTATATTGCAGGGTCAGCTTTGACGACAATTCGTCTGATAATAACTCAAAGTTAAAAAATGTGTTAGTCACTTTAAAGAATTTAAGTTACAGATGTCGTTATATTCTTTTTATTGGAAAATTAGCTCTTTCCTCTGTCTAAACAAAATTTCAATTCCATGCGAAATGATTCAAACTTCTATAACAAGCATAGCACAAAGTGATCCCGATATCATTCACCCTCCCACTAGTCCGTTTTTTTAAAAATCCGAAATAAAGCCTTCCCCGTAAACTTTCAACGTTTGAACAGGTTTTCCTCTCTATCGACCTCTCCCCAGCCTCTTACGAGCAAGGTCTGGAGTAAGACTCCAGCTAGTGGTAACATACAGGGGTTAACGTCAGGCATTTTGTGCCCCTTACTCAGCACAGAATCCCGTATACAACATCAATTACGCCTGTTACTATTGTTGTAGGTGGACTGGTCACTACACTGAGATGAAAATCTCATTCTCATGCTTTGGTGCTTAGCCGAAAATCATAGTGTGGATTAAGAAGGTAGAAAAGACGGTCTGATAGATCATGAAGTCAAGAACTGCTACAGTTTCTGTCAAACAAGGTAATCTTCACCAACTTTTAAGCTTTTAAACGTGTCAGCCCGTTTTATTGTTCACCTTGACTTCTTATGTTGAAAAGCAAGGAAGAGCGACGCGGTACTCAATCTTAAATAGTGTATCCATCTGATAAGAGCAAAATGGGAAGGAGGCAGATCTGTTGCGGTTTGAACAATAGTCCTCCCTCCTGAATAGTTAACTGGAACAGCAACGGCAGTGTTAAGTGTTGTGGAAGGGATCCAGTTTTCGCTTTTAAGTGTGGTCTTTAGATATAAACGCATTTGAAATAAACAGAAGTCGTCGTTGCCCCCGGTTCATGCTAAATGTATGGGTTTTTTATTACCATTATTTTTATTCCTAGTCTCTCGTTTGCACTTGATTTTAGATTTTTGATAAGACTTGTCAAATAATAAAGCTAATATATAAATAGATAATAAATGTTAATAAAGCTTAGGCTATATTTTTTATCTATTGTAAATACTATGGCTATTAGCAATACTTGTTGTAAATTAGAATTAGATAACTCAACTTTAATCTTTCACGTTTAAGCATTATTATCATTATCATCATCATTATAGTTATTACAAGTTCATTTGCTCACTGTTAAGTGTTACCCACGTGAAGTATAAAGCTTCTCCATTCTTATCACTACCTAGTCTGGTGTGCATTTACATATAAGACACGTTGGATGATTCTGTTGCATAAGAAAGGCCTTGAAACCGACAAAAACCTCCAAATAATTGTGTGCTTTGTATTGAAACGGATGATCCTGAGCATTCATCCTGAGCTTAACTTGATATTGCCGGGGTTTGACAAAGTTCATCAAAGACAACAAGTTTGCGCTTGAGAAAATACTCTGTTTCGTTTGCGGCAATTTCGCGAAATCTGTTTATATGACAAAAATAATAGGACCGAGAGCTTGAAAATGCAGTTGGTGAGGAAAGGTGAGGAAAGTTGGCGAGGAAAGTTGGCGAAATTTGGCGAAATTTGAATAAAATAGTACGGTTTCAATAGCAAATTAAGGTACACCACACCTTATTAGTTGAAGGAATAGACTCAAATGCGTCTCAAATGGTTTCTGGTAATCTTTGCATCTTGGGGTGCTTTGTTGGAAGAGAGCAACGACTGCTGTAGAGCCAAATTTCTGCTATTATGCTGGTATACATTGCGTCCACCCACTTCCGCCAATCGACTAACATAAAAGGATGCCAGTTCACGCAGATCACGCAATTGAGAAAACACAAGTTTATATATTTTGCCCATGTAGTATGTACGTGTCGGCCTGTTCGCATTTAGTTGCTCTCTATAGCCGTGTTCACACTAAATGCTAATTATATTAAACTGAATTACGATTCAATCTATCATACTCCATTCGATTTTATTCAATTATGGTTCTATTCACATCTGCGAAAATTCAAATAAACTGGGCAGGGCAACCTCGCAATTTAAAGTTGAAAAAAAAACGGCGCTCTGTCGAACAGCTGCCATGTTATTCACTGCAATACTTGATTTGGAGGCTAGAAGAAAGGCAAAGGGAGCTTCGAAGGCTAGAAGAAGAAAAATACGCCGTCTGAAACAGCAACAACGGCCCGGGATGAGACAAACCACCACGTCTCCGCCATTTTGTTCAATCACGCACTGTAATTACTTCAAACAACCCCAAGGGGGTTGTTTGAAGTAATTGTAATCCAATTATAATCAGGGACTGTAATTAGTTGATGTGAACCATTTCATATTTAATTCGATTATATTCGATCATAATCGAGGCCTAATGTGAACACGGCTTATGATTGGCTCTCAGTTTTCGCGGGTTTTCTTTTTGACTGGCATCCAGTCCTTCATTTTAGCGCATTCTTCAAGTATGAGAGAAAACTGAAACAGAGCATAATTATTTGTGGATTGTAATCTGCATTTTAAAATATTTGTGTGGTTCTTGTTGTCCAGGTTGAAAGAGGGCGTATTTAAAGCGTTTTACATCTCTTAAGAGATGGTTAGCGAATTGTTTAGCCCATTCAGAAGTCGCTAGCTTGTGGTATACCAAGAGTACAGCTAACAGCGGTTAAAATCCCACAATTGTCGCCTTGCTGTCTCTCAATTAACTACAAGTCAACTAGTTATATTTACGGTTCCGGGAGTTTTACAACCAGTTTAACGCCTTTGAAAATGTATTTGTGCAGAGGAAAGAATGACCAGGAAGGTATTGAATATATTTTTTTGTATAGTTTAAAGTACTTCATAAAGAAAAGGGTCAGGAAGTGCCTGTTTGGAACAGCTGCTTCGAGACACCGAGGCAAACTTCGTTGTTTGGGAAACGGCAGAACTATTAGCTGCTGAGCGTGATCTTAACAGATTTTCCGTATTTGCCGATATTATCTGGCATGAAATGCTATTCTTCCGTAAAAAGAGATGTGCCATATGAACCCTAAGTCATTTGACTTCTGCTGAAACAAATGCAAGCTTATAAGCCCACTCAAAAGCGTACCGCTACTGGCTTTTATGCATTGTAGCCTTTTTGCCTTTTTAATTTGAAAACAAGAACAATCTTCGCCAGTTCAGTAACAAGTCTTAAGCTTATATTCCACAAGCCAGCGTGTGAAGTTTGCGACTTTCGAGACATCGATTTGAACATTAAACTTACTCATTCCGAGGTCGGCTTTTGTAAGGAGAAAGTCAAAGCGGCATAATAACTCTGGAAAGTGCTAGGCATAGCCGGTAATTTATTCAATGTACAATCTCATAGCTTAATTTTAATTTGTTATTCAAACCTTATATTTGTCATCATGTTTACAAGATGAATAGTATTTTTATTACATACGGCTTTTGTTTCATTACAGTCGCCTCATTTTCAGTCTAAAAAGAGGGAACAATGAATATTAAAATTGCTATAATTATTTTTGATATTTTTCTTATATTTTTTTAAGGAAATCTGTTATATAAGGTGAACTTTCTTTTTATTTTCATACTCTCATAAATTATTCTTAATTTTGTGTCTTGAAAGGAAGTATAAATGTGTGTTGTTAATTTTTAGTAGTTTTAACTGCATCATTTTAAAATAATTTAGGTGTTTTCTAAATTCTAGTCTCTCAATGTACGTATTAAATCATGGTGTAGATCCTTAAATTTAATTCCTTAGATTAAAGCTGTTATTTGGTAATGCTTGCTAGCTTAGATTTCCTCAAAAAATGTGTAGATATTGTATTTTGGCCTAAATAGTCATAAATGTTTTTCTTGAGTGTGTTATGGTATTAAAGAAAATAGTTTTTAGTACTAAAACAAATGCTATTGTTTAGAATTTATGAATTATTGACCATTCCATGGTTTCTGGTGCCATCTTGATTGAGAAGCATTAAATGTCTGCCATTTTTTTGGTTTGGCTTACAGGAAGCTTGATTGTATTCTTGTCTTGATTAATCAGTTCTTAATATTTTGTCTTTCAGCTACAGAAAGACAACTAAGAACAAATGACCATGAATATAATTCTTCATTCCAATATGTTGACAATTATATCAGGACATCAAAGTACACTCTTCTCACCTTTTTACCTATCAACTTGTTTGAACAATTGCGGAGGGCGGCCAACTTGTATTTTTTACTTCAAATCATTATCATGGTAGGTTTCTTAGATTTCTTAAGAATTACAATCTTTTAGCAATTTGCAGAGGGCAGTATTCCAGTGACCTTCAAATTTAGAGTGGTAGCTGTTTTGAATTGAAAGTAATAAAACAGAAACTGAAATTAATAAGAATGGTGAGTCTCAGGCCAACAAGAACAAAGGAAAATGAGATACAACATTGATGTACACAATGACTAAATGTATCTTTAAGTTTTCCTCTTTCCCAATTCGTTCTCTTACTAATTTTTCTCCTCTTCCAACTCCTTCACCTCTTTTTTTCTCCCCTCCCTTTGTTATTAGCTTAAAGTTTCAAATTACCGGTATTATAAATTAAATTTATCATTAATAACATTTTTCATTGTACTCAGTCCATTCCCAAGATCACAGCATTAAGTCCAGAAGCTACAGCAGTTCCTCTTGTTTGTGTCTTGGCAGCAACAGGAGTCAAAGATGCTGTAGATGATTTTGTAAGTCTAGAAAATTTCTATTTATCTCATGCAGCCTATGGTACCTATGTTGCTTCATTGTCAGTCAAAGTTGTACATCATGTCCATTATTGTGGCACAGGCGCTTTGAATAATTGCTAAGCTCTTGAGCTTATTAAGAATTCCAGCTTCCCTCATTGGATTTCTGAATTTAGTGATTATGTTAAGCTGAGCATTCAGTTTTTGATATTTAACATTGTTTGTTTGGAAAATAGTAGTAGGCTGTAAGGTTGCCTCTATTTATAATTAAGTGATTAAGGCAAGTCCTAATCATATAAAAGAACTTTTGTATAACTTAAGTCAATTTCTCTTAACTTACAGAAGCGACATAGAAGTGATGATGAAGTCAACAATAGAAAGGCAAAGGTTCTTGCTGAGAATGGGTAACACTAATCAATGATGAATAAAATTTTCAAATTTGGGTTTTATTATTTGTGACAATTGAGTGTTCTGGCAGTTGGTATTTCAATCTTCAACTATTTTCTTTGTTGAAGAATGCTGTTCTTGAGAACATCCATACCCACCCTATGGGAGGTCATGGGAAATTCTTAGGGTGAGGTTCTAAGAAGCCGAAAATTGAAAAAGAAAGTACAGTCAAAGCTCCACTAACTGCCACCTCTCTACAATGGCCCCTTTTGTTGGTCCCAGTGGATGGTCCATACATTCACTGTTATTTTAACCTGTCTATAGCAGCCATCTCTCCAAAATGGCAACAGCCACTACATGTAAAGCATTTCCCAACTGCCAAAATAACCTTGACAACAGTAAGTTGATCAACGACTGATGAACGCTGTATACAAAACCCAATTTTTCGTTTTGGTAACTCAAGAAACTTGATCCATACCATACATTGCTGGTCTCTGTTTCTGTATGTTTCTGTTTTATTTATATATTTTAATTTTGATTGGGTTACACATTTATATGCTACAGTACTTGAGCATTTAAATATAAAAATGTTGCACCCCTAAAAAAAACCATGGCCACCCCTCTATAATGTCCACTTTCGTCTGTCCTAAAGGTGGCTGTTGTGGAGAGGTTTGACTATTCTGTTAAGCTCCTGATTATGCTGTGTAAAGCTATTAAACTGGAATTTCCATAGGGGTAGGTTGGGGTTCTAATTAAATTAACATGTACCATTCACACAGCTTCCTTATAATTATAATAATAATAATAATAATAATAATAGTAATAATAATAATAATTGACATTTATATCGCGCAAATTCCATCTGAATATGATCAAATGCGTGTAACAAACAAATATGACACAAATTAAACATAACAAGTTATAAGAATCCCAACTGGTGGGAGGCTGACCAGTTGGCTATTTACAAAAGCATGCAGGAGTTGAATTCGGGGCCACCGAAGACAAATCCATCCAGTGGAAGGGACGAGGATTTGAACCCGGGACCTCTGGATTACAAGTCCAGCACCCTACCACTAGGCCTCGTCATGGATCCCTTTAAAGCTGTGGGTGACTTGAAGTTAAAGTAGCTGGTCAGATAATCGACACAACTTAAAATTATGTCATCTGCTTTAAACACTTGTTCAATTTAATTGGGACTCATTCAAAATAATTGGGACTAATTAGTGTTAGCTGTTATTGCCTGTTATCAGGCGTTAGGGCCAATCAGGGTCAAGCTTATCTTTGCTTCAAAGACAGTCTAATGTTATCTGCTAACAAATCCATTATATCCAATGGCAAGCTTGTTATTGAATAATAGGATAACAGGCAATAACACCTCAAGTTTCACCAGCTAATATTAGTCATTTCAACCAATGAGAAGCTTAGGAGCAAAAATAACTATTCACTACAGCAAAGAGAAAACTGACTTGATGACATATGTCTGGCATACGTTGAATACTGAAGAAGTCAATTCAACCTTATTTCAGTCAATTTACTCTTATAACTTGTTATCTTTTTACTATGAGATCAGATTAAAAAGAGAAATTTCTATCATAGATTAAACCTGAAACGCTTAGATAAACTGTTGGCCTGAATTATGCTCTAAGGCTACACGAGATAAAATCATGCCAAATGTACATTGTAATCTGTACTATGAAAATCAGATTGAGTTCACAGACGAAATTTCGACACAAATTCTAGAAAAGTGTATAGTTTGTGAACATAAATGAAACCCTTCAAATCCATCTAGACCACCGGAAATGTGGCACTGATCAAATGACAACCGTTGACATTCCACTGCATTCCAGCACGCAATGATCTAGTGTTGCTTCTGTATTGCCATATGCCAACTCGTTAGAACAAAACTTTGATCGCATGAATGTCCTGCACTCCGCTGTGACTTAAAGGACGATAACTGTTAAAATAAATGGCGAGAACATGCATTTATAAACAGCCCGACTATTGTCTTCCTGAAAAGTAGGTCATTGTTGTTTCTGCTATGGGCCATGGGAAAGAAATTACTGAAAGAGTAAGCTCAATGATGTTAACGTGAACACTTGGTTTTAAATACAGACAGCAACAACTGAAATGAACAACGAGCTGGCAAGAAAGTTGAGCAGCAAAAACGCCTACACTATCGTATTTCTTTCGAGAATTCAGCGCAATTTGCCACGCTAACGAAAATACGGAAAGAGTATTAAATCATGTTCGCACGAAAACTTTGTTTAAAACAATAAATGAACAACGAGCAAGCATGAAATTTAAGTAGCAAAATTTAGCTTAAACTTATCGTACAATGTATTTTAAAATTTCGAATAAGAATTAATTGAATAGCGCAAATTCCCTGCTCCTTTTAGCCGTACACTTCCAAATCTGTCTGACAAAACAAAAAATACTCAGAAGCTGACAAAGCGACACGATTTAGTGGCAAACAAAACGTTAATATTTGACCGATGCTATGGCAGACGTGTTTTCCCTTGACCTAGACTTTCTCATTGACCCTGTTTTCCCATTCAAGGTGCATCGGATGTCAGCCATTTTACAGTCGAAACTCGATCAGTACATGTATAACTTTAAAACTTTGCCATTCTATTACAAGCGGCAAAATTTACGTTTTGGCTTGATAGAAAATATAATTTCCAATCAGTCACAATCGTGGACACAATAAACACAATGCAATATTTTGGCGCCAAAGTGTGGGTTCTTTTTTCCGCCAAAAATTCCCACCGTCATTTCTAATGGTGACTGTAAAGCGCATTTAGCGTGTGCACACAAAATCTTTGAAGATATTCAACGTAACGAACAGAGATGATTAAACTTATAATCCGAAAATTGAGAATGAACCAGAATATACGAACACAAGTCGAACTCACCTCCTCATGACACCAATCACGCTATATTGGCCTCCACTCGCCATCCGGTGTTGTCTTCTGTCTTCCGAGACCATTTTTTAAAACTTCTGCATTTGTTTATACATAATTATGTCAACAAGACTGCCTTAATGACGTTGTAATATTTCAGTATACTACATGGAGTATTTACCGGCATCATTAATTTCTTTCCCATGGCCCATAGCAGAAACAACAATGACCTACTTTTCAGGAAGACAATAGTCGGGCTGTTTCTAAATGCATGTTCTCGCCATTTATTTTAACAGTTATCGTCCTTTAAGTCACAGCGGAGTGCAGGACATTCATGCGATCAAAGTTTTGTTCTAACGAGTTGGCATATGGCAAGACAGAAGCAACACTAGATCATTGCGTGCTGGAATGCAGTGGAATGTCAACGGTTGTCATTTGATCAGTGCCACATTTCCGGTGGTCTAGATGGATTTGAAGGGTTTCATTTATGTTCACAAACTATACACTTTTCTAGAACTTGATTTGCGTCGAAATTTCTTCTGTGAACTCAATCTAATTTTCATAGTACAGATTACAATGTACATTTGGCATGATTTTATCTCGTGTAGCCTTAGAGCATAATTCAGGCCAACAGTTTATCTAAGCGTTTCAGGTTTAATCTATGATAGAAATTTCTCTTTTTCATCTGATCTCATAGTAAAAAGATAACAAGTTATAAGAGTAAATTGACTGAAATAAGGTTGAATTGACTTCTTCAGTATTCAACGTATGCCAGACATATGTCATCAAGTCAGTTTTCTCTTTGCTGTAGTGAATAGTTATTTTTGCTCCTAAGCTTCTCATTGGTTGAAATGACTAATATTAGCTGGTGAAACTTGAGGTGTTATTGCCTGTTATCCTGTTATTCAATAACAAGCTTGCCATTGGATATAATGGATTTGTTAGCAGATAACATTAGACTGTCTTTGAAGCAAAGATAAGCTTGACCCTGATTGGCGCTAATGCCTGATAACAGGCAATAACAGCTAACACTAATTAGTCCCAATTATTTTGAATGAGTCCCAATTAAATTGAACAAGTGTTTTTAATAGAAGTGAATATCTAGAAGATTAAAGTGATCAATTTACATTTTGTATGTACAAGGCATGTAGGGAAATTTTAAATCTTTTACTTGTTAAAAGCTTTGATAACTAATGGGCGTTAGGTAGGTAATTGTTGGTATTTTACAGACAAAAGGAAGAGAGTTGGATGAAACTTCATGTTGGTGACGTTCTTAGAATAGACAACGATGATCAAATTCCTGTAAGTCATACATTACTTGGAAAAAAATTTTGGACGATTTTAATTTCGGACAAAAATAGTGTCCGAAAATAAAACTGTCCGAAATGTTTACAGTATATTATAAAACTTTAAAAGTACTTTCTGGACGACGGCATCACATATTCAAAGCCAATATACATGATTTGGCTAGAATTCGGATTAGGCAGCTTTGCTCAGTCATTCTTTTTATCACTGGAAAGGAAAATATTTGTTTCTTTTATGAAAGACAAAACATAGATTGAGTTTGTGATATTTTCTTGTTGGTGTATTAGGCTGTAAAACCTTGAAAGTATAGTAAAACTATCATTTTCACAGATTTTGTTTCAGTCTAATTCATGTTTTTTAGGCATGTTTCAGTGCAGTGTCCGAAATTTTTGTCCGAAAATTGTCCGAAATGAGGGAAAAAGTGTCCGAAAATTAAACATCCAACATAAAATGTCTGAAATTATAAAGTCCGAAATTTTTTGCAAGTAACGTAAGTTGCAAAATTTAATTCCATTTGAATGGGGAAATAGGATTTTCCAAAAACTGATCATTGATTCTGTATAACTGTCCCAAATATCTCCAACATCTCCATTACTGTCTGCTATCTGCAAGCTGTCTGCAAGCTGTCTGCCAGCTGTCTGCCAACTAAATCATTAAAAGAGCAAACTAAGACTTGCCCTGGACAAGCAAAATTTGAGAGATACATGTACTTGTCCCAAGGGCAAACTGGAATTCGAGTTTTTTCAAGCCCCGAGTACAAACATTGTATAACCTGATAATAAGGAGCATTGAAAGTGCAATTAAATTTCATCCAGTGATCAGTAGTGACTCCCCACCCCCTCTTTATGTATTTGTGACTATATATGAACGTTCATTCGCTCTGACGAAGGGCTAACGCTGGAAACTTCAGCTTTTGATTCTTTTTATGGTGGCCAATTCACATTATCAACTCAGTTGATAAAACCAAATTATCTCATATATGAACGTTTGCTGATTCATCAGGCAGATATAGTGGTTCTTACCACTAGTGAGGAAAATGGCTTGTGTTACATCGAGACAGCTGAGTTGGATGGGTGAGAATACACAATAATGTATAATATTAACTAAATTTGTTTTTTTTTTATCAGTAGTGATGTTTCATATATTTAGGTGTCATGTTATAGTAAAGCTAAGTTCTCATGATAAATTTATGATTACAGCATTGTTGACTGGCCATGTCCATTTCCTAATAGGGATACATGTATACAGATAATGTTCAATAATATAATTTATATTGTCCATGATGTTTGCTTAAGGTGGCTTACTACTAGCAGCCCAACTTGTAACTCTTTTCAAAATGTTCCAATATGTTTTTCCTTTCTTTATTTACTGTTTGCTTAAGTCTTTTACCATTTTATGTGAAACTTCAACAATAGACGTATTTGGCTAATGTGTTTACATCCTTGTTGCCACCCAATTCAGATCACGTGATGATTCATTTGGGAGGATACAATTGTTCTGTTTGCACATACCCTCATGCACGCAGTTACGCGTAGCAAATTGCACAATTGTAACCTCCCAAACGAATCATCACGTGATCTGAATTGGGTGGCAACAAGGATGTAAACATGTTAGCCGAATACGTCTGTTTGAGTTAACTTAAACACCAACAAATGGCCCAAAATGAATGACCAAGTACTTAAGGAGAGACTGGGCACTAGTAGGTTAAATGACATTTTCCTCAAAATCTACCCTATGGCCCCACCTCAGAATTTCAGGACTTAGAAATTGGCTCAGATTCGACATTCGTGCAAAGTAAAATAAAAATCTGTAAGGCAGATTTTTTGCAATCTAAGAAAATGTGAAATCAAAAATAGCTCTGATTTTTTTTAGAATTTTGGCTCTTAACGCGATTCATCCCTACATATGAACTGTGAAAATTTCATCATGGGTTTTTACGGTAGGTTTTTGAGCAATCCTCGATCAAAGACTGGCTTTTACAACCTTGGATGGGAATTGAATTGCGCTTACCCTTTATTTAAGCACGCATTCATGTGACACCATGTCTTGCGTGCAAGGAAACATGAGTAAATTAATTTACCGGTTGTTTATCGACCTTTTTTGTCCGGCTTAAACAGATCCTTTGCATACCAAAGTTATTTATTTAACGCCTTTCAAGTGCTGAAGTGGTTTATGTTTCTTCTTAGAGTAACTTGCGTCAATTTTGCACGCCGGACTAATACTGATGTCTGACAGGCAATGGTAGCATGCGCTACTGAGTCTCAAAAAAACTGTAGTAAGCCACCTTAGGGTATAAAATGCTATTTACATGTACAAGACTAAAACATTAAAAATTCACCAAGTCATCTTCAGGGTAAAGAGACCATCCACCACATGTACATTTATTAATTGCATATTTTGTAGTGAATATTTTGTAACTATGTTACTTTACAAAATACATGTAGGTGATTCCAGATGGTAACAGTTTCACTGTGTAAGAATGAAGAATTGGTGTTGATATAGATTTAGCACTGGTTACCAAACTCAGTCTTAATGCTTCATTTGGAGAGTAGTGTATATGTCTTGACTAGGCTTCTCTGGCAAACTGATTATCTTGAGGTGATACACATTTTTATCATCAACAGGGAAACCAACCTAAAATGTCGTCAGCCTCTTCCTGAAACTGGAGAGCTTGGTGATGATGAAGAGCAACTTTCACAAGTTAAAAGTATGTCCCTAAGGTTTACACTACAGCAGGGCTGTCAACAAGGGCCATAACCCATAAGACCTGTTACAGCTGAGTATGTTTGATGGGCCCTTGATGTTATGGGTGAACTGGCCTGTAATATTGATAAAAAGTAAATAAAAAGTAAAAAGTGATAAGTTTGTTACGGGTATGAAGATCAAGGCTACAGGTGAATAAAAACTTAGTGACAGCCCTGCTACAGTTCAGCTACTGGGCACGGTGGGAGGTGCAGTGGCAGACTTGGTGGCCACATGGTTAGTGCGCTCCTCTCCAAATCAAGCGGTCTGGTTCAAACCCTGGCCCAGGACATTTCTTTGTGTTCTTGGGCAAGACACTTACATGAAACTCTCACAGTGCCTCTCTCCACCCAGGTGTATAAATATGGGTACTGGCAAACTTAATGCTGGGGGTTACCCTGTGAAGCACTTGCATCCCATCAAGGGGGGAATAGAAATACTCCTGGTCACTTCATGCTACAGAAACCAGGATGAGCTACTCGGCTTGTATGCAGACTTAACCTTTACCTTACATCTATTAGGCAGTCGTCACATTAAATATTATCACATTTAACAATTTATTGTTAGCAAACTCTTGGAATGAGTTACCAGTTGAAAGCTGGTGTTCTTTTGCTATAGTAGGTTTGTTTTATTGATTATTAGCAAGCAAGCAATTTAAGTTTTATTGTACTGGTCCGGGTTATTCGAAAGGTGGATAATGCTATCCACCAGATAAATCTCTATCCAGCGGATAGTGTGGTTTGTTTTGAACAACCGGGGCCTGTATTTGTAATACCCACATTACATGTGGTGAAACAATTGTGACGGTTTGTGTTGGTTAATTCCCATTCTAGTTGAAATTAGTTGTGATCCACCCAACAACAGATTGGACAAGCTCAAAGGAAAGTTAATATATGAAGGCAAACAGTATCCTTTGGACAATGAAAATACCATTTTACGGGTAAGATACTTTCTAGACATGATAGTTTCCCATTCATTCCAGTGAACTAACCAGCTTGTTTTCTCTGTCAGGGCTGTGTGCTACGTAACACTAAATGGGTGTATGGTGTAGTCATATATGCTGGTCATGACACTAAACTCATGCTGAATACTGGTATGGTTTAACTTTAAATTAACTTCCTTGAACCTTTTTTACGCTGTATGGAAAAGCCAGAATTATTTTAGGCAGATAAATTATTGCAAAACACTTGCTATGAGAAGCATTCAAAGATTTTCCCACTCTTGCTACTCAACACATGTTGCATTTTTCCCCAACACATTTTCCTGAGGAAGCTTCCACGTGAACACACAATTATGTCACAATGGATGTAACTACACTGTAGTCTACACTGAACGGTTTGGCATGGCATGGATGTATACAGTGATGAAATTTGTAAACAGGAGAAGTAGCCAGTCAAACATTTTTAACTACATGTAGGAATTGTGCAGTCATAATTTTAGGTGAGAGTTGCCAACAAAACAGGATGTAATATTTGAAACACGAAAGACCGTTCCAAACACGGAGAAGAGACTTTAAATATTATGCATAGCAGATTATTTTTGACGAACTTCAATTAGGTGTTTGGAACTTCAATGTGGTCAAACACTGTCTTGAGTAGTGTTTGATATATCTTCTCAATAAAAACTAAAATGTAGAAGAAAATAGAGGAATAGAGTCGTAAAAATGTTTGCTAATTAAGATCAGATGATTTCCTTTGTTTAAACTTACTGAATTATTGAAAATGAGTTTGAGAAGTAACTGATTCTGATCTGCATTTGGTTGTTATCTAGGGGTCAGTAAATTCAAGAGGACAGGTCTGGATAAACTCACTAACAGTCTTATCTTGTGGGTAAGTTCATATTCATCAGCAATCTGTGGAGTGCTACTCTGTGTTGGTTCAGATAAGTGGTACAAATTATATCCTGCAGGGTGCAAAGAAAACAAATTTACATGCAAGCTCCAACTATGATGTACAGTCGAACCTGTATTATAATGGCCACCCTTGGGACTTGAGGAACTGGCTGCTTAATACAGGATCACTAAAAATACAATGTACTCACTGGAAGTGGTCCAATGTCAATTTTAATGGCATTTGTGATACGGTACTGTACTTCGACGCATTGCAGCCATCTGGAAAGCATTAACAATGTCACTGGTTACAATGGCTTGTACATGATATTTTTTTATAGTGATGATGGAACTCATTTCAAAGACAATAACATACCACATAAAATGACATGTGGCTTAGTTTCTTTTGAAGGGTGGCCACTTATTAAAGTTAAAAATAACAAAGATAGACGGACATAGGACTGCCGCAGGGTGGCTGCAGCCATTTAATAGAGGTGGCCTCCTAATACAGGTAACAAATGCAGCGTTTGTATGTGCGAAAAATTGGGGCTTTGAAAACTGGCTGCTTAATAGAAGGTGGCCGCTTAATACAGGGCAGCTATATACAAGTTCGACTGTACTTATATCCTGAAAATATTATTTTCACTAGCCCCCCAAATGTTCATCTCTTACTGTACTTCTATAATAATTTTTTGCATTTCCTCAAAAAGTTCCAAAGAAACTTCATTTGCCTGTCAGACAGGTGACGCACAGAATCCAGGAAAATTGTCTGTAAGCCTCGAGATATCTGACAGGACTTTCTTTGCACAGTGATCCTACCCCTTTTCTGACTTGAAATTGTTTAATGTTTTTCTCACCTTGTGAAGTTAATTAAAACACCTGCTTCTATCTGAATTTCGGGGGGGAAAAAGTTTTGAATAATACTTATTTTTAACATCAATCCAAAGTATTTCTTGCTGTATAGTTGTACTGAGCATCATTTTCAGTTTGACGTGCCTTTGCAGGCTAGGCTTGCCAAATTACACAAAGAAATTTAAAAGAGATCATGAAACATTTTAGTAAGATACTGACTGTATATATATGTATATTGTGCACTTTTAGTGGTGCTTTCAATTTCAATGTCAACTGCTAACATCTGATCCATTCCTTTGTTAGATTGCTTTCATTCTAGGTATTATTTGTACTCTTCTTGCCATTGGAACAACCGTTTGGGAGGAAATAATTGGACAGGTAAATGATGTACTGTTATATACTTATGTATAGTAATTTCACTTACATGCAAGAAGCCAGACACTTAGCTGAATACCAACTTGAAGTTGATAAAGTAAGCAAATTTGCTGTAGAAATTTATTATCTTACATGTACTTCAAGTTGATAATCAGCTAAGTTTCTAACTCAAGCCTACCAACATAGCACAACATTTTAGACTAGAAATTAATTGCTTGGGCAGAAACCAAGGTTAAGTGCAATTATTAAAAGTTTTTGTTTTTCATAATTATGATGATAAAATATTGCTTTCAGCATTTCCAAATATATCTACCATGGGAGGATTTCTACAAAGACAGTGTTGTGATCATTGGTATTGTCCACTGGCCATCATTTATCATGGTGTTAAATACACTTATACCAATTTCACTGTACATTAGGTAAGCTGTAGAGTCTATTGGGCCTACCTGACCTTAGACTAGAGAGGGACAGGATATGAAACGAGTTTGTAAATGAGGCTGCCTAGTACAGTTTTGTATTGTTACTTTTTTACTAATATTCATATTTGATTAATATAATTATGCTTTCATTACATTCCTTTTGATTTTTCATTACTTGTCAAGCACTATATGCATGAGCCTCTGGCTCAGATATCAAGGGCATCCTCATCATGGGTAGTGACATTAATTGATTGATTGATTGATTGAAGTCAGTTAGTAAGATGTATACATGTACATGTATATGAAATTTGACTTTAAAACTAGTCAGTTATCATTATTGTTAAGCCTTACTCTTCATCGTCAACTGTATTAAACACTTAAGGCCAGATTATAAACACTCTTCAGTGTTCACCATGTAATAAATAGCAGTGTATGGATATTTTTTAGATACTGACCTTCCAGTTTCCTTGTGTACTTAAGATCATGTTATTGTTTGGTGGATTGTCGACATGCACACAGTAATATACATTATGATATGGACAGAGTTACCTTTTCAAAAACACTACTGCTGGTTTTTATTATCTTATTTATATTTTGTGTGATGGGAAAGGTTAGCATTAATTTTTATTATTAACTTTTGACTTTCTGAAGTGTTGAAGTGATTCGTCTTGGTCAAAGTTTATGGATAAACTGGGATGTTAAATTATATTATGAAAAGAAAGATACTCCAGCTGTGGCAAGGTATGCTTACAGTGTACTTGTATGTGATTGTCAGCTTACATCTTCAAGATTGCTTTTAAGTTCTCTGAAGAACAATATCATAATTAATTGTACCAGAGTATGGTTTTTGTTCTTTATCTTTGTCCCCTTGTCAGTTGTTATGCTATAGTATATTAAAGGCTACATCACAATTTGCGTATCTTGAAAAGTTTAACCTAAATGTTTCAAGTTCATCTGTGTCCATCTTCTCCACCTTGAACCATCCTTGTTCCTGTATGGTTTGTTATTACCTATTGTGTTTTTCTATTTTGTAAACTGCTATTTTCAGGTTTCCCTCAATTTAAAGGTAGCTTTGTATGTGATCAAACTAACGTGACTGAGCTTCTTTAACTGCTTACATTCTTTTTCAGAACAACCACACTAACTGAGGAACTTGGCCAGATTCAATACATCTTCTCTGATAAGGTGACGTTTCTCTTAACAGTGGGTGCTCCCAGTGAGGTTCAAGTGTACTGAATATTAAAAACTATGGCCATAATTTTGTTAAAGTGGTACTATGATCAAATTTTTACCCCTTGATATTTTAGGTGTATCGCATAGAATTCCATGAGAGACTAATAACGCCACAACCAGGGTCTTTCTCCCAACGACAAAGGGAGGCAGAGGAGAGAGAGCCTGGGAACGAGGTTGCATTATCTCAAGTATATAAATAGAGCTATCTTGGCCAATTTGCACCGCAGACCATTCAAATTTGGCAGGCTAATAGTTCTACAGGAAACACACCTACGGCTATGAAAAGTTCTGTTCCCATGGTAACTCGCTCTTTTCCAGGCCCCACCCACTTGATTTTCATATGTTAGTGATTTTCAGCTCGAAAAAACACTAAACAGGGCCACAAACCCTAGCTACATGTAACATATTTATATGCTTGATGGATTGTGCATACAAGGCACCATTTGCAGATATTAAAATGGAATGCTGAGGGTGGCCAGAAATGCCTTTAATTTTGGGGAGGTCTGGAACCCAGTATGTTGTCATGGTAACAAAACTTTTAAGCTCGTATTGTGGAGCACCTTTAGTACAATCTTACTGCAAAGAATCAAACATTTCTGATACAAATTGGCTGAGATATCTTTTTTCATCATATGTAAGCAAAATTAGGTTGAGAATATGACGTCATCACCTGGCTAATTTGCATATTTTGAAAACTTGAATATATCTGGAATGGGTTATTCCAGAAAAAAATCCACACACCCCCCCCCCCCCCGACGGATGGGGTCGTTTTTTAACCCCCCCTCTGACCTGGATTTCCTGAAGCACACGACCCCCCCTCCTGTCTGGATTTCCAAGACAAAAGACCCCCCCTCCCGCCTGGATTTCCGCGAGAAAAGATTAGGCTTAAATTTAATTTATTTTTTTAATAGAAAATACGCACAATCACGTCTAGAAGATGTTCTTTTTAATTTCTAAAGCTTTGGCTAAATAATATCAAAAATTCTGTCGCGTGGAACTAAGAAAAGACTGGAGCAAAAATGCGAAAACGCGAACGAGTGTTTTCTTAGCTCATAAAAATCAGTTACTCTTGTTCTTTTTTTGCGCTAAATATGGTCCAAAAGTAAATACAATTTAATAGTAAAGAACATGAGAAACGAGTTCAACAGTCCTACCTTTTGCTTTTGGAGAAAGAAGGTCAGTCTCATCCACTGAAGATCGAGAACTTTAAAATCAAAAAATCTTTCGAAAAGCGAGTCAAACTTGTTTATTGTTCAATTTCTTTTATAACTTAAAGACTGGATAATTTGATTCACGTATCCTACCTTCAAGAGCCTGTTGTTCTAATCTGCTGTGGAAGGAAACTTCAAACTCGTGTTGGGAAGAGCTTTCTCCGAGCGCCGTAGTTTCAAAAAGTCGTTAGGCTTTTGTTAGTGAATCGGAAAGACAAAATGTGTGCTGAAGAGAACGTAGCCAAGACATAAGCACTTGAAACAGCTCCCATTCACGAAAACGAAATTTCAACATTCAACATTCAACGAGTTTCTTTGAAACCGGCCAAGTTAAGTCCGGCAACAGATTCGTCAAGTGCATGGGTTGTGGATGAAAAATTCTTCACCAGGCTCTTGCGGATTGGAACGCCTGTTTGGTTTGCTTTCTCAGACTTAATGTTCCAAACAAAACTATCAATTTCGATGTAAAATTTGTCCTGAGCGACGAACGATATTCTTCTTCTCAGTCAGAGTAACACATACAAAATAACTTCAATATAGCACAACCTCTTTTTCTACACCGGCCCTTCGTTATGTTTGTTGATATCAATTAATTAATTTTTTCCCCGCTTTCAAGGTTATTAGCCCCTCGGCCAACGCAACAGTAACGCTCAAGTCAAAGAGGTTTTTGGTCCTTGATGATGTGACCATTTCTTCATCTTTGTAAAGTACGCGAATAACATCGTTATCGTCATCGTATTCTTGTACTTCCCCCTCGTACCAGCCTGGTTTGAACTTGGTCCCTTCAAGGTCATTTTCAGTCCAAAGAACATGAATCCTGGCTCCCACTTGTGTCATTAGTTCTCGCTCTTCTGCCACCCAGCTTTCTTCCAATTTCTTAGGTTTCTGCTTTTCCCGGGTTGACTTTCTGCTTGGCTTTGCCTCTTCTCTGCTCTCCTGGTACTTTCTCCTTTTGGCGGGGGCGGGAGACATTTCTTTACGAGTTTTTGCACTTAAGCATTTTCCAATTTTTTCAACTACTGCACTCTCGAGCTTCAACAATTCTTGTTCTAGTCGATCAAGGATGTCGCCTATGGTGCCTTGCACTTCAAGCTTGTCGTCGTGAACCACTTTCTTGTGACCACACTTGTCTCTAGTTGAAAGAACAGCACCGTCTGAGCCAAAGGTACGACTCTTGAGAATGTACGGCTTAGCTTCCTTTTCCTGAGCTAGTAGCTTGTAAATGTCCCTTAGAATTGAAATTCTTTTGACTAGTTCCATTCGTTCTCTACTAAACGCAGTTTGAATTTGGCCAGCCTTTAGCAACCCGACTCGAATAATACCGGTAAGTTCATCCTTTGTGCCCAATGGACAATACCCATGGAATCTTAAAACTGCACGCAGAAAACGCACGGGCTGCTTGTTCAACTGTGCTACGGACGATGGGACTTCAGAGAGGTTACCACCGTATATGCTGCAGGAACCCGTCCAAGATCTTTCTTCTTCTGTTGCTTTCGCAATGCGTTCTACCAGTTCGTGTTTCTTTCCTGTTTTCAAAAGTTTTTTCGAGGTACAGATTGCTACAAGTTCCTCCCGAGTTTTTTCAACGTAGAGGGGATGTTTGGACCAAAATTCTTTGCAATTATCTTCTTCAGCTAATAGCTCTGCATCCTTGCTTGCACACGTAAAAAAAACTTCTACCTGATGCAGTGGAATCCATGCTAAGAATGCAATGGCGGATAAAATTTCCTGAGAGGGCTTGGGGTAAAATACCTTCTGTGATAAATCAAGGATATCTGATGGGAGAAATAGCTGTGTAATGCCATCCCATTCTCCCACAGGTAAGTCTCTGCGAACCTCGTATGGAAGGTAATGCATTGCCCGGGTGTGTTCGAACCTCGAGAGGTCAGGAATCGGCTCCCTTTCAAACTTCTCTTGCATTTTTCCACGCCATTGGTCATCTTGCCGATAGACTGACACCGAATATTTGCTCTTTGATGCGTCTGACTTCAGGGAGCGATAGTCATCAGCGTAACTTCCTGTGAAGTTTTCTTCAACCCCCCAGTTCTGTACAAGATAGTCATATATACCATTCTTGACAGCACTGTAACGGAGATCACACGATTCCTTGCGATCTTTACACAGGGAAGAGAAGTACTTGAGTCCCTCTTCATCGTCAAAAACAAGACAATCCCCAACACCACGGAAGCAGCGAATTGGTTCTTTGTTAAACATGGTGCCATGTATTGCCGCTCTCACATCAGTCGCCATTTTCTCCATGTTCTCTTTGTGGGCTTCAGTTCCAGGAACTGCAGATGGGTTAATTTGTTTGGAGCTAAAAGGTTCATGCCTTTCAAGGGCTTTATTTTCTGCGGCATGACAACGCTCTACAAAGTTCCATTTGCTCAAGTATTCAGCAAAAGATCGCTGAACAGCTTTGTCCAGATTTAAAAACTTGACTAGTCTTGCAAGTAACATCTGAACAATGTTACTTGCGGGTGCCTCTGAAGGACCGTTATCATCAACAAAAATGAAAACTTCCTTAACTTGCAGTGTTTCTGGGTTACGAAAAAAAGCACCCATTTCTGGTATGGACATGAGATAGAATATTTTGTTAAACACTCTCAGTACAGTTTCTGGCTCATAAAGCAACAAGTTTATCAATGTCACAGCTTTTCCTGTTCGCGTAACGTTAACCTCTGTTTGAGTTCCAGGGATATTTAGATTGGCAGAATTGAGAGCAGGAGTGTTTAAAGGTAGAACTTTTGACTCTAAAAATAAGTGAGTTATTGGCGTCACAGCGTTGTTCCTCGATTGGTCAAAGGTATGATCCGGATATTCTATACTTTTCCATGTCTTTCCAGGTTTGAGAACAGGAGGTAGCTCACCATTGATAATGCACTTGGCATCCTTGGAGTCTATCATGCAAGAACTTTCGTATTGATTTGCTTCATCACAAATGAAATTGACATGTGAAGTGGACCAATGTGCGTTAACCGGATGCTTAAAGTCTCCTGTGCTGGGCGCCTTATGAAGCGATATGTTTGCATTCACATTTCTTCCAATATGATGCCTCTTTGCTTGATTTGTGCCTTTTTTATAATTCATGGTGTACGTGTAAAGACAGGAAAGGCTGACATCGAAGTTTTCATCCGCCAAAGCGAGAATAACATCACGAGCCTCACGCATTATTGTTTTGTTATCCATTGCTTTATAAAGCGTATCCTCGTACAACTTTGAGTGTGCCTGTAGTCCCCCGCCACCTCTGGCAAGAACATCTTGCTGTCCAAAGGCATATTCGAGCAGAGAGCAGAGAGTTCCGGAAATTCTTCGCATTTGAGCCTCCGGCCACGACCATCACATATGGATTTGAAATATTTTGCAGATAGTTTTTGCAGTTTCTTTTTTTGAAACTCCTGCTGCTGTTTGTTAGTCATATCACTGCGAACAGAGAGGACTGATATCTTCATAGTTTCGTAGTTTCTGAAAAGAGAATCGGTTCTTACTGCTTGACGGACTATTGCTCTCCGGCTTTGAAGAGTCCGTAGTCGCATTACAGTAGTGGCACTCATCAGATGAGCAAAAATTCCCATAAAGATGTCTCTGTCTTTTTTAGTGTCAAGACAACTTAAGGCTGTTTGAAAGGAATTGTTGAGTCGCTTGCGAACCTCAAAAGAAAAAGCATTCTTCGAATGTTCCTTTGTCATCAAGGTTAATGTCTCCTGAAGTTTAGTGATGTCAGTATTACTTGCCTCACATAAATACGCTTTCCCGGAAACAATGACTTGAGCAATATTTAGGTGCTGAGATAAGGTGTCAAAAGTGTCACTTGCCCTATAAAATGCTTTATGTTCAATTCCAAGTTGAAAATTTTTGTGCTTCCAGAACAGGTGAAAAGCTCTGTGGGTAGGGAGCACAAGGCATGAAATTATTTCCTTGGCAACTTCTATGATGCTTTTTAGTTCAGCGACTCTTTTAGCTCTTTTCTCAATCCGTATGGCAATTTCCAGTTCTGCAATGTTCTCTTCTAGAGTTCCATTATTTCTTTCTTTGCACTTGCCTATGGTTTCGCCGTTTTTCTTGATAAAAATTGTTTCCCCTCGCTCTAAATTATACTAATTATTTTTAGCCCAAATTTCACCTTGCTGCTTGTAAAAGCTTCTAGAAACGCCGGGAAATGGAAGTAACTTATCGCCAGGTAAAGTGACAGAGGCACTCGCTGTACCTTTTGCTGCGCTAGTGGCTGACGGACTCGCTGTACTAGTGCCTGACGGACATGCTTTACTAGATGTTGACGTTCCTGCTATGCAAGTTCCTGGTGGACTCGCTGTGCTAGTGGCTGACAGATGTGCTGCGCTAGAGCCTGACGGACTCGCTTGACCAGCACTTGACGGACGTGCCTTGCTAGTCGCTGACGGACTTGCTTTATTAGGAGTTGACGGACTTGCTTTGCTAGCAGCTGAGGGATTTGCTTTGCTATCTGCTGACAGACTTGCTTTGCTAGTGGCTGACGGACTTGCTTTATTAGCAGTTGACGGACTTGCTTTGCTAGCAGCTGACAGGCTAGCCTTGCTAGTGGCTGATGGCCTCGCTTTACTGGCGGGTAATGGACTTGCTTTACTAGCAGCTGACAGACTTGCTTTACTAGTGACTGATGGACTTGCTTTGCTAGTGGCTGACGGACTTGCTTTGCTAGTGGCTGACGGACTTGCTTTGCCAGTGACTGACGGACTTGATTTGCTAGTAGCTGACGGACTTGCTTTGCTAGTGGCTGACGGACGTGCTTTGCTAGTGGCTGACGGACTTGCTTTGCTAGCAGCTTGCGGACTTTCCGCTTTACTAGCAGCTGACGGACTTGCCTTGCTAGTGGTTGATGGACTCGCTTTTCTAGTGGTTAACGCACTTGCGTTACTTGCAGCTGACGGGGTTGCTTCGCTAGTGACTGACGGATTTGCTTTGCTAGTGGCCGCCAGTCTTGTTTTACTAGCAGCCGATTGACTTGCTTTGCTAGTGGCTGACGGACTTGCTTTACTAGTAGCTGACGGATTTGCTTTGCTAGCAGCAGACGGACTTGCTCTACTAGCAGCTGACGGACTTGCTTTGTTAGCAGCTGACGGACTTGCTTCGCTATCAGCTGACGGACTTGCTTTGCTTGGGGCTGACGGACTTGCTTTGCTAGCACCTGACGGACTTTCTTTACTAGCAGCTGACGGACTTGCTTTACTAGCAGCTGACGGATTTGCTTTGCTAGCAGCTGACGAACTTGCTTTGCTTGGAGCTGACGGACTTGCTTTGCCAGCAGCTGACGAACAAGCTGCACTTTTCTCTGATGGACATGTTCTTCTAGTGGCTGAAAGACCCGCTGTGTTACTCTCCGCCGAGGTGTTACAGATAGAAAAGGAAGGGATGAGATTCGCATCAAGCGTAACTGCAGAGCGAACAAACCAACCCATAATAGCTGCTCTCAGCAACGGTGAATTTCTTGTAACTTCCGTAATTTTTCTCATATCTTTCAATACATGTTGATCAGGATTTCTTTCTTTAATGATGTGCTTCCACAGTACTTCTCTGCTTCCAGCTATTGCTGCCATGAAAACGGGTGTCAAACCACATGCGGAGCCACATGTCTGAAGTGGAAAAGCTTTGAAGCAAGAACTACCGCACTTGTGCTGCTCGGCGTATGCAACCCCTGGCTGATGCATTAGGACCGGATAACAAGGTTTGGTGTAGGATTTCCCACTGAACTTGTAAAGTGCTTCAAACACCGGTTTCATAACTGTAAGAAGATTTGAAGGCAACTTCCAACCAAGACTATCACCGTAATAGAGTTCGTCAAGTGAAGTACTAAAAACGAAGTAGGTCCAATGATATCCATTTCCCACCAGAACATTTCCATCATTCATTCGTTTTACGTTTAAGGCAAAATGAATGTATTTTAACTGTGGCAGTTTGTTAGTAATAGTCGACAACACAGTCGCTGTTTAGCTCGCACTGAGTGGATTAATGCTTCAGTGCAAACTGCAAAGTAGTGAGTGTCATTTCTTTGGTTAATCATTGCAAAGACACCATCGATTATGTCACACGATAGCCATCTATCACAACACAATTTACTTAGCTGTTCTGCTGTAATTCCGCTGGATAATACGGTAGAATCGGGCGAAGACATCCAAATGTGTTCCATAAACCTTCTTGCATTAGATACGAATGATTCGTTTTCTTTCGAAGAGCACAGGGTTAACAATCGAACGAACCATGCTTCTTCCTCTTCCACATCCTTTTTTGTGGCCTTAATTTCATACTGCTGTATAAAATAAGCAATGTCATCCCTGGAAAACGTGCCAAAATTCTGCCATCTCGCAACTGGCTTGCATTGTTGTTGAACTTCATCCGATGCACCCTCTTGCATTTTATATAACTGGGAGCGAACTCTTTGGCACATGTTCAATGGAGGTATGTTTCTCATCAAAGATGGATCTGTTGTGCGGTCTGCTTTTCGTAGAAACATCAGTTTTGGTGTACCCAAAGTGCTTATGACTGTCGGTCGTTTTCGAAGCAACTCGCGAAGACATGTCACTAATTGATGGCTATAATACTGACTACTCAAAATTTGTTGCGATACAGTTATAGATCTACTGTGGCTTGACTAAGCGAATCAAAACAATCAGTCCTTCTCAATTTAGAACATACGATCAGGTAGTGCACACGTGAACCTGAAATTGAAATATTTTCGCAATTTTTTTTTGTCACCTTGAGTCGCCGCGTGCTTACACTAAAACAGCTACAGACAACTCGGAAAAGCACATGAACCGCATAATAGTTTATAAAATTACATTTGTTTTATTTGAATTAGCTTTCGAGGTCATCTCTTTTTCAAGTGAAATATACATCGCTTAGAGTCTCAAATTATTTCATCGACCATTACGTGTTCAGTGACCGGAAGTAAAAGAGCATATTCAATCACAACTGTGCAATTGCTTGATTGTTTATTGTTAATCCAACTGTGGTTAACTAGACTGTTATTACATAGTGGTGCATTGTTGCATTCATAAGACATTCGTGAGCAGCTTTTTGAGGAAAAGAAAGAAAAAAAAGTACCAAAAATCTGGGACCGAATTTAACCATGTGGAAACTCTATAGATAGACAGTATATCATTGTTGCCGAAATCGAAGCCGCGATCATATCCGCCATCACAACCGCTTTGTAAAAAGTGACAGATTTTTTACCGTAACTTCTCACTTTTTAAATAATGAAGAAGCGTTCTCAAGTCGAAATACTCAGAAAAAGAATTTTCTGAGCCCCCAACGGGAGTCGAACCCATGACCTTCCAGATACCGGTTTTTATTCTCACTTTTTAATTGGTCGTTCAAATTTGTCAAAAGCTGGTCAGGTCATAATAGACTTGACAACACACAGCACTATCACCGAAAAAATTCAAGTACTTGTGTTCACTTCCAGACCTTTGCGTTATAGAAAAGAACATGGCGAATTCTCACATCGAAGTCAACGTGTTTGTCGGGGAAGAGCTGAGATGTCAAGTTTTTATTACTGACGAGCAAAAGGAAATCGATCTTGCTACAACAAGAAACAATGTCCTGCAAGTTGTGAAAGACTTTCTTCCCCTTAACTACATATTTACAAAGCCCGTTGGAAAACAAGAGGCCACACTTATTCCTGTAGCCTCTGGACAAGAAACTTTTGTCTCACTAGGAAAATGTCTCGTTCATGATGACGAAGATTCACTTAACCTGTATCTTCAGGAAACAGAGTCGGTGGCGAAAAGGACTTCGAGCACACTAAGTACCCCAAAGCCAAAGCGTCTACGTCAACAGCCCGTCTTTAAGTACTTTCAGACGTCTGGAACAACAACGACACCAGCTGCAGACTACAGCGCAGCACGTGGGCGAGTGTATTTGTACTCAGAATCGACCATAGACAAGGCCACAGACCGAAGACAAGAATATTATAGGTTCTGGAACGAGAAAGCAGAGGAGTTGTGCTCATCGCCTAGCTTTTCAAAATATTCTAAGCAAGAACTGCATGGGATCATTGACACCCACTGGCGAATGCATGCCACCGAATTGTGCATCGGGGATGCCGAGCAAGAACAAGAGTTGGCGAAATCTCTGTCAGAGGAAATTCCGGGGCACAAATTAGCCTTATCGGTAAAAACTGTCAGTAAAAACTTAAATTTATTACGAGAACAAGACCAGCATATAAGGTCTATAAACGAGGAGATTACTGCACTGCGCGCTCAAGGACTCTCGCCACAAGTTAAGACGTCCATCAAGCAGAAAGAAGAAGAACTGAAGAATTCCTTAACAGAGCTGAAATTGGCACAGGATCGTTTGCGAAAATCGGTTGCTGGCCTGACCACTTCGCGAACCCAGGCGCTTGCTTCGGTAAAAAGGAAGACCCAGAAAAGAAATTCTGAAGCAAGCAGTGAAGTTGAAATGCCGCATGAAGACTCATCTGATGAACCAGCAACAATTAATGCCAGCGAAGAAGCCGACATTGCCAGGCAGGTGATCGATGATGACTGGTAGTTGAAGACAATTTTATCACAGCTCGTGTTTTTTTTAGATCGGTATCTTTGCAAGCCTGCTTCAGATCGAATTTTACACAACAGTTTACTAAGTCAGGGTGATTACAGCAAGAAAGTGGCTACAGTTATTTGCTAGTAAATGTGAGTGTTTTGGTTCAGGGGTTATGAACTTGATGCAAAGATGTCTATGATCCAGTTCATGAAAACTTTTTAAAGATCGATACCTTTCCAAGTTTGCGTCAGAAATAATTTTACTCATAATTTTGTAAGCCAGCACGAGCACAGCAAGAAAGAGTATCTTCGTTGCAGTTATTCACCAGTTAAAGTGTTGTTCATGTTTAAGAGTTATCGTTCAAAATTTTTACAGTACAAAATTGAATAAATTTTCAAGGTATTTTTCGTACCCACAAAGATTATTGGGAACATACTCAGGGTGGTAAAAAATAAGTTACAGTTTTTTTTATTGGTGCACTATGTACATGTTTGTTGCACCATATATTTGCAAATAAACACGTCTTTGTCGTTAAATGTTCACTCCCTGTTTTTTTGGTAAAGGTAAGACTCTAACTTAATAAACTGGATCCGTAAGTAATGAGCAAATGTTACAGCAAAAGCTACCGCGGCTGCAGAGGTCTCAGAAGGGGACAAAGCAAACTTGAGAGTAATTACATAACGCAAAAATTTCATTTTCTTTATGTCTCTCAAATCTTGTTACAAAGACGCTAGAATTCCTTTTACGACTATGAGGGGAATCTGCCTGAAGAAGCAGGCAGACTACGCTGATAAATTGCAGACCTAGATGAAAAGCTAAAAAAATAAAATAAAAAATACAAAGTGCGAAGGTGGGAAAGTAACTCCGTTATTTTACTTTCTTTACTATTATCAAATGTTACACGAAACAACCAAGATTTCAGCGGGGCTAACGTAAAATTACTCAACGGTGGCGCACTAGGTCTGGGTACGAGTAAAAATGTGTCAGGCGTTTCAAACTCTTCGTTGCAACAACGTTGCGACGGCTCTTTCTTCAGTACCTTGCCCGCCTTTCCTGCTATAAAAAGACCTACAAAGGAACTTAGATTATCATTTACGTCAGGTGAGAAATATGTAAACAAAATATTTCTACTATTTTCAGGGTCTGAGAGCCTTTAAGTGTCACCGAACTAAACGTTCGAATCGCGTGAACTATCGGTTGAAATGACCCCTGCAGAAGACTTTTTCCAGTTCAACCCCCCCTCCTCCCGCCTGGATTTCCAGGGTCTTTGCCCCCCCCCCCCCCTTCCGCGAGAATTTCCAGAATCCCATCCGTCGGGGGGTGAATGGATTTTTTCTGGAATAACCCAATGAAAAGAGATATTTGAAAAAAGTAAACAACATTTTTTTTCTCATACAGACTACTTGTTTATGTTATAAAATGGCTTCAATAGGAAAGATCCGATTTCATCATAGTACCACTTTAATGGTTGTTCTTATGGTGATCACTGGGTAGATAAGATTTAGTGTCCCTGTGGTGTAGACAGGAATTCCAACTTTGGTGCTGTAGATATATCTGATATTTAGCAATTATTGAATGAGGCTGAGTAGGATGTGAAGAATTCTGCAGAACAAGGATGGTGTTATCCACAGAGGCCAAAGGCTGAGGTGGATAATACCCTCCGAGATCTGCAGAATTCTTCATATCCTACGAAAGCCGAATTCAATAATTGCTTTATTATTCATTCAAAATATTTCCCCATTCTTAAAGGAGTTTCGCCTTTTCGCTCTTTGTTTTCTCGCTAACTAAAAATAACATAATATTGTCCCCAGGTTTTCTCGGTCAACGGTTCAATAATCTGCAGCGGGCTGCACTTTTGATGTCATTTTGACATCATCGGTTCAATAATCTAAAGCGGGCTGCACTTTTGACGTCATTGATTCAATATGGCAAAGATTCTTTCCAGACTTGGTCAACAGCAGCCGGTTATTTAACAATTATCCTGCGAAATCGCGCGGAATATCGTCCAGATGATACTTAGCCGACGAGGCCGCAGGCCGAGTCGGCTAAAATCAGACGATATTCCGCAAGATTGAGCAGGATAATTGTTTTATTATTCAACAAATTGATAACAAAGCTCGTAACATTTTTAAATCTTTCTGTCGACATTTTTTCACTTCACTTTTTCTTCCCGCGTACGAAGCTACGTATATCGCCGGATATCTGTTACCTACGGATGACAGATATTGAGAGCATCATGACCATATTTGGATAGTGTTACAATTTGTTGAATAATAAGGTAAATTATGCGTGTGGTTTTAATCAATCAGAAACGGGGAAATATTTTGAATGAATAATAATAACAAATCTAAAATCGTCCAAGGAAAAAATCAATCCTTTGTATGTTGAGCCACTGACTGTGTAAGGAGGGAGGGTGGGTTGCAATAGTTAGTTGTAGTTATGCTGACAACCAGTTAAGGACTGGTTAGTGTGGACCATTAAACCAATTTATGATATTCTCTATTTTCCAATTCCCCCATAATTCACTCTGTTTGCCCCCCAAATGTTCCATAAACTATTATTAACCGTGTGGCTATGGGCCGAGCGCAGTTCATGGTTTCGCCGTGGTTTATTTTTGTTGTCATGTTGGAGACCAGACTCAAACTTCCACTCGTCCACTTTATATATATTTATTGTTTTATGTGTATGTAAAATATATTTTCTTTTTGTTTCATCAAAGCGTGAGGTTCAAAAAGAACATTAAATATGCTAGAAAAGGTATTGCCTCAGCCATGGAATTCGCAGCTTTCACTTTCGCTACGTGAGAAATAGATCATGCTTACTTTGCAAGTTTATTTTTGCCAGAAGCGACGGTCATTAATTTGCAATTTTGTGAGTATGTCTTGTGGGTTTAGGCAATTGAACGGAATTCTTTGGCTGTTTCATTGAAGCAAATTAATAGATTTGAAGGAAAATTAATTAATTGCTGAGGTAAACAAGAGCTTACCAGAATTTGCAGCCTTTATGTCTAGGGGATAAAACCACAACCGTGCTAAAATTAACCGAGGATAGCGCAAGTGTTGGATCATGTGACTCATGTGACTTCTTTGCTTGTCCTTTACTCATAGTACAAACAAATTAAATTTTGACTTTTAAGGAAAAGCTGTTTATTAATAGCGTTATTAATACCATGTCACTTGTTCCTTTTTCTATCATTCATGGGCATGTCCCGAGCAAGCTGCCAGAATAAGACCATTACGTCATCAGAGCGATGGTGCAGTGACACAGTTTGTGTTGATTAAGTGATGTGATGTCTACAGTAATCAGTGAATCATCAAGGACTAATCTGAAAATGTGCACTGCCTTTCGACTGTATCGCTACGAAAACAGTTAAATTTTAAAAGCACGGTTATAAGATCTAAAAGATCTTCTTGTTTTCAAATGCTCTTATGAGGTCTGCATATTCCCAGGCACATTTCAAAAATTCCAAAATTCTTGTCCAAAATTGGGGGGGGGGGGGGGGCAAATAGAGGGCACACAGTTAAAGATCAAAATCACCTGACGAAAACTGTAAAATACTTAATTGACGAAATTGTCAAGTTGATTTCAGGCAATAAGCTTTCTATCAATATTCAAAAATTAAATTTTATTTTATTCAAAGCAAAACAGGCAAAACCTTAACTTACATTTTTCTATTAATGACACTGAAATTGATTGTGTTAATGAAGTTTTATTTTTAGGAGTTATACTTAACAAGCACTTGTCTTGGAAATCTCAAATACAGAACATAGCAAGAATAATTTCAAAATCAGTAGCCATTATCTACAAATCAAGTTTTTGCCTCAGTAAGACCTCCTTATGTACTCTCTATTATAGTTTAGTTTATCCCTATTTACACTACTGTGCAAGTATCTGGCCATGAAACCTTCCCTCAACCTTACGGGAAATCTCAAACCTTGGCCTTGCAAAGACCTCACACTTGGTTAGTAAGTAGTGAGGAAGAGAGTCGTGGGGTAAAGGAGAGTAGCTAATGTGCGAGCCGGAGCCAGAGCTGCAAGTTGCAAGTCTATTTTTGCGACCCGCTGACTCTGTTGTTTTTTTTGTTGTTGTTTTTTGTTTTAATTTTGTTAAATTTCTACTCAGTAAATGCTACACTTGGCAGGCTGAACCAAAAAAATTCTTTTCTCTTTTCTTTCATATGTGATTCCACGCCAATTATTTTTTATCTGTTAATGTAATTTCATTGACCAGTTTTTTTGCAGGTCAGATTATAAGCCATTATAGTTTCTCTCGTAAATTTTTGTATCTAAATGTTGATTATGTAAAATTGACTGATGTCCAAATTACAGGGAAATGTTCAAGTGATGTGAATTTTAGGTAATTATCAAAATGATATATCAAAATGATATATCTAAACAAAAATCTAGAACCGTCACTGTGTGAAAGATTCATTTCAGTGTATTTATTGGCTGCTGGTTGTCAGTTGTTTTCTCCCTCGTGCAATCAGACTCTAAATTTTACTGAAAAATGGTTTCCCAGTAAAATCAAATGACTGCACGTCTGGATGACCACTTATTTTGAGCAACTTATAAGTTTAGGGAAAAATCCTGTCTGCCCTCCATGAATGGATGCACATGCAACAAATAAACTGACCTTTTTTATTTCTAAGTATTTTGTTCTGTTTTTAAAAGGACAGAAAATTGAAGCTTATAGCTTATGTACTAAGAAGAACATTTAGAGAATGTTTGGTTGCATGTCATTATGGGATTCAGTATGGATTTTTGGCCGGAATCTTTCTGGGCTCGCTAAAGGAGGCTCGCGTTTTAAGGCTCGGGCTCACCGACTCGCATAATGGTCTCCCCCAGGATAAAGTACCTTGGGTCTATTTAAATACAATGTACTGAAGTCTCAATTATCCCTTGCAGACTGGAACGCTGACTCAAAATGTGATGACTTTTAAGAAATGTTCAATAAACGGGAGAATGTATGGTATGTGCATGTCAATTTACTCCCTCTCAGTGATTATTTTGTATTTGTCATGGTCATTGTGAATGTTATAACTTTCCTAATAAATTGATACATTAATTTCAAAATAATCAGCAATCATTTTCATCTGAACTGTCTAAACTACTGACACTAAACTGCCATTCATGTTAAATTCATTAACCTGTTATGGAAATGTAATTTCGAATCTTTATTTGAAAATGGCACAGTATCTTAATATTAACAAAGCTTTTAATCTGGGAGTCTGGTGAAGGCTATTCTTTGTAAAGCTTTTGTGGTTTTTCAGAAATAACTTATGTAAACTGCAAAATAATAGGTTGTGTCTTAAGGTGGCTCAAAATAGTTTCCAGCACTTTCCAAGAGGTGCACTTTGATGGATTCTTATAACCACTCTATATCAGTTGATGCCAAAATCATTGTATCGAAAAACTGCCCAATCATTGGTTAACATGTTGCTGTTAAATTTGTGGCACAATAGGTTACCATAGCAACAATATTACCTGCTAAAAACACCTTTAATTTTCGCTTTGAGCGCTTATAACTCAAAAACGAGCGCGGTGACCCCTATTTTTTATTATTGAATTATGATAAGCATAATTAGATGTACCTTTTTGCAAAGTTTTAAAAATTTCTGTGGAGTGGGTTCAGAGCCACCTTAACTTTTCGAAAATTTAAGGTGGCTCTGAACCCACTCCAGAGAATGTTTTAAAACTTTGCCAAAAGTTGCATCTTACCATGTTCATTGTAATTCGATAATAAAAAAATAGGGGTCACCAAGCTCGTTTTTTAGTTATAAGCGCTCAAAGCTAAAATTAAGGGTGTTTTCAGCAGGTTATATTGTTGCTATGGTAACCTGTTATGTAAAATAGATGATTGCAACTTGTTCACCAATGATTGGGAATTTGTAGATACCATTATTGTAGCATCACTTGTTAAACAGTGGCAGTATTCATCCCTCAAAGTATAGCTGTTAGAAAAGTGCCTGCAAACACAAGCTGCAGGTTTTATTTGTAAGCGAGATACAAAGTTAACGACAAAGTTAAGCATTTCTAACATAACCGTCTTTGCATCTGCAGCTGGTCTCATGTGCTAATAAATTAACATCAACTTGTACTAAACCGTTATTGATTGATTCTGTAATATTGCGGCAGGCAACCTTCCCGATCGTTCTTCTGTCAGGCTGCACCCCTCTAAGCACATGGCACACAACTCTTGTCAGTTTCATAGCTGCTTCTTTGACTGTCCTCTGCACATGCCCACTAAACGTATGTATCAATCTCTTTGATCACTGTATACTTGCACCTTTTTCAAAACTGGTTTTCAAGGTGCGAAACTGCTCTGACATTTTCTTGATTCTGCCTTGGGGCTTAAGCTATCTGTGTTTTATGCAGGAACAGAAGGAGAAGGGCTTTGCTGGCTTGCTACCCAGCCCGCTTTTGTTTTTGTTCTTTGCTATGTTACCCAACAAATGCCAGTGAAAAGAGGCTCTGTATGAAGAATTTGGGATTGAATATGTTATTATAGACCGCACTTAACTTTAACAGTTTTATTTAGAAATCAGTTGTTATACATGTACTTAACCTTAACTGTTGGCAAACTTGTTTTGAAAAAGATGTATTTGCACAGAATCAGTAAATAACTTTCTAATGCTTCCTCTAATTCTCTTAATGTACTTCATGAACATACGTGTAGAGTGTTTGCTTTAAAATCTACAAAACTTCATCTCAAACTGAGTTGGTTAATACCCAAATAAACTATAGATAAATTGAAATTCATAACAGTCACTTTTTAATTTTCACTTTCATCAGTAGAAAACTACAGTTGTATGCTGTGCTTGGCTTGGGAAATTAATTATTTTTATGTAACTTTATTTGAAGTAAAATAATATTAGTAAAAATAGTAATAAGTCTCAAAGATGCAGGTATGTCTTTTTCTAGGTCACATTGAGGGAGAAAGTGCAGGGAATCCTGAAGAAACACTTGTTAGCTCAGTATCCATCCGAGAGGAAGACGTAAGAGATAACATTGATTTGTGATTTTATGTTGTTAGCTTGGAAGTGATTGTTCATTTTTAAATTCGTCATTGAAATACCTGCAAATTTTCCTGTTCGTGTTTTGGCCATTTTTTAGCTTTTCTTCAGTGGCGTAGAGTAGTATGCCATATAGGATTACATAGCAACGTGCCGAAAACGTTGGGCTCAGTCAGTGGACCGTTTTCCCATTTTTTTTTCATTCCCACAAAAAATAATCATCATGCTAAATTCAGTAAATATGCGAAGTCTCGTAAGACTCTGTTGCAAAGCTTGTACCCTGCCATACATTTCTTCCTAAAAATAGGCAAGTTTGGGTCCCATATTTTCATGAGTTTGTAAAGGATTCTTATGAAAGGTCCATAGAGATGGGATTCTAACCAGAGCATACTCTTATTTCCATGAAAGTACATAATTATGTGTATGAACTAACTATAACAAGTGCAATATGTTCAATTTGACACGAGGTTCTTGCTTGTGATGTGCTTGTTTACCATTGCTCAGGCACCAGATGTGGACTTCTCCAAGAATCCTTATGCTGATGGGAAATTTAAATTCAATGACCAAACTTTGCAGGATGAAATAGACGTAGGCAATAAGGTATGCACTGCATGTTAACTTAAATAAGCTGTACCTGTTTGTTCTTGTCATGGTGGTGCTTTGTTTTTTGGCCATCAGTCGCTTTGTCTATATTTCATAAGATAATTTGGTTTTATGAACTGAGTTGATAAAACCAAATTATCTTGTAATACTCCCCACCGACGCATCACCACAGTTTCTTTAGAAACTTACCCCCTATATATATTTCATAAGAGACGTGTTTCTGTATATGCTAGGGCGTTTTGCTTTCAAAAATTCCACGATTATAAGCCTCACTTGTCATTGAACTGGAAGTTGAACTTTTCCTGAAAGCTAATTCTGTGCTCTTTTTTGCTTCAATCTGTGTTTTTCTCTCTAACGGCTCCTGATATAGCAATCTGTCTGTCATGTCAAAGGTGCTTTGAGGGGACTCCTCCGACTTGAAATTAGGAGGCGTAGACTTTGAGACAGTTACTGCCGAGTTGGGTTCTAATGGCAGGTCATTCAACTCTCACAGTACCTGACATGTGTTCTCTGCCCAGTTGCTCCCAATTGTATAAATTGGTAGTAAATTGCCTTTTAAACTTGGTAAGAACCCCGGAGAGTAACTTGAGTGTTTTGTATGTTTATTTGACCAACAGATGTTGTACTTTTAAAGTAATCATTATGACGTTTTCATTTGTAGGATTGCCATGAGATGTTCCGTTTATTAGCAGTCTGTCATACAGTTATGGCTGAGTCAAACAACGGTAACAACTTTTTTCTTTGTGTCCATTTGTCGTGGGAAGCTCTCCTATACTTCTGAAACCAGTCATGAAATTTGACCCTACCCCGTTAATACAAATTTTCATGGCCCGTTGGTGACCGTATAAACAGAGTCCCGCTATAGTAGCCTTGGCTTCCCCCGAGCCTTGTTACTAGGGATGTCACCTCACCTATCCTCTTCACGCTCTGTTGCGCATAAGGCCGCACTACTCTTCTTCCACTTGTCCCTATCCTTAGCCAGGGCTCTCACTTCCTCCTAAGACTTCCAGTCCGCCATTGTCCTCTCTTTGGGGCGGCCGACTTTCCTTTTGCCCATAGGTGCCCAGGTAAGTGCTGTGACACAGTGGTGTCCTCTGGTCTTAAAACACTAGGGACACTGGGATGAATAATGGTTTTGCTCTATTTTCCTGACCGGTTGGCATGCTTTGTTCTTGTAGGTAATTTGGAGTATCAAGCCCAGTCTCCCGATGAAGCAGCTCTAGTCACGGCTGCAAGGAACTTTGGATTCACATTTGTGGTAACAAACTTTTAGCACTATTAGTAACAAAATTTTAGCTCCATTAGTCAAGTAAAATCTTGCTAGTTGTCCTGTAGCAATGCTATGGAATGAAGCTGAGTTCAGTCAACAGATCAATAATCTGCACAATGATCTCCGTCATCTGGAAAGTTTTTGCTGCGCGAGCGAGCAGCAACATAAACAGGATTTAAAAAGAATATATAGAAGGGGATACGAATTCTCGAATTCATCACTTTTTACCAGAATGCATTGCATTTAACCAGAATGCATTGCGTCACTTTTTACCAGAGTGCATTGCGAAACGAACAACACGAGGATGTCACACCATCGAGCCGCCGTCTTAATTCGCGTAGATTTCAGCGAGAAAGATTAGTGGTTTGTTTTTCTCTGATTTACCTGCGAAACGATGTGAAGGAGATCGTGCTTGACTTTCACAACTCTTGCTTTTGTCCTTAATGCAGTAAGTGAAAGTTTGTAAATCTGGATGATTAATTGTGACATCTTAATTTTAACTTAGTTATGTCATTTCTTAGCAGTCTCGCCTCCTGGGTCGAATTCGTAAATGAAGAGAAATCTTCGTTACTAAAGCTTGTAGAATAATTAAAAAAACGAAAACCGTACAACACGCTAATTTCATATATGCTGCGATCATCCAAACATGAATTTAAGCTGAAGCGTTAGCATTTTCAAAAATCGTGATGGACACGTCCTCGGCACAGTCTGCCAACATTCTAGAGACCGTACCAGTACAGAGTTTATAAGTTAGATTTCTGCTTCTACTATTTCCACATCTATCGATTTTCGCGATCTGATAAAGGGTAGGTTGATGTGTATCGTTTTTTGTCCAAACATAATTCAGATCACTATGTGCTTTTTTGTCACGATCCCTTGTCACACCACGCCATCGAGGCGTCATGATGCATGGAGTTGCATACAAAGATGCATACAAAGACGGATTTTAAGTTACACAGCACAATTTGAAACTACTTTGAGAAATAAATGTTACTGCAAGTCTTGGAACGCGCAGATAGATAAATCACTGCGTAAAATATGTCACTATCAACAGAATGTGCCGCAGGATCACTGTCTTTTAGATACCCTAGTTTAAGTCTTAATATTTGATTAATATTTGATATTTGATTTGTTTTAGGGACGTTCACCTACCACTATCACCATTGATGTAAAAGGGAAAGAGGTCAGTCAACGACAGTGTTCCTGTTGTTCTCATTGGTTTCTTGAGATCATTATTTAAGAGACTATGGAGTCAAGAGGGAGTTCTTCGTTGAAGGGGATGTCCCTTCCTGGCTTCATTACTTTCTGTCAACTCTTTCACTGCCAACGTTTCAAAGTTCAAGCAAAGTCTTGATAAAAAAACAAACAGCACAACATAAAAGTGTTGCTCCATAGCTATAATTTGAAAGTACCCACTTTAGTGATTCATCCATGGACTTGAATGTTACCAGCACTTCGTAATAAACGGGCCAGGTAGTAGCTCTCGTAAGGTCTCACACGAATGATACCCTTTGATAGAACTGTAGAACAAACAACCGAACCAATGCCCCTAGCCCCGAAACAACAGCTGCTACACTATGTTGACAAATACAATTACAAGAGAAACAATTACAATGCCGTTATACATACAGGCATGCAGATACTTCATTTAAAGTAGCTGTAGAGCTAATATCTTCGGGAAAATAAGTTACAGAAAGAAAAAATAAATTAATATATGCTGTATTACAATGCCATCATTATTTATAAACTATATACAATATTATGCAATATAACTTGTAGATTTTATTGTGAAAAGGCTTCGTATTTGAGGATCTCCTGCTTGAATAGACCTTTTTACCGATACGGCGGCCATCTTGAATTCCGAGGAAATTATGGGATGCCCAGGGGGCAGATGAGAAATAATTAAAAAGAATACTGTGGCGTGATAACTTTTAACAACAAGAACCGCGGTGCGGTTGTAAACCGCGCTTTAAAAAAACGTGGTTACTTACTATGGCGTTATATCCCCGCCAAAAATCGACTTTTGTTTTTGACCTTTAAGTTTCCATTTCAATATTTAAGTTTACAATTTAGATTACAACTTTTAAGGAAAACATTCTTCCTCTAAATGCAACCTTATACGTTTGTAATCATTTGAAGTGTTAAGATATGCGTCATATCCCCGCCAAAAATCAAGTTGTGCTCTCAACATTCAAGTTTTAGCTTTAACAATTATGTTTACTATTTCGAAATCAACATTCGAATACAAAACCGTTTCTTTGCGTTTGACATCATATCTTTCCTTGATCACTCCCATATTCCAATAAAAAAACACGAACCAACATTCAAGTTTTCCATTCAACAATCGACTTTTCGCTTCAGCAATAAAGTTCTTGCCTCAACATTCATCCTTTATGGTTTAACAAACAAGATTGTCCGATGAAGAACAATACCACTTTGAAACTGAGGTCTTCGCTTTTATGAAATACCGAAGAAGACTCGAAGATACGCAAAGCACAACTTTTGTATTCAACATTGAAGTTTTGATTTGAACTTCACGCTTCACTGGACACACCCAAGGTCAGGCAATGAGGCATGCGCACTGTGAGCCTAACCACAATGCCCTAACGGAGGATTTACCAAAGCACATGGCTTAGCGCCAGGCGGTGTGCGTCACGAAATTCGACCAATCAGAATGCGGTATTTTTCAGTAGTTTTTGTGCGCGAGAACATCAATTTTGTGAGGTCAGGCTGTCTAATATTTCGTCTTTCTCCAAGTCCGTGTTCTATTTTATGCGGTTCAAATTCTTTTTAAAGTAAGAGGAATAATTTGGCTTAGTACTGGTTACGTTATTTTTCAAGTTGAAGAGTTTGTTCGCATTTGTAGCCGTTTCAAAAGTTACGACCTCGTGGCTGCCGCCATGTTGTTTTGATCGTAGACTTTACTACTTTTCTTGAGGTTATAGCTACTTACTGTTGCCAGTATTTTCCATTTTTTTTGCTCGCTAAGTTAGCTTATCCTTTCAACTTTAAAATTTTCGGGGTCTACCCGGGTCTACCCCTTATGGTTTTCCCGTTGCAAGCCGTTGAAGTAAGAGAGATTCTATGAAGAGATCGAGTAAACCAAGTGGCTCAACTCCCGGGAAACCGGCTGGAAAAGCCAATCGAAGGGAAGCTGGAGGTCAGTCAAATATAAACCTCTCATACAGGAGGAGTCTTTTCAACTTCAAACCAGACAAGGTAAAGAACTGTAATTTGTAATTATTTTGTGCCTCAATTAAAGCGTTTTCATATTGTATTTTTCTTGGCATGGCACAAAATACACAGCATAATTTGCCGGAATGAATTCTTATTGTTAGCATTTTCGAACAGATGTTGTAAAGTTAAGTAATAACCAACTTGTAAATAGTTTACTCTAAAGCGAATGCGTGCAACTGTTATTTTCAGATTGTTTCTCTGTAATAAAGGGTGGAGATCACTTGTCAGTTCTGTTGCAATATAACCAACTTTTTCCCAGCCACTGTGGTAGCTAATATAAACAGCTATTACTTGCTGGTCATACTCATTATCGGGCTCTGGCTGAAGCTTTGCTTGTACTGGTTTATCCTCCTCCAAACTTTCATAAGCCTTTTTCAGGGAAATTTGCCTGCCTTTATAGGCCACTCCAAGCACTTTAAATGGAACAGTATGTTCAGTATCTGAACAATGACTGTCCTCCTCAATTGGGTAATCCGTGTCTGTTTCAGACAGTCTGAATTCCCATAGGACTAAATACATACTGTTTTCTATTTCGATATAACATGATTTTGAACAGAGTATTTCATCTCCAGGTTTTACACGCCCACTGTCTTCTGTCCTAATCAGCACGGGTAATGTTGTCCTTCTGTTTTTAGCAGTTCCCTTCCTAAATTCTATTGTCAGGACAGGAAAGGATGGAATGATCCACTCAGTGTTTTCTTGCTCTAGGCTTTCAAACTTTAAGGTCAGGTGTCTAGACTGCCACAAACCATCCTAAAGGGAAAGTGGTACAAAATAACATTACGCTCCACACATTTGAATTTGATGTTTAATTTTAAGAACTGCTACAGTGTACCTCGGTGTGCAACCACATGATTCAAGATAACCAGTGCCTGTTAAAAGAGAATTCAGACCGACTTACAGTATCAAGAAACTGTGCCATTTTCATGCACTTTTTTTCTCAGAGTAAGATAGACTGTCACACTTTCTCTCGTACAGTTGTACGCGTCTTTGTGTGGCCTCTGCTTCTGTAGGCAAAGGACAGGACCCCTGGGGGGTACTTAACAAAATTTGATACTGGGAGGCTCCACCCTGAGGTCCAACCACTTACCATTTTATACAGATGTATACCATTTTGGCAGGAAAGGTACCCCCTTTATATACCTTTTATTGTAAGGAAGTCCTCTTCTCATTTACATGTAGTGCTTAATAAATAAACTCGTACAGCCATAACGCCCTTTTAAATACCTATATGACCGATTTCCCTACCTTTTTATATACCTCAACTTATGAAATCCTTACCCTTTTATATACCTGAAGCCTGAAAAAGGTACCCCTTTTGGGCGGAGACTCCCCGTATAGGCCATTATAGGGAGTACACCCCCTCCCCCCTCCACAGGACCATTTTCAATTAACAGAGAAATGGCTTTTGTAAAAAGTGGAAGTACATTACAGCAAAGAAATTAATTGGCCCAAAAATTAAGGATACATCACTTCATAGTCTCAATTATCTTATTTGTGGAGTGAAGAGGAAAAGGAATGACGCAAAGAAGCCACATTTTGTTGCAAACAGGGTAACTGTGAAATGACGAAATATGTACATTGTATGATGAATTGTGAACTGTAGTACAGGAAAAATGTTGATCTATCTATTTCTTTGGTGGGAAGTGGAAAAGTATCCTGTATGGTAGTCCTGTCCTTGGGATCAACATTACCAACTGCTAGGTTTACTGCATATTCTTTTGAAAGAGTGCTATTGTAATGTTAAGGAATAGCAATATATTTTATTCAACACAAGTTTTCAGTAAGATCTAGCCGGTCATCAGGTTCCCAAGTTGCTTCATGGGAGAAGACCAAATCAGAGCTTGGTCCAGGAGAACAAAGAGAAATGAAGGGAGGGGGCACGTGGACATCTTTTGATGACGCCTGACAGCATCAAAGAGTGCCCACAGGCTCCCTCCTTTTCTTTCAGACCCCAGACCATGTAGCTCTTTTAGACATTCATACATGAAGCACGTCAACAAATATTATTAGGTGTTGGTATAAGACTGAAATAATTCAATATTATTGGATACGCCCCACATGAGTTCAGGAATGTTTCTGCAGTAGTAGGTTCTGGCCAAGGTGTTAATGGTGCAGTTGCCATAAGAGCAGGATTGAGAATCGTCTGATGATGGAATACTGCCTTAGCTCTTTGAAAGCCATCAGTATAGTCTGTGGGAGCATTTTTGTTTTTCTGTAAGACATCGAAAAAATATTCCTTTGTTACAAGCTTCTGAGCTGTATGAATACCAACACCATGTACATTTTGCTGGAAGTCACACCCTGCAACTATGCACATATTGAGGAAATCATCTTGTGTCATTGACAAATGACACAAGACTTTTTCAATTTGAATAACATGGCATGCACCACTGAGTTGTAACTTGAACAAAACCTGTAACAAAACAAAGAGAAAATAAGAGGTTCAGAGTGTCTTCTGTGTTAACAGAAGTCATTTATTGGAAGTCTACATCGAATTACATGCAATATTACTCCCTCTTACAAATCCACAAGATACATTGGGAGAAAATTTTCGAATAAAAATTTCCAGAAGGATTTACAGTTCTGTGTAGGACGATGTCATTGTTTTGAAGCAATAAACAGGATAACTGTCAGTTACAAATGGCATGATTTAATCATTTTTACCGCTTGACATCCATAAGCAAGAAGGTCTGAATCCTCAGAAATGGCGATGTCAGCATAACAATGTTTAACAAGATAGGCTATTTGTGCAGCGGCCTCGTAGGGAGCTACCACATAATCAATAGCCTTTTGAAGTACAAGAAAAGTATTTTACTTGGAATGAAGTTTTATATTCCAAAAGCTTAAAGCTAATCTAAACAATTGAATATTAATGCAATAATGTGGGGTTTGAAGTCGTGTTGAGCCATCCATGTACTAACAAGAACTCTACTCTGGGGAAGCACCTCATGAAAAATTAAGGACTCACTTGGATAAAATCGCACACCAGGTCGTGGCTGATTTCAGTGGCTGCAGCTACAGCTTTCTTTGCCTCCGTTTCGTTTCCACTTCGCCGGAGTTGCTCGGCTTTTTCCTTCTGTTGCTCTCTTTGTCTACAAGAATGTTCATCCATTTAAATATTTGCGACCACAATATATTGAAAACGAACATTTGGCTTGGAAATTTGGGGTTAAGATTAAGATTAAGATCACATGCAATATTTTTGCTCACCTTGCTCGTTTTACGCGCACTCCTTCCTTGGCCGGTAGAGGTAAGCCATCAAACACAACCAACGGGCGAATGTTGTTTTTCTCCAGCAAATCCAGGAAGGAAATGTAGATCTCTTTAACCCTAAGATGAAAAAGTAAACTACAAATAGGCGAAAACAATAAAAGAGCTCTAATAAGCGGAATATAAGCTTAAAACATAAAAAATTATCACCTTCGATTGTCGCCGAACTGGGAATAACTCAAAGCAATGGCCTTATGTATCCAGCAGGAAGCGTCTATGGCAGCTACTTGACCGTAAAAATTTGTTAAATTGCTCTCCTCAGTGACAGCTTTGAGAAAAGGAAGCAAAGTTTGGATGCCCATTTCAACTTCACTGTAAGTTCGCGAGATGTTCACTCGGTCGCGACCAGAGGCAAATGAGCGATTTCCACACTTTTACCCAGCACCCTTTGTGGGTCGTGACGCACACCGCCTGGCTTAGCGCCGTGTAAAATGAGGTTGACTAGCCTACACGACTCCTACGGTTCGTGACATTTGTACATTTGCCGTTCTCTGTTCGGTCTCTCGACCTTTTTTGTTGCTTCACTCGTGTTTATGAAGGGCACTTCAGGTTGTGTTATAGAGGGGAATTTTTAGTAGAGCTGAGCCGTTAGACTGTGCTATAGCAAATTTAGAGTTCATTGGTCTGCATAGTGTCCGCTGTTATCGGCATGTCGCTTTGCAGAGTTTGACACCTCTGTAATGGGTGTCACGAAAACTCAGACCCCGAAACCTCAGACCCCGAAAACTCAGACCCCTCAAAATTAAAAAATAAAAAAAGGAAATTCGTCTCAAGTGTTTATATCATCTGAATTGCTCTCCTATGGTCACGCAATGTTCATATGCAACAGCAATAATAAGGCGAGATATTTATCTTGTCCGGTTGATCGCCGGCGCGTCGATCAAAGAGTGTAAGACAAATAAGGTTCAAAACAGCAGCCGACACTGTTTCTCAAATCAGTTTTCAGACTTTTTTTCAGATCCGAAAACTCAGACATCTTGAGATTTAAAAAAGAGATTAAACTCGTATCAGTTCTCATTACCTTGATCGTCCTTTATGAACGATGATCTCAAGCAACAGCCAGAAAGTAGAGATTTTTATCTTCGCTGGTATATCGTTATATTGTGTGGTGATTGCGTGACAAGAGTCTTCGAGCTCTATGGATACAAAACGGATTTATGAATAATTCTTACAGCGACTCTGAATAACACTTGTTACAACGACACTGTCTTTTTATTTCTTCAGTAAAAACGTGGCCACAAAATGTAATCAGAATTTATGTCGGCTACTCTTCGAAACATCGATTGTCGGTTTTTCACTGTTTTTTAAATCGACGAACCGTAGGAGTCGTGTAGGCTAGTCAACCTCATTTTACACGCTAAGCCATGTGCTTCGTCGGTATATGGTAAATCCTCGGTTAGGGCATTGTGGTTAGGCTCACAGTGCGCATGCCTCATTGCCTGACCTTGGGTGTGTCCAGTGAAGCGTGAAGTTCAAATCAAAACTTCAATGTTGAATACAAAAGTTGTGCTTTGCGTATCTTCGAGTCTTCTTCGGTATTTCATAAAAGCGAAGACCTCAGTTTCAAAGTGGTATTGTTCTTCATCGGACAATCTTGATTGTTAAACCATAAAGGATGAATGTTGAGGCAAGAACTTTATTGCTGAAGCGAAAAGTCGATTGTTGAATGGAAAACTTGAATGTTGGTTCGTGTTTTTTTATTGGAATATGGGAGTGATCAAGGAAAGATATGATGTCAAACGCAAAGAAACGGTTTTGTATTCGAATGTTGATTTCGAAATAGTAAACATAATTGTTAAAGCTAAAACTTGAATGTTGAGAGCACAACTTGATTTTTGGCGGGGATATAACGCATATCTTAACACTTCAAATGATTACAAACGTATAAGGTTGCATTTAGAGGAAGAATGTTTTCCTTAAAAGTTGTAATCTAAATTGTAAACTTAAATATTGAAATGGAAACTTAAAGGTCAAAAACAAAAGTCGATTTTTGGCGGGGATATAACGCCATACTTACACTGTCTGCGAAGCGTGACTCTCCTGCCCTTCAGCAAATATACGAAAAAAGGAGTATCTGATTACATTCTTTGCATAGCGCGAGTTTAGCGTGACTTGTAATCGGAGAATTTTGTTTACGTCTAATGAAAAAATACCTTGACCTTTTAATATAAATTTTACAATAAGGCTAAGTTTTAACTTTCTTTCCCCAGAAAATTCCACCATTGCTTCTGGCGAACTATACACGATCTTACATTTATCACCGTCAGCGTATTCCATGGCCAGACGAAATACCTTTTTAGCGCACTGAATATTCCCTTTGAAAGTGAACAGAAACAATGCAAACATTCCAGATTACAAAATGTTCTGTTTTGCACGCAAAACGAGAATACAGCTTAACTCTGGATAATTTCAGCCTTACTAGCCAGCAGCTGGTCCCAAATTAGATGCTTTATCCTTGCAAATGTCCTGACGCCCATCGCCGAAGGCCGCCATTTTTTTGTGTAAACAGTTAATTCGCTAACTTGACAAAACCCTCCTGAGGGGGAGATATGACGAAAAAAGCTGAGAAATTGCCGGTAATTGGCTGATGATGACATCATCCGTTGAAGACAATTGGCCGTGGGAGTTTGGGTCTCATCCGCGGAGGTCTGCGTCTGGTCGCGGTGCGGTTGTAACCGCGCTTGAAAAAAAACGTGGTTACTTAAACTGTCTGCGAAACGTGACTCTCCTGCCCTTCATCAAATATACGAAAAAAGGAGTATCTGATTACATTCTTTGCATAGCGCGAGTTTAGCGTGACTTGTAATCGGAGAATTTTGTTTACGTCTAATGAAAAAATACTTTGACCTTTCAATATAAATTTTACACAAGGGTTTTTGACGAGCGCTAAGGCTAAGTTTTAACTTTTTTTCCCCAGAAAATTCCACCATCGCTTCTGGCGAACTATACACGATCTTACATTTATCACCGTCAGCGTATTCCATGGCCAGACGTATACCTTTTTAGCGCATTGAATATCCCCTTTGAAAGTGAACAGAAACAATGCAAACATTCCAGATTACAAAATGTTCTGTTTTGCACGCAAAACGAAAATACAGCTTAACTCTGGATAATGTCAGCCTTACTAGCCAGCAACTGGTCCCAAATTAGATGCTTTATCCTTGCAAATGTCCTGACGCCCATCGCCGAAGGCCGCCATTTGTTGTGTAAACAGTTAATTCGCTAACTTGACAAAACCCTCCTGAGGGGGAGATATGACGAAAAGAGCTGAGAAATGGCCTGTAATTGGCTGAGGATGACATCATCCGGTGAAGACAATTGGTTGATGAAGACATCATCCGCGGAGGTCTGCGTCTGGTGACACGAAAACGAAAAAAAAAAAACCCCGTGCAGAGCAAGAACCGCGCTCGGCCCATGGCCGCGCGGTTAATAATTTTTCGATAACCATAGGAACAACTGCCAAATATCGTGACGGAAAGATGTAACGCTTGTAATATTTGTTATGGAATATGAGAGACAAGCAGTAAAAATTTATCCTGAAAGCTGTGTATACGATAAATTTTCCAGCGATTGCCCCCTCGGCAGCCCATAATTTCTCAGTCAAAACAATAGAATTCAAGATGGCCGCCGTATCGGTAAAAAGGTCTATTGTAGGAAGTTTAATGTTTTGTAAGTGTCTGAGAGAGAGTTCCACAGTACCATATGGAAGTACTGTCATTAGGGTTCATTTGAAAGGCTGCACACTGGGTTTGGCTCTGGAAATGAAGGGGTTGATTGTTGCAGAAATAAATTGTCAACCGCTTGTACTCTACATGTCACGTACTTTGTTTCTGTGGGTGATCCTGGACTAGTTGTTTATTTGTTTTCACATTTCAATACATCAGGAGATGTTCGACTTATTAGCCATTCTGGATTTCAACAACGAGCGAAAACGGATGTCGGTGAGTAGTCAGATCATCAAAACCATTTGTCCATGAGCTGTAGTAGTTTTGGATATTACTGCAAATAAAACTGTACAACACTTGAGTAAACAAGCTTTTATTTAACCGGTAAGTCCCAGGTGCTAAACTAATTTACACGTGGTTTTATGATAGGAAAATCGCCTTTGGATTATGATACATAACGCCAAATTTGAACGCGTTTAACTCGTCCAAGTTTAGCCATACACACCCCTGAACGAAAAGTATTTTCCCCAAGGTGTCATCAGCGAGTGGGTGCTGGGACTCGTAGGTCTTCTCGGTTCAATAAAAGCTTGGTTACCTGAGTGTTTCTGAAGAGAGTTCAAACGCCGAAAGTAAATGAACGACTTTATTTTATGGTAATTTGCTTTTATTTAGTCGAAATTCACGTCTCCTACAACTCATGGATGTCTTAAAAGCTGGACGACGATTTCTAGGCGTAATTCACAAGTTTTATTTGTGTTGTCTTTAGGTTATTGTCCGGCAAGGCGATCAAATAAAGCTGTACTGCAAAGGCGCTGGTTAGTTGCTTGTTTGTTTATTTGTTTTCTTTGCGAGACCTAGAGATAATTATTGTTTCTTTTCCCTTCCAAAGGCAGTCTTGGCTATCTTCCTTTATATTTTTGTCATGTTCAACCTCGAGTGTATTCTTGGTCTTCAAGTTGTTGTGGTTCTTTTTGCTTGGGGGTTACTTTTGCATTCAACTTAACGGCGGTGAACTTCTGGTCCTCATTTTCCGGGAATCATTCGCCAACTTGGAAATGGAACAGTACTTTGTCAGTTTATGCTGATTTCTTTAGATGAGGGGGCGGGATGTGGGTGGGTGGGTGGGTGGATGACCAAAACAGTGTGACTTACCTTCATGCACTTTGTGTGGCAAATTTTGACCTCTGGTCAAACGTGATTGTTATGTTGTAACTTCGTCTTGCAGATACTATCGTTTACGAACTCCTCGATCATTCTTGTAAACCGCTCATGACGAAAACAATGCAGCACTTGAACGTAAGTTTTCAACGTGCAATGATCGGAGTGCCGCTTTAATTGGCCATTTCCAAGTTACCTTGTGCCTCTGTTTCAAAACGAGTCGGAGTCCTCAAGCAAAACCTTTCACATGAGAATGAGTTTGATTTACATGAAAACGAATCTGAAGGGGGAGATGGGCAGAGGCACGTTTTCATTTAAAGTTTCGCACGAAGATCCATTTTGATACGTAGGCAAAAAGCAACTCAGAAATGGCCTCTTCGATTTCATTTTCATGCAGTCTTATGTAGGGTGTACCCTCACTGCCAACAATTTTATCTTAGGTCTTTGCATCTGAAGGTTTACGTACCTTAGTAGCAGCTTACAAAGACATACCTTTGGATGCCTATAAGGAATGGGAAGCTAAATACAAGGAGGCGAGGTGAGAGTGTGTTTGACTTTCTTCTCCGATGAAGAACTAAAAGGTACGTGGAGTAATTTGTTCTAACAAGTTTTTGTTTTGTTTTATTGTTTCAGTTTGGCCATGGACAATAGAGACGAGCTAGTTCAACAGGTGAATTTGTTTTGTATCTTAAAAATAAAAGTAGCTGAGAGGATGATTTCAAAGTAGTGATTGTGTGTTCCAGGAGTTTGTTTACTTCGGGAGCAGCGCTTAAAACTTGGGAGGGGGTTGGGGCGTGGAGCGCTAAACTCCAACCCGCGTGAGGTTTCGCGCACTGGTCTCCTACTAACTGAACGCCTGGAACAGGCCAATAGCAAGGCGATTACGATGTCATCGTGACATTTCAGTCACTTCCGGTTCTTCTCTAGCTCATTACGTGATATAAATACTTGATCAGTATAAGCAACTGATTGCACCATGATCTCGTGGCTACTTTCAGAACACTACCGAGTGCTAGCACTATTCCGTGACAGGAACTACATACAGTGTGTTAAAAATGACATCCGTTCGATGTAGAAACGAATGTTTGAGTGAAGCAAGTCCTGATTACTTTTTGGTGTTTCTTTTAATACGACCGAGGCGTATCTCTTTAACTTTTCTTTTAGCAGGGATGGTGCAGTGGTGGGAGGGTTCGCCTCCCACCAATGTGGCCTGGGTTCGATTCCAGCCCGGTGCCATATGTGGGTTGAGTTTGTTGTTGGTGGTTCTCGCCTTGCTCCGACGGTTTTTCTCTGGGTTCTGCGGTCCCCCCCCCCCCCCCCTGCAAAAAAACCTTCGAATCTTCGAATTCCAATTCGACCAGGATAGAGGACCCGCATGATAAACCAACTAAGGCTGATGTAGCTTCCTCTCTAAATATTGTCATTAGGTGATCTCAAATAACGTGTTCTATGCGTTTGATTACTTGTGTCCGAGTTGCGCAAGCACAATTGACCTAATCAAAACAGGTGGACAGCTCGTGTGTTTTCTTGTGCGGTAATATTTTTCTCCTTGATTGGTGGAACTTCAAAAACGGAGATACGATCAATCTCGATAAAAATGAAATAATATAGGGCGTGACTGATTACTTCGCTTATCTTCTTGGCTTAAACATCTGTATGATTATAGCAAAATATTATTTATATACTGCTTCAGGAAAAGAAGAAGTGTTTTATTTGGATGTCTTCTTAGCGGTCCTGACAAATAAAATCACAATTGATAAACATAAATCTAAGTCACAAATAAATATGTAAGAAGGCCACCTATTGTAGCTACCGTCCTACATAAAAGAAATGTAAGATATTAATAAATTGTAAATAATGTTAGTATTAAATTGTGTTAGTATTGTTAAATCGTGAGTTAAGTTAGCGCTGTAAGCAGAGTAGGTAATTTTTGTATGCAATGTAATGTTATTGTCGCAATAAAGATTTTTTCGCCAAAATGTTTTAGTTCCTCGTGGTAATCGATGAATTCATTTGTTCTGTATGAAAGCAGAAGATCAACTAGCAGGAATTCCTTTTTCTTTTTTTGCGTGCCAGGCTTATCAGGATATTGAGCAGAACTTAATTCTGATTGGTGCAACGGCGATAGAGGACAAGCTACAGGATGACGTACCTGATACTATTGCTACTCTAGCAGAGGTCAGTGGATCCACATGAATTTACCGAAACTCATCTTTCCTACGATGTGTCACGGATTGCAGAGTGTCTTTAAAAACAAATTTAGTACACACTTTTTACAGTAATTACACTCGAACCATGAACACTGGACATTTTTTATGCATTTTTTTATAACTCTTCATTTAATGTACAAGGTTAGAGATTATGCAGTGGAAAAAAGCGAAATACTCTTGGTAATATGAAAAACCCTCACTCTATTATCACTTTAGACACTTTGTACCAAAAAACGTCGAGAGTTCTCGGTTTGAGTGTTCTCACTGTAAGATAATCTTTGGGAATCCGTGTCAACCTTCCTCTTAATAGTAACCATCCTTCCGTTCTGCCAGACTAATAGTGCCTCGTTCCCTTTTGTCAACAGGCGGACATCAAAATCTGGGTTTTGACCGGAGACAAAGTAGGTCAGTGTGATCTTTTTCCCTATCTCCTTCATTATCCATGACAGCAGGGAAAAGGACGCTGTCCGTGTCTGTATTTTTTCTTTTTAATATGCAACAAACCTTAGCCTGGTTATATGAAACATAATTATGGTTAAAAGTTCGTAGACCTGCACTGGTGCTAAACCCAATCAGTTATGATAAATGCTAAGTAAACAGTTCAATGTTAGTCTACTTTGCTTCTGGGAGGCAGGTAGGCAGGTGGACTTGCATTGCAGGCTCGTGAAGACTTGCTCCGTTGGCACTGTGTTTATCTCTTCTCCGGTTTTCTTCATGCGGTGTTTTATTTCTTACAGAGACAGCCATCAACATTGGATACTCTTGTCATCTACTGACCGATGACATGACGGAAGTGTTTATCATTAATGGAGAAACTCTGGAATCCGTTCAGCAGGCTATAGCTGAATACAAGACCAAGATTTTGGGCGGAGCGTCAGCAACTAAACCACAGAAAGAAAACAGCCTCAGGGATGTCGAGGTTGAAGTGTTATCGCACAAATCTTTCAAGGATAATCCTGGAGGAGAGATTTCAACCTCAACACAGGTGATAACAACTGGCGCGTGCACGTATCGCCAGTTATAATCCATCGATCATTGTCGTTCGCACGCGAGTGATCTCAAGGCGTCACGTGACTGTATATGCCCTAGCTAAAACATGTGAATATCCCAGTGATATTCCCTAATTTTTAAAAGATCCCGCGTGTTGCGAAAAATATTTGAAGGATAACAAACATAATAGTCTCCATTTGACTTTAAATATTATGCTCGGATATTTGTCCTTGGACTTTATCTGTTCCTCGAAGCTCACTTCTGTTCGCTTCTCGCGAATATCCAAGCATATGCTCGCAACGGAGATCAACATCGTCTAGTATAATGTAAATTTCTATAATCAATGGGTGACCTTTAAATTGACTCGTGCTTATTTATTTGGTTGGAATCACTGATAACTGAGAATGTGCATTTGTTTGTTTCTTTTTTTTATTTTTGTGCTCCCAGGAAGGAAAGGAGGAAGAAACGTTTGGACTTGTTATTCCTGGAAAAAGTTTAGTAAGTGAAACCTTTCTCTTTTCTTTTTTTTTTGCTTTCAATTTATGCATTTACTTTTGCTGATTGGTCTAAATGCGATGCTGTCATAAATATGTTATTTGCTTTCCTCTATTTCAGGCTTTTGCACTTCACGAAAGTTTAGAGAAAGAATTCCTGTCATTGGCGTGTTTATGTAAGGCGGTAATATGTTGCAGAGTCACCCCTCTTCAAAAGGTACATACTTAGACCATTTACGATAGGTTGCCCGTCCGTTTAATTTTCTGGTCATTTGTGATGGTCTCCAGGCGTTCTCCTAAGGCAAGTCAAACACGCAGATCGTGGCCATATGGGAAAGCGGCTCAGTTCCTTGTCACAGCACTCATTTGTTTTCTTTCCGCTATCTCTGTTTTGCCAAAGAATTTTAAAGGGAAGAGTGGAACCTATTTCTTTTACTTTTGTAGGCGTTGGTTGTGCAGCTGGTTAAAAACAATCTGCAAGCTGTGACACTAGCCATTGGAGATGGAGCAAATGACGTCAGCATGATTAAAGGTATGCTCGAGACAGTTGAGTGGGGTATTGAAAAAACTGTTGTTGCACAGAGATTGTCGTGGACATAAATTTGAACTCCATTTCAACTAGTTACGTGAGACTCATTTGTGGTTTGGTTTTTGTCCCTTCAGCTGCTCATATAGGTGTTGGAATCAGCGGCCAAGAAGGAATGCAAGCCGTGTTGGCGAGTGATTTCTCCTTCGCCCAGTTTAAATATCCTTTACTTCTAAACAAGACTAGAAAATCTAAGTAAGCTTTAACGCAAGTCTTCACTGACTGTGAACACCTTAGTTCTATTCGAAAATAGCCTGCCAACGAAGAGGCTTTGTTTCAAACTGAAGTTTGGGGCGGAAGTCCCCAGCCAGTCAAGGCTGGTTTTCACTAGCGCATAAACATGAGCATCAGCCGACATACGCAGACTCGGCAAGATGTTGATAATTAACACCTTTTGTTAGGAAAAGTGTTAACAAAAGACGCTAATAATCGACATCTTACTGAGTCTGCGTATGTCGGCTGATGCTTGTGATAATCGGCTAGTGAAAACCAGCCTTCAGAGACACGCTTCGTCGTGTCTCTGCAAACCGGTGATATGTTGATTCGATCTTGTAAAAAACCTGGCATGTAACCTGTGAAAGACCAGCTTCCATTGTAGGAAGAGTTGTGTTAGTGCTACAATGTTAGATTCATACAGGGTTTGAAGCTAACTTTTCAACACACTAGGCTACTCGCTGTTTCACCAGCCAAATCCAGGCTGATATTTCACCAGTGAGGTTTTGGAGCAGTTACCTTTTTTTGCATGCCTAATTACAGCCCACAAGACCTGCCTTGAGATGTTCGATTATATGGATCTGAGACAATTAGTGTAGTCTGTGACTAGGTTGCTAACGTTTGTCTCGGCCATTGATTCATGCTTCAGGATTTGTATTTGAGACATCAAGTTTGCGTGCGCTTATCTTCAACTTTCATTTATTCGTCACCTGTTTTAAGTGTTCACTTTTCCCCATTAACTCTGTCTGTCATTTGAAATACGTTTTCCTTAACAATTGTTCAGATATCTTCAGCGACTCCTTCTTGTCCACGGACGATGGTCGTACTTTCGAATGAGTAAATTTTTAAACTACTTTTTCTACAAGAATTTTGCATTCACACTGTGTCAACTATGGTACGCATTTTATACTGGTTTTTCTGCACAGGTACGGTGAATTAGCATTCTATTTAGGTTCTGTCTATGCACGGTGTGTGTGTGATATTCAGTTACCTTAAGGTCGCATGGAGTGATGTGATTATTATACCTAATCGTACCCTTTTTTGGTGCGTTTTGAACGGCGGCATACCAGTTTGGCCAATCCATGGTTCGTATTACCCATGGCGAGATCAAACTGGTCTGATACGCCGCCGAAGCGTACCAAATTCGGCCAAGTGAGCATGATATCGTATAGCCATATCAGGTCAGTGACTTGATATCGCCGGATAATCAGGACAGCAGAGACGGGTTTTGATTGGCTAATGGTGATTGGGTACGGTAAGGCTTGATGATGAAATCTCCCAAGTGAAACTATCGTACAAAGTTTCTTGTGATTTATAGCTTAATCTTCTGGCCCAGGTTGTTTCGCCGGAAAGTGAACAGTCCTCATTTAAAACGACAACGTAATGGTTGATAATTGTAGTGCCTCTTAGTGATTTACAATTTTCAACCTGCATATTGTGCCATTCAGCCTGGTGCCGAGCTTTCTCCATCCCTTCCAAGGCTATAGCAACAGATAAAAGTCTAGTCGGCAAAGGACTGTCGTTTGACATACTTCGGTGGTGAGATGCAAAGTGAGAATTTGAAGTGTCTTGCCCAAGGGCACATTGTCATAACCCCGAGCAGGGTGCAATCTGGAGCACTCAATGCCAGTTGAGGTCATGTACTTTGTTCTGCTTGTGTTGAAGATTATGTAATTTCATTTTCAAAGTTTAATTCGTTTATTTTCAGACGCTGTATGATGCATGGTTCATCTCATTTTATAACGTGTTTTTCACCTCGGCGCCGATCGTCTTTTTAGCTGTTCTTGATCAGGTAGGATTAGGATTAATGTTGGTGACTTTCTTATTTGGCTCACTGATGAATTTGTTTTGAAAAGATAGGATTGGTAACAAAGCAAGACCGCCGCCTTGTTGTATTGGGGGAGGGGGGAGGGAGGTGTCCAGTGTGGGTAAGATAGGTTACGAGTGACCTTGTGGGGAGAGCTGACGGTTAAGATAACATCGTGTAAACTAGACATAATTTCTGATGCTTTCTTTCTTTCTCAGGACGTTTCGGAAGCAGGTTGCTCCAAGCATCCTCGTTTGTACATCCCTGGCCAAAGGAACTTATTGTTCAACAAGAAAATATTTTTTATGAGCTTATTGTACGGAACCCTGACGTCCCTAGCGATCTTCTTCATTTCATACGGTGTCTTCCATGATCGTATAGCGAATAATGGTTTAGAGACATCTTCTGTGTACTTCTTTGGCACTGTGGTGGCAGCTATTCTGGTGGTCGTTGTAAATATCGAGGTGAGACGACGGCCATTCGATGATACTAGAAAAAAATACCGAATTCTGCTTGTTTAGGTAGACGTTGTACTAGTAATTTCGTGATTTCGGTAAATTTGGCTTACTACTTAGTGTGTTATCTAAGCTTCGATAAATAGGCCGATCTATTAAAAATCCTAACTTGGCTACGAGGCTTGGGGGAATAAAACAATGGAAATTAATTATTCATCCCTCGACCTCGATGCGATTTCTTTTGTTTTATTTCTTCAAGTCCCGGAGCCAAGTTATAATATTAATATATCGAAAATGGCATATTTTTAATTCACGTAAGTGACCAGTTATTAAAGGAAACTCCTGGCTGAAAGGTATAACTTTTGTATAGTGTTGTTTTTTTTAGTATATCACACCGTACAAGCCCTAGAAATCCTTTTAAGAGTTTTAATTACCGTTCTTATTGTCCTCTTCAGATCTCGTTTCTCACACAGTACTGGACGTGGATTAGTCACTTTTTCATTTGGGGAAGTATCACCTTTTACTTTGTGTTCTACTTCGCATTTTACGCCGAATTCGTGTTCAACCTCTTCCCTCAAGGCCACTACTATGGCATGCAGTTCGAAGTTTACGGCAATGGAGCGTTCTGGTTCTGCTTGTTTCTCGTTCTTGCCGTGACAATCACTCCTCGTTTGTGTTACTACTTTATTGAAAATGAACTGTATCCATCACTCAGCGACCTTGTCAGGCGACAAGAGGCTCACAAGAGACTCCAAACCAGTCTCAGTCCCTTGAAAGAATTTAAGCCTCGGCTGGTTCGTAGGCGAAGCTCTAAGCGTTCCAGTTATGCCTTTGCCCACCAGGAAGGATTTGGCAAAATTGTCATGTCACCTGCAACGTTTTTTAGAAAAAAACTACGTCAAGGAACAGCAAGTAAAAATTAACGTAATTAGGGTGTTAACACGGTGAAATATTTTGCTATGTTGAGTCTATTAGCTTTTGCCTCCCATGCACGTCAAATTGAAAGTAAATGGGAGTTATTGAAAGTTCCGCGGTTAAATTTAAAGTGCGCGCAAACCGATACTTTTAAGCTTTTTTATTACATAACTTCAGTACTACACAAAGAGCACGATTTATTAACTGTAGAACAACTCGATGAAAGAACCTGCAACATTTTCCGCGCATCAAGTGAGCGGCACTAACACTCTCGTGCACCGATTTCTCGTGTAGTTAGATAGACTAAGATATATTTTATATTTGAGGCATTTGACAAGGGTCGTGTAGATACAGAAGTGAAACCTTGGTATATTTTAGTAACTAGTAGAATATAAGGTTTGGAAGCACTTTTTTTTTTAGCCCCGACCGTTTTATCAAGGGCGAATAGCTTAGTAGAAACCTTTATTCTGAAGTTCAATGCTTCCACTTTGCACAGTATTGTTTCTGCCATTGTGCGCAGTTAGATTTTAACGTAACCGAGGTTCAGGTGCGAAAATGTTTATTTTATTATACATACATTTATGCTCCAAATCTGGCAAAACTTTCCTTTCCAAATGATTTTTATTTTTCTTCATAAATATCTGTTGGTTTAGGCATAAACCGAATCATAGTTTTGGTGTGTTTGCAAAAGCAAGCCATCTTAGAATCTTTAACATTTGTCGACCTTAGCCGGTCCGAAATTTACGTTTCGTCAAGGTTCTATTTCACAAAACTGACTGAAACGAAGTTACGCTCTTTGAATAGTATTTTTGTGTGCGGGCCTTCAATGCACGCACGACACTCGGTAGTTCCCAGGCCCTTTAGAAGGCAGCACAACTGGGAAGATAGGCTGTTCATGTAAGGTGAATTATTGTGTACCATTTAATGATACACTCGGCCTATAAACCTACATTCAAGACGGTCGGATCCGACAATTAGTAAGCACCGTTTTAGTTGTCCAACCACTTTGCCTCCATTAAATTAATGCTTGGAAGTTTATAAGTAGTACAACCATTTCTTCATTATTAAATTAACTGCTGCAAGCTTTGAAGTTTGACAGCCGTTTTGTCGTTATGAAATTATATGGGGCTTTTTCTACCTCATGGTATAAAAGGAAATTAGCTTGTTTATGACCCGGTAAAGTAAGTAAGGTTCCTTGAGTATCACTATCTTAAGTAGCTAAAGCTTTGTGGGTTAAAAAAAATAAAATGTCAAGAACTATGGTTGGTGATCAGTTTAGTGTAACGCGGTAATGGTACATCCATTGCTCTCTCTATGCATTCATTGTTCATCGCTTGACCTAACCACTCAAACATCTTACATGACACGCTTGTTCCATATACGGCTGTTTTAAAAAGGTTCACAGTTATTCGCAAGTTAAAACCAAAACTGAACAAATAGAGTGACTCGATCCGCGCGAAGCTGTTTACTTAACTATTTCACTTTTAATATCGTTACTATCGCCTAAGCGTTTTCTTTATCATTCATGCCGTAACTTTCTTGTATTGTTTCTATGTAAATATTTTAGAGTTTTAGTCAGTAGTTCAGTTCTTAAAAACGCATTATACATAAGTCTCAATGCTTTTACATAAGATTTAAAATAATTACAAGAATAAGATCAAAATTTTACTATAGGTTAAAAGCAATTTTAAAAAAAGGTATGTCTTGAGCCTGGTTTTGAAGGAATTTAAGGTCTCGGAATATCTCAGTACCTCATTAGCATTCTCATAATCGATTGCATATATTAAAGCACACACAATTTTGCTTTTCAACTTGAGAATGACCTTCGAACGGTCGAAACGTCGATAATTTTTAACATTAACTTTTATTGTGAAATTCAAAACAGTTGTCGGAGAAAAAAAGTCAAACCTACTCGACAACACCGAATGGTTGTCTGGGTATTTATTGGAGTTTCGCATATCGCTGTAGAAGAAATCTACAAATATTAGTACAGTTGATAACATGATTTCGAGTGAAATTTGGATAAACAAGCACGAGAAGATTTTTCAAAGGACCGGCTTGCAAAGATGCTGTTCGGTTAAGTGGTCAAGTGTCATCATGTGCGATTTTAATCCAGACAATGGAGGGGGACATTGAGGTTTACGGTATTACGGTAATAAGCTTTTTTCATGCTGTATTTCAGTAATTTAAATCTTAACGTGCCGTATCGCGGTATCATCTAGCCCGGCTGTCTGAGGCGATTTTTCAGCCTTTTGACTGAAGGTATTCAGTAAAACAATGCCCTTCATGGTATTGCGGCACTGTTCATTCGCACTCTCCTGTCTCATGCAGGTCAATACACTTTGCAAAACAAAACACAGTAAGCTATAAAGGTCAATAAGTGAGCTATAAAGGTCGAGATAAAAGAACACGCTAGATTGATGCAACTTTAAGTAAGTGGGACCGATTAAAAAGAGATCTAACTGCGGTATCGGTATTTCGTCGATTTTCGACACGGTATGTCGGAATTTGCCAATTTTTCTTGTGGTATTGCGGTATTTGGTACCCCCCAATGCCCCCTCAGTGTAGTAGCTCTCGTAAGCTTGTAATTCTTATAAGATAATTTGGTTTTATCAACTGAGTTGGCCACCGTAAAGAGATTCGAAAGCTGATGACGATCGATTCGCTCCGACGAAGGGCTAACGCCAGCTTTCGAATCTCTTATGGTGGCCAATTCACATCATCAACTCAGTTGATAAAACCAAACTATCTTGTAATACTCCCCACCGACGCAGCACCACAGTTTCTTTAGAAACTTACCCGCTTTATTCATTTGTAATTCTTATGCTTGTTATAACAGGTGTTACTGCTTTAGAACTGAGGGCATTGTTTCTGTTGTATGTTCTATTGTCTTCTCAAAGGGTATCAAGCCATTCACGTGAAACCTTACGAGAGCTGCTAACAGACCTTTTAATCCCGCTCCGCGGCAACTGTAAATAGATCTCAATATATTGGGTGCAGTCGTTTTTGAGCGACGTACGGCAACCGGAAGTGAACGTTTCTCATTGGGCAGTGGATGCACTCTAATTTTCAAGTAAATCGTCTCTATACGAGTAACGACACTTAGTATTACAAATGTGGTAGCGCCAAGGCGAGTAAAAAGAGAAAACGTCTCATTTCTGGTTGCCGTTCGTCGCTCAAAAACGCCTTTGTTTAAGCTCTCTAAGCCTTTGTTTCACTGGGGTTGTTACTTCAGCGCACGAGCGAACTATCATGAAATGATGCTCGGTTAACTCCGAATATTTCCAGTGTTCGACAGCTGCTGCTACGGAAACTGAATAAACTGATCGTTGTTACTTCGGCTACTGTGCATGTTAACCTCGTTCCCCGCTGGATTTGAGCCAGTTATTTTTGTATAAGATTCAAGTAAATACGAAGTGATTAGTGATACATATTTTTTTTTTTATCCGACAGAAGTAAGGAGCATTGAATGATCTTAAACTAGTATCAGAAACATATCATTAATTCACCTATCGTAAAAATCACTATGCTGTTACTAGCGTGTTCACTAATTTTGCTAATTTTAAGACGAGTGAGATTATGCGCAGTAACAAGTGGGCATGAATTGGAACTCGTCTTAACATCCAAAAAGGAGAAGTCACCCCCAAAAAGGCAGTCCTGACCCATAGGTAATGAAGCTGGTTTGCAAACGGTTTTGAACCGGAGACAAACTTCACGAACACTAAAAACCATCATGATTAATTACCGAAGTTTTTAATCCATTATCAATATTTAAATTCAAGGCCATAACCATGGCTATGGATACCTCTTTCATAGTATTCGACACGCGTTGATAATTTGAGATCATCGGCCGGTCGCAAGTTATTAGTTATTCTTTGCAGAAATGGCAGAGAGAGACAAATCAGCCATGAAAGTTTCGCTTTCTCGTTCTCGATTCCCAATTTTCCTGTTCATCTCACTTGTTTTTATCGTCATTGTTCTACTATACTACTACTGGAATCTATCTTCTTCAAACCAAATTCTTCTTAGAGAATTGAAAATTTTAGAAAGCGGAAAGTTCGAGACAGAAAGAAGACGCAGCGCGTTGGAGAGCCAAGTCTTCGAAATAGAGAATGAACGGCGTTTGGCGGAGGAGGATTTAGAGAAAGAAAGATCGAAGCGACTAGAGAATGAAAGAATGACAATGGAAGTGTCTTCTGAACTGCAAGGACAGCTTGAAATAACAAAAGAGCAGCTTTATACTGCACGGGAAAACGAGGTTGGTTTCAACATGGAGATGTTATATAATGTTTTTTTTCCGTTAACTTATGAGATACCCGGTCTTTCGGCTATACGTTGTAAATACATCCAGTTTGGCTACTGTAGTAGTGTAACTGTATTTTTGCAATGTTCTAATTTCATTATTAATCTGCGTGCCGTGCTTAAGATTCACGAAAACTCTGCCCGGCCATAGAACCAAAGATAAATATTACTAGGTGAGTCATTCAGCATTCAGGTCTCTCGCGAGAAATTTTCCCCCGAAAGTTAACCAGCCCATCGTCAAGAAATCCTGCTGGACTGGCTACCAGACCAGGCAAGGTGGAGCTATCTTGCCCGTTCGGAATTGCCGGCTGTTTCCCGCATGAAAATGGTGCTCCCTAAATCCTTTATTGATCAAGCTTGTTCGGTCCCCGGTTCGGTCAAGATGGCTGGATATTGGTCTCTTTTTTAGTTCACGCCTTCATAAACCTCGACTGTGTCTCGGTCCATAAGACGAAGCAAAAAAAGTTCTTGGCCAGTCCTTCGGCCATAATCCCTCACGATTTGTCAATAGCCATCACCGGACTCGATCCTGTATGTCAGCAGTTTGTTGCATCCATTAGTGTTTATATATTGAAATGCCCATGTAACCACAGTGGAATCCGGTTTATTAATAAGGGCGCAATTGAAGAGACTTGCATACTGTCCCAGTAAGACTTATTCTCCGTCATAATTGTTATTTTAGAAGCTGATTATCTTACAGTGTAATCACTCTCTTTCACTCACTTTTATCTCAGGCCGAGACTGTTTGCAAAATCAAAAGTAGGGGCGTTCCAACTTGTTGCCTGTGTTTAAAGCAAAAAGCCGACATATATTTTCAGCCTCCTTAGACGTTGTCGATACGCTTAAAAATTAGACAATAAACCGGAATAATAGATTCGTAATAATTTTCTCTGAAATTGTGTCGACCCCCCGCAGAGAAACACGTCCTACAGTTTCGCAAAGATCTCTGGGATTGTTTCAGTCGCAAAGGTTCAAAATGGCGTCCAATGGAATAGTATTCAGGCCGGGCAGAGGTCCATCTTTCATCCTCGTAGGGCTTGTAGTCATTGTCATCATACTGTTTTACAGTTATTGGGGTGTTTCTTCCAACAACAATAAGTTACTCAGAGATGTTAGTGTTCTGCAAGACCGGCTACGCGTTTTAGCAGCTCGCAAGCTCACTGCAGACAAAAAAGGTTCTGCTTTAGTGAGCCAAATCACTCAAATGCAAGACGAGAAAGAGAAAGTGATAAATTCAAGGGACTCCAAGATATCTGAAATGTCCAAAACCTTGCAAAGCAGAGAGGCTGAATTAACAAAATTTCAACGACAAGAGGTTGGTAAATGTTTCCTAGCTAAGTTTATGCATAAATTTGAATACAACACGCTTAATTAATTAGGCTGAAGCTTCGTTTTCTTGCAATTTTCTATGTCTGTTCTTTGTGGTTGGCATTGAAGCTTATCCAAATCATATGTTGTTAACTTGTGATGAAGTTCGTCAATTTTTTTCATGCGATAGTGCGTATGGTCATGAGAAAAGTTTCGAATTCGTATTATCTTCTTGCAACCTACGCCCGTAGCTTAGCAACTTATTATTCTTGCTGTTGGACACGTTGAGATTATGTTAATCTTTTGTACCTTAAACGGAGCCCATAAAATAACGTTTCACGTTTTTCCTTACTAGTGCTTAATAGAAACCATTGACAGATTTTTAAATTTGGTTATGCTTATTGTTTTGAGTTCTCCACAGTATCCTATATCTATTTAACAATAAATTATATTATGAGCTCGAGATTTTTATGAGGTGATAGTTGATGAGGCCAAAGGCCGAATCAACTATCCCTACTTAGAAAGAAAGAAACCATTACTGTTTTTCTTTTAGTCTTCTCAGGAATTTATTTATCCATTTGCGTCCAAGTGTTGCTCTAAAACTTTAAATGAAAAAAAACATTGCCATTTCGTAGACAGCCTCCGGCCACTGCACTCTAATGGCTGATAGTATACGAGTAGCTCAGCAAATCAGATTGCAGCATTCGCATTAGTATACTACTAGAATTATGCTAATCAAAATTGTACTTTTCCCCTCCATCATTCAATAGAGGTGTACTGATTAATACAGACACCATGAGTACCGCAGGAAAAGAACGATTTGCTAATAAGTACCAAGGCTTGAGATTTCTATCTAAAAGACCAGTTTACAATGTTTTCTAGGTGTACTTCAAAAGTGCTCAAAGTGAAAAGCAGTGCTCGAAATTAGGGGTCGTCAGTTTTAATTAGCACTACTTTATAATTCTTATGTTCAAGCTGTATATAGTTTCTGTAGATGTAGGTTTTCTGTAGTCCTCTTGATTGTTTTAACCAATTTAAATCGGCAATTATGGTTCAGAGGTTTAGTAAACTAATTTAGCAGTTAGTTTTTTTTAACACTCGATAGCCTGTGCTATTATTTGTGCATGATGTTAATATTGGTTGCACAAGTATAAACTGCATGACAAACTGCAGGGAGTGTCGCTTATGGCCGGCTACCAGCTACTGTAACTTCACCAGCCGAAAGAGAACTTACATGTAAATCTAGCTGAAATTTTAGACAAAAACGAAACTTGGGTACACTTTTAAGGCCAGAAAGCTGGCTTAGTGTTTCCTGCTCTACAGTATGTTCCTGAAATTGTATTAAAGAAGAAACAGAAACACATTTTAACTTATGAATTGCATTCAAGTAACACATTGTTCTAGAGATGATTTCAAAATGCTTTCATTACTGTTCATGTATGTGTTTTACCTATGAAAAAGTGCAGCCTCATGCAAGGTCATGAGTAGATAAACGGCCAGCAAAGCTTGAATGTAATCTACATGTATAGCCATGTTGAAATCAGTATCTTTGGCCATGTTTCTTTGTAGGAAAAAACCTGCCAAGACATACATGTACACACTGTAGAATTATTTTCTAAATCTAGATAAACTGTCACATTTTCCTACTTGTCAAAACATCTGCCTTTACATGTGTTTATGTTGTGTATATTATGTTATTTAAACATTGTAAGTTTGAGCAGGTTTTGAGATGCTATCAACTTCCTCCAGCTTTACATTTGAGTTTTTTTTTGTGTTTGTTTCTTTTTTTGCTTCCTGAATGATCTTTGGTTACTCCATTCATAGAAAAACTACCAGGAAGAATTAGAAACATTGAAAAAAGGAGTGAACAGCTCATCTTTTGACCTCCAAAAATTGAAAGGTAAGATCATAGTAAAGTGCTATGTTTCTACAGTTTGACTCAAGAACTTTGTTAGTGTCTGACCTCACATACAGTGTATATATGTTGCAGGTCAAAATGAATTTCGGGTTAAAATGAAATTCCTTTGTCTTCTAACCCTAATTATTCATGGATCATGATTAATTAGGGTTAGAAGACAAAGGAAATTGAGAATCAAACTAGGTTAAAATCATTTTAACCTGAATTTCATTTTGACCTACAACATATACATGTACAGCATGTACATCTCTGACCTGCCCAATACAAGGGAACAGGAATCAACATGTTATGAGCTCGGTTAGGCCTGATGGTAACTACCTGACCTTTGATGTAATGTTGAACTGCACTTTCCTGAATGTGGTTATTTTGCATACCTTGCTATCTCAAACTCAAATCCTTTTCCCTGAGATGTGCTTTTTTAGTCATATGCTATGAGCTATCTTAAACTATGTTTCATAAGGGTTTGAAATTACAACATTCAACTGTATTATAAAAACCTATTGTTTAAAAGGGCTTTGGGAATTGTAGACTGGACCCAGTTGTTCGATAAATAAATTGCTATTCACTTGAAAAATTGCTATCCAGTAATTAAAGGTTGAATTATGACTTATCCAATGGATAGTGTTGTTGCAAAGAGGTTGAGGCCCCAAAGAGCAGATTGTGAAGTACATGTAGATGTCTTGTTCCCATGATGAAAAATCTTAATTTTAGAAATTTGCTACACATACTATCACTGTGGCTGAGATTACAGGGAATTTTAGATTTCTTATCTTTTCTTTTTGTGTAGTCTCCCCAACAGAATTGTAGTCTCCACAACAGAAAGCAAACTCTTTATTATACGCGTATAAAGAAAAATTCAAGGCAAGCTGTAGCAGTACAATTTACCCGTGAGGGTAAATTAGAACTTATCAAACTTGTATCAAGGAAGCTTCATTTGGTCACTCACAAACTAACACAATTAAGGTTGAAAAATTTTGCGGTAACTACATATTGCCAATGGAAAGAAAATATTGCATAGTTCTAATGATGAGGTCAGTTTGCATCAGCTGTTTGAGAAAAAAGGACCTGAGTAGTAGAGTCCATCTTGTGGTCTTGCCAAAAGTTTCAGCTTTTACTTTTTTTCTAAACAAACAGTTTATTTGGAATCTCTGCAATGGCTATTTCATGATTTGTTATAATAAATTCTAATTTATGCAGCTTTGCAGACTTGTCAATGAGCAACATACTGTAATTTGAAAAGTAAAGTTGAGACTCTGTACTACATTATAAAACATAACTGAGGCTAATTTGAAGACGTTTTAAAAACTGATATCCAGGGACAAAATACTGTGGAATTACCCCTCCAGTTTTCTCCAGCTAGTGTATAAACAAGTACAGTGTAGTCATTAAAACTAAGTCAAAGTGTTTCAATATTTCTTGTTTACAGGAAAAGCTGATGAGCTGTTACAAAAGTATCAGGAATTGAAGGATAGCCATTCTTCACTCTTACAAAAGGTTACAAATTTGACATCTGAGAGGTGAGGCTTGTGCTAAGATCTTTCAACCTCATAGCCTCTATATCATTCCTAATCACCAAAATGGCGGCCACCTGTGTTCAAAAGTGGTAATTTTGAACGGTTTCCAAGCACTCTAGATACAATTCAAATAAATACAATAATTCTAAATACAATTCAAGGCAGAGGTTCACCAAATGAGAACTATTTTTGAACTCCTGTACACATGGGCTTTTATTCTAGGTATAATATTTCTAGACCCTTTGAGCAATTCAGTCTTGCATAGGATTGTCCATGGATCTGTGGTACATGTATAAAGAATTTATACAAAGGAATATGTCTGCTTGTAGTTGTTGATTCAACTTGGAAATATTATCTCTATTTTTTTTTAAGAAAAACTTTATTTTACTGTCAGGTGTACATTGTATTTAGCACCCAGTGTTGTGCTAATTTGGGATGTCACTGTGAATAAATAAACAAATATTGTAAATAGAATATATTAAACTATCAAGAATCCCAACCTGTGGGAAGCTGACCAGTTGGCTATTTACACAACAGAGTTGGACTTGGGACTACATGTACCAAGAACAAATCCAGGTAGTGGTAGGGTGGGGAATTTGAATCAGGTTCCTCGAGATTTCAAATACTATTTAAAATTGCTCCGAATTTTCAGAAGTAGCATTGAAGAGAATGTGTGACAGAACATTTACGGTACAGTGGAACCCAACTAAGCAGTCACCAACAGGCCATGAAAATTTGGCCAAATTAACGGGGTAGGGTCAAATTTTGCATGACGTCTTGACAGACATCATAATTACACTTGAAAACAACTGACTGTTCTTTAATAACCATTCAAAATGCAGGTATAAATTTAAAAAAAAGAATCTTCAATCAGTACATACAATATTAACAGTGGAGAAATGAACATAACTGGTTGAGTGACCATATTAATGGGGTAAAATCATAGAGAGTTATACTGAATGGGATTTCACAGCCCTCTGCCTGTATTAACAGGGTGGCTGCATTAACAAGGTTTTCTTATAAGAAAATGTCCAAAATGTATAGACACTTCACTAGGACAAGAAAGACTGTTCTAAATAACGAGGTGACCCTAAGGCAGGGTTCCACTGCACTCTTCAGGTAAAAGCTGAAAGACTGAATAAAGATCTTATTTACATGTAATTGACATTCACTTATTGAATATTGCAATAAAGAGCTTTTAAAGCCTTCATAACGTGACAACCATTTAGAATTTATTACATGCTTGTTGAGCATACATATACAGGTAGCATGCAAATTACCTGTTTAATGTATATGTTGCAGGTCAAAATGAAATTCAGGTTAAAATGAAATTTCTTTGTTCTTTACCCTAATTAATCATTGGACATGAATAATTAGGGTAAGAAGACAAAGGAAATTGAAAATCAAACTAGGTTAAAATCATTTTAACCTGAATTTCATTTTGACGTGCAACATATATATTTGGGTTACTTTTTGGGAGACTAATTAACACCAGCAGTAACATTTTTTTTTACCAGAGATGTCTGCCAGAAAGAATTAGTAAAGGGTAAGATGGAACTGGATCAACAAAAGAAAATTCAAGGTATACAGTTGTATGTTGGCTGTTTGTTTCACTCGTAATAAAATGTTAGACAGATTTTCTTTCTCTAATTACTTTTTATTGCTACCGTTATCCATCATAAGTGGTTATTTGTACAGTCCAAACCTAATAACAGTCAACAGTCAGCTTAAGGAGCAGGTCTGTCATTAAGTTTTGAGCCACCTGTAGCTTTGATCTTCGCACCCGGTAACAAACTTGTAAGTTACCTTTTGAGTGAACTGGATCAACTGTAGGAAAGTTCAGCCATAACATCAAGAGCCCATCAAACATACTTACCATAGAAGGTGTTGCAGGTTATGAACTTAAGTAACGGCTGTGAGGAGGGTGTGTAAGCACTTGAGAATTTTTAAGAGAAATGGGATGAGCACTGAGTGTGCTTTGCGCTTCTGTATGCTTATTTCTTGTGGTTTTAAAATACCCACATTCTGTTTTTATAAGTAAAAATACATAGATTTGTGCATGCAACTACTTCTGTCATTGATTTTCTTTCAGATGCTAAGGTAGTACCATCAGACAATGAAAAAAAAGTAACTGATGAAGGACAGTCTATCAGTGAGCAGTCCGACAAAGATAACAAGGAATCTGAAAAAAAGGAAGAAAATAAAGATACCAAGGAATCTGAAAAGGATTATGAAAATAAAGATGATGAAAATGCTGAGTCACCCAAAAAAGAAGAAAAGGAATCAGTTGAAGTGACAAAGCCTGTACCAAGCAAAGCGAGTGCAAACCAGAATAATGCAAGTGTTTCAACTAGTGTCGCTGAGAACGTCATGCCAGATGGAAACAAGTCTCAAACTGAAGAAGCTGACAAAGGTAATCAAAGTAATCCTGATAACTCAGAGGAAGTGGAAAAAGAGACTGGAAAAGAAGAAGAAAGCAATGAACAGCCAAACAAGGAGGAGAGCCCAGAAGAAAATAAAGATATGGACAGCCAGCCAGTTACAACTAGTGACAAGAACAATAAGGAAGATGAAAACAAGGATGAAGTGAATGAGGAAGATGAGAAGGACGATGAGGAGTCTGATGATGATTTGGAGAGAGGGAGGTTGGAACGAAGCGTGGATTTAGCTGCTGATGCGAGACGTCGTATGCAGCCCCTAGCAGGCGGTATGGATGAAATAAGGAAACTTCAAAGAAATCCAGTAAGTTCTTGAATTGTGATATCAGTTAAAGCAACAATAGAATATCAGATACATGTATATGTATTGTATGTAAACCTTATAGTGCTTCTTAAAGTGCTTTCTCAGTTAACAGAAAAATGATCACTGAAGACAAAGATCGATAAAACTATTGTTACAGTGTACCTATCTGCATAATTAGGAAGTTTATACAGAACATAAATTCATACTGTTCCTTACAGATGGAAGTGAATATTCCAGCAAAATACACGCTAGTTATGTAATACTTTCAAGAGGTATACCATGAGTAATATCCAACGAGCATTTCCACGGTATACACAAGAGCCTTTAGTTGAGTGTGTATACCAAGAAAATAAGTGACAAGTGGGATTTTCCATACTAGTATACACACACTCAGTGATCTTGGTGTTGCAAGCAATCTGATTGGCTCACTATTTTCGGGCTAATTAACAATTAGACCCGTAGCCCGAAAGGGCTACGGGTCAATAGCCCATGAGGCGAAGCCGAATGGGCTATTGACCCGTGGCCCTTGAGGGCGAAGGGTCTAATTGTTTTAGTATCACCCAACTAGTCGGACAGAAAAGGGAATAATAAAGTTTGCAAATGCAAGTTGAAAAAATATTTATTTGGCAAAAAAAGCGAAAGAAAAACCGGTGAATTTCGCTACTTGATGACTATTGCTAATAGTCCCCTAGTAGCGTAGCCAATCAAAATGCAGGATTTGCATTAGTGCACTAGTTGGGTGATACTAATGAGCATTAGTATCACCCAACTAGTGCACTAATGCAAATCCTGCATTTTAATTGGCTATGCTACTCAAGGACTATTAGCAATAGTCCTCGAGCGCCATCGAGCGTGATGCTTTCTTTCGTTTTAGTCCCAAATAAATATTTCTTCAACTTACATTTGCTTACTTTCTTATTGCCATTTCTGTCCGACTAGTTGGGTGATATTAAAACAATTAGACCCTTCGCCCTCAAGGGCCACGGGTCAATAGCCCATTCAGCTTCGCCTCATGGGCTATTTAACAATTATTCCATGAGCGCGCGTTGGATATGAGATGATAGATAGCCAACCGAGTTGGCTATAATCATCTCATATCCAACAAGCGCGAGTGGAATAATTGTTTTATTAAAAACGCCCTCAAAATATAGAAAACTAGACTGCAATTAAAATAAAAAGGCCCAAAAAATCATGCATACGCTCACCATTTTTGTAGATCATGGTATAATGGCTCATATACCATGATGGCTAAGCCAATGAAAACTCTCGAATTGCATTATCCAATGATCCAGTTTTTAATAATGTTAATTATTCACCTCCTACCAAGTGAATAATGCATGGCAAACAAAAACAAAATGGCAGAATTAAACTTGCATTTCGCCAGTGTTTCTGAATTGGAAATCCTGATCATACAAGAAGATGCTGTATCAGAAAATACAAAGCAGGCTATGAAATGTTGCCTGAAAGTTTTCAAAGGCTAGAAAAGACACACTTTCAAGCAGTTTCAGGACATGTCCTTGGCAATCATAGATTTCATCAATCTAAGCAAACCCGGCCACCAAGTCGCTCTTGGCAAACACTTGCAGGGGTCAGTTCTGATTCATTGACAGAAACATCAAGTGCTATTCAACAAAGCACCTCCACAACTATTCAGGAGAATGTCTTTGTACAAAGACATCCAGTTTTCACCACAGTCCTGCACACACTGTATAATGTCAGGTTGATCCTTCGCCAACTGCTCTTTCAATTTTCATTTTAAGGTGGCTCAAAACAGTTTCTAACACTTATATTTGGATAGGTCGTTATAACCACTGTTTATCATTTGATGCTACAATCATGGTATCAAAAAACTACCCAATCATTGGTGAACACGTTGTCATCATTTTCTTGACTCAATAGGTTACCATAGCAACAGAATGACCTCTGAAAAACAACCTTAATTACAGCTTTAGGGGCTTATATTATAATTCAAAAACGGCACGGTGAAATTTTTTTATATTATCAACTTTTAATAAGCATGACAAGACGCAACTTTTGGTAAAGTTTAAAAAAATTCTGTACATGGGGTTCAGAGCCACTTTAAATTTTCGAAAATTTAAGGTGGCTCTGAACCCCATATACATAATTTTTTAAAGCTTTGCCAAAAGATGCTTATCAAAAGTTGATAATATAAAGAAATTTCACCGTGCCATTTTTGAATTATAAGCCCCTAAAGCTGTAATTAAGGGTGTTTTCCAGAGGTCATACTGTTGCTATGGTAACCTATTGTGTCAAGAAAATGATGACCACGTGTTCACCAATGATTGGGCAGTTTTTTGATACCATGATTGTAGCATCAAATGATAAACAGTGGTTATAACGACCTAACCAAATATAAGTGTTGGAAACTGTTTTGAGCCACCTTAAGTTAAAATGACCACTTCGATTGAACAGTTAAATTGTTCTGCAAGCAGACTTTCCATTTAGATTGCTGATTTGAACGCAGTTAAAATACCATTTTGCTACATTGTGACAAGGACTTCTCGAAGGTTAACTAGATTTGCCATTTTTGCAGTCTGTAATAGTTTTTCCCATGCTTGGTGCCGTTTGCACGTTTTCTGCTTTGCCGCTCGGTAAATATTCTGCCAATAAATCAACCGGATGATGTGACTAGACGTTTTAGGTTGAAAATGAAAAGGTGGCAAAATTTGTGGTGCTGTGTTTACTGTGTGAGTTGAAAGAAACATGAAGGAAAGCAAGCATGACAGGATTTCCTTCCAAAGTATTCTTTGCATTATCTGTATGTCCTGGAAAAAGAAAGTAATAAAGCTTTATAAGAGGATCCATTGCCTGAAGTTGTGTTTCATGTACAAGTCAAATGAAGCAAGGGCTTACTTGTTTACTTACCTCTCTGTGACTGCCATCAAAGCTACAAATTAAATATGTGTCATGACAAAACTTGTAAACTTAGAAAGTTCACTTAGAAACTTTACTGAAGTGCAATGCCTAATTTTATGTTGAAACTCTGTTCTACATGTAACTAAATTGTGTTGGTTTTTGGAACTTCTAGTGAATTTCTTTGCTACCTTTCAACATACATTCACTAAATCTTTCAATTATATGTTTCATATAAAATGTTGTTTATCACATAGTTAAAGTACAGTAATTGTGACATGTTGGGACCTTTCTTTTCATTATGTCAGTCAGTCGATCAAAATTTATTATGCAAGAAAACATAAAGGTCTCTACGTATGTTAAAATCATTCGCTTCTCCTATTTCTTTAGCGAATTTGTTCCGCTCTTTAGTTAATCAATCTGACGAAAAATGAGTGAAAATAGCAAGTCTTGCATTTTTTGGTAGATAGCTCACCAAACCTGTTGTTTTCATCCAGCTTTAATAACAAGACTTTTCCTCCACACCAAAAAAACGTGAGCTAAGCAACACTTTCTCCGCTCATTTGACATATCAGCTCAAATGCAGGTATAACCCGGGAATGGTTGATAACTGAAATTCATGGGACCGATTAGAAGGCTAGAACAGCACGTATTATCCAAGGTACATCATGCAGGAGCTATTTTACAATGACTCTTCTGCTTTGCAGATGAATGCTCAAGGAGTGATGCCTGGGAAATTCAACCCACTTGGTATTCATAGCAATTTTGAGGAAATGAGAAGAAGCAAGGTGAGATATATGAACATGGTCTAATTCCTGTTCTAAATTATGCCTGTTCAGAGATACTTACACCTTTTGACTGGTTTAAGCATTTTCCATTTTCCCCGAGAACTTTACCCTTCTGCACACAGGAATACAGGTAAGGGTGTGTTCCTGATCAGGGGTGATCTCGATCAGGATCAGTGATCCAAGATCACTTAGATCATTGTACGTAAAAGGAACTGATGAATCCACTCTGGTCACAGATTCATTGGCTCTTTTAATGCACCATGATCCGAATGATCTTGAACCACTGATCCTGATCCAGATCACCCCAAAGGAATACATCCTAAGTGGAAAAGGGATTAGGGAAGGGGGGTGGTGGAAGGCAATTTTTTGAGCTAGAATTGTTTCCTTTCAATTCATTCTACTAGGCAACACATTACTTCATGACAATCATAAACGAAAACAGTAGCTCAAAGGTTATTGCAGTCGAGGACATTCCTTGAAATAAGTTCAGTTGTTTTTTGTTTTGTTTTTTTTTTCATCCTTCCTCCGATTGTTTAGAGATTTTTGCAGTCACTGCCTCAAAAAGTTTTTAATATAATTTTGATCATCTGGACAATCTAGTTGTTATACAATTCAGCAATCTTTTTTAAGACCAAAAGTGGATAACGAATCTGTGTTTTTGGGTGGATACAGCATATTGTACAACTTGTTTACCCAATTACTATTTGTTTTCCTTGTGATTCTATCCCCCATCAAAAGAAATAGCTGTATACAGTGACTTCATTCATACTTGAATCTTATTATTCTTTAGGAGGCTGAGGATGAGGAACAGTGATGGAATGGAAGTAAGCTGAAAATTGAATTCTGATTAATTTCGTTCAGTATCAGTTTTAAAGCTGCCAATAAATTTGTCTTTCCTGTACGTGGTCTCCCTTTAAGACCATGATTTCAGTGTCTGATTAGCACCCACTTACAATAGGTCAGGAATATTCAGTAATAATGTGGTAATTGTGTGTGACTCTAGAATACTCTGTGTGTTGTGAATCTGCGTAGGAGAAAATGTTCACCTACATGTGAACAATACCATACATGTACAAACTTGTCATTAGAACTCGAGTAATGCTAATAATAGTCAACATACTTGTTAACCGATATATTTAATTGTTTCATTTCCTACACAGGATCACAAGGAGGCAGTAGCCTGAGAGGAATTAGAGGAGTAATGTTTTGATATTGAATAATTATGCATAAAACAGAAAGCTATTATTCTGTACGTGCATTCATTCAACTTCATGAAAACAAATTGTCAACAAATCTGAAATATTAGTTAGCAAATAATAGGCAGAAAAATGAAATGCACATTTAGCAAGTAAAAAAGGCACTGCATTCTTAAGTGTAAATTGCTTCAATGAGGGTTGTAGAAATAATTTATCTCCTTTGTATGTTTCCATGTTACTTGGTGTATTTACCTTCAGTTGTGTTGTTACGTGTTATAATATAGATCAAGAAACATTGTAACCGTATTTTGAAAATATTTTTATTTTACATGTATATGCGTGGTGTTGATGTAGGCTACAAAACACAAAAACACGGTAGTGCAAATATTTGTTCATTTGTTTGATGCGCTTAATGTAGGAAAAGCTTAACAAGAACGGTAGTATTGATTCATCAAAGTAGAAGACCTGAGAGAATGCTGGAAACTATTATCAGCCACGTTATTGTGTCGTGTCAAGCTTCAGTCATTAATGTTCAGTCATTGTCGCCAACATGCTCTGTAGTCGGGCAAGATACATAACACTTCACAGGACTGCATGTATTGGTTGTTGTTGCTGTCAGAGTTGGATATTGGCAACTCGTCAGAGCGATTTGACATGTAAACACCGCTGTAGGTAGAGAGTTTGTTCATGTGCACTCCATGTTGCTTAATGCCGGCATGCAAACTGGGAGTACATGTAAATGACAACTGTACCGTCCCCCTTACACTGTAAACAATCTCTGCTGTTTTGACAGAATGGTTTCCCAACCATTTAAAAGGAAGAAAACAGCAAAATCGGATCAACAGTTTTAAATTGTTCTCTTCTGAAAAAGTAGATTGTTTTCTTGGTATTCATCCCTCTTTGGAAAGCTTTTAGTTCTCAACAGGTACTATTTGTACGTAAAATGAACTTGTAGAATTGAATGTAGGTGCCCATTTAATAACATTTGTATTATATGTAGCAACGATAGGCCTGTTTTCTCCAAGTCCACACCTGAACTTGGCACTTATGCCCAGTGTTGTAACGCCAGGTTGAGATTTTCATATATACTATACCCAGATACCCTAGGCCACGCCTGGAAAAATCGGACATCACGCAGTACAGTCACTTCCCTCTTGCAGAATTGTTAGTTCTATAAAATGAAGCTCTTTTAAACGTGGCTTATTAAATCTTGTGAAAAGCTAAGGAAGGGCTGTGGGTAGTTACAAGAGAAATCAAGTAGTACATGTAAATGTAGAGAATCTTTGCATTTCAGTCGATATCATTTTTTAGGACAATCGTTTCCTGAAGCCTTTTCGTTCAGTCGAAAGCAATGCAGTTTATTGAAATGAAGGTTTTACGATTACGACGTAAGGCCTTAGAACCTCCAAGGTCTGAATTCGTTCATTTTACGTCATCCGTAAGTTCTCCCGCTCAGTATTCTCACACTCCTGTTTTTCATTAACTGCACAATGGTCCGCACTGCAAACAGCGGTCAAACGCTGCGCTCATGCGCGCAGTTTACGCCAAAGCTGCCGCCAAAGGTTCCACATTAGCGAAATCTTTCACTTTCAAGCCAATCCAAAATTTACAACTTGAGACTGTTAACGTAGCTTTTGGCGGGAAATACGCTCAGAAAATTGAAATAATTGTTGCCTTCCTCCTTACCTCCTTGTGGGAGGCGCGGTGGCCTCATGGTTGTGCGATCGGGCGGTCCAGGTTCGAGCCCTGGCCGGGGACATCGCGATGTGCTCTTGGTCAAGACACTTTACTCTCACAGTGCCTGTCTCCACCCAGGTGTATAAATGGGTACCGGCGAACTTAATGCTGGGGATAATCCGGTGATGGACTAGCATCCCATCCAAGGGGGGGGGGGGGGGGAGGGTAGAAATACGCCTAATCGCTTCATGCTACAGAAACCGGGATAAGCTCTTCGTTTGTTGATGTACGCCGTGTAACGTTTTTGCACAAGCGTCATGTTCATAATGGAATTGAAATCGGTAGAAGGTGGCGTGAAATGTTTGCGTTTGACTGCCGTGTCTGCAATGAAATCGGGACTACCCTCAGTCTAAATAAGCTGAATGTTCTTTCACTCAAGTTTGTATTCGCACCCGATGTATGAGTTTGTAGATATAGTTAATTGCAACTGAAAAACAGTTGCCTAGTTATTTGCTATTTATTCTTGTTGTATTTTAAGGGTAAATATTCTCGAATAAATTTTGAACTTAGATTCATTTGATGTCACTTTCAATATATCGACTACTTGTTTCTTCTGAGGTTGATAGCTTGTAATTTTTTGTGTTGCACATGGACTTTGACGCATGTGATAAGATCGCAACAAGTCTGTGACACGATTCAGCCGGTTGTTTCGTGTTAATCAAACCTATAACTTGCTTAAGATGGTTTCCAGTCCAGTACTACGTACTGCGCAGTCTCAGCACCCTAATGTTTATAAACGTTATAAGTCTCACTCGATGGAATGCGAATCGATGTTATTCGTTACGAACCACATACCTTATATTTGAGGCCTTTTAATTTTCTTTTTCCAACTGCATATATTTTTATAGCTGCGAAGTTGTTTCATCAAGTGATATGAAAAAGAAAACAAAACGTCGCATCCATAATGGCGGTTGACATGAGAATTTGAATTTACTTCATGTAAGTAGCTGCGAAATGTTTACATTTTGTGATGTCTTACATGAACCAAAACAAAAAAAAAACGTAAACAAACTCTCGAGAGTGCGCAGTACGGACTGGAAATACTCTTAATTGTTGTTCAGCATGCATTGTACTGAGAATTTGGTTTCTAAAGCTAAAAGAGCGACCAGTCGCACCTCACTGTTTTACCAGATACCAGAATGTGGTTTCCGAATTTCAGTAAATAATTGAAAACAAAGTTATTCACGACTTGAAAACCATTGTAAGTGATTAAATGGGAAAAGTGTTCATCGAATTAAATCAGTGTTAACGTAACTTGTACATCATCATATTTGCCTATTTTATTAAGCAACTTTCACAGCTTCACACTGCACCACCACCGATGGCTAAAACATTTACACACATTTTCAAAACAAATAAAAAGCATATTTACATGTTGGAACTCACTAACTGAAAACAAGTGAAACGATCGTTGAATACTGAATCCTGTAATGAAACATTCTGCTTCCATTATGAGAATATATCAACTCAAATGCACATAATTGTAAAAAGGTCAACTTTGAGATCCTGGCGACAAAATTTAAAGAAGTAGAAAACCTATTCCCTGTTAAGTAGAGAAATTGTAACTCCTATATTTTTATTTCGCCACAGAACTATTACTTTTGGCACTGGCATGACAAGCATTCACTAATCAGTAATGTAATTTGTTTTAATGATACACAAAGTTCTTCCTGGCCTGGTGGTACGCGGGATCTTCAAAGTTTCTCGCCATTATTTCAAGTTCATTTGCGCGACACTCTTCTATCTTCCACAAAACTTCCTTGCTTGCTTTTCTGTTCTTTTCTCGAACAAAGTGCTTCTGCAAAGATGGCCGGACAAGGTATGAAGCCTGCTCTTTAATCCAGCCTTCAAACTCCTCTGCACTGTCACCCACGCAGCCATCCAGGAAACCAATTTCAGCGGCTTCTGAGGCCAGAATAGGTTCGGCATTGGATAACAACTCGCTCGCCTTATCCGGGCCAACACGCTTCGGAAGGAAGTAGGTGTGGTACTCTGAACCGTAAAGCTTCATTAGCTTGTAGTGAGGATTCAGCACCACTCCTTCACGTGCAAAAGCAAAGTCACTGGCTAAAGCCATCATGGCACCACCAGCGCCAGCATTTCCACGTAAGGCCGAGAAAGTGATCTTTTTGCTGGTGAAAATGCAGCGCACGACATCGTTGATGGCATTGATGTTCTTCCACGATTCTTGTGCCGGGTCTTGTGCTGCTTCGATGACATTTAAGTGGATACCATTGCTGAACATGTCACTGCCGCCCATGAGGACCATCACCTTGCAAAAGTCATCTTCTTCCACCTTACGCAGAACGGAGATCAGACGCTGACATTGGCTGGTACTCATGGCTCCGTTGTAAAAATCAAAGTGTACGAAGCAGACGCCGTCTGGTGTCATGCTTGTCCAGATGTCCTGACTCGTGTTGGGATGGTAGCCATACGGGACTGACAGAGTGGGATCTGCTAAGGCTGGTGCATTGGTTTTTATCCACATGGTGGCGGGAAGTTTCAGCTTGTCTTTCTTCAGATGTGACACCCAAACAGCTCCCCTCCCGCACTTGACTAGAAGAGATCCGTGACGTTGGCCCAATATTTCGCCAGGTTTTCCCGACAGAAATTTGGTTCTTCCTTTTTCCAGGTGTGCTCCAAAGACACGAAAAGCCTTGGTCCATCCCCTGCCTTCAGCGCCTTCGTCAGTTCGAAAGTAGCCGGTGGTTCCTGGTGCTGAATCAGACATGCGAATCTGACAGGCTACTTCGTCTGCTGGCATTTCCCAGTTGATAGTGCGGTCAGCCTTGGTCATGTTTGCTCGGCAAGTTCCTCTCACATGTGGATTGTTGTAGTCAAGAGGTCTGGGCGCTGTTCCGTCTGAGAGATTGTCAATGGCCTCTAAGACAGCCTTCACCGCTGCTTGTGTCACTTCATTCACGTACAAGCTCGACTTGGTCAGAGTGTTGATGTCTCGTCGCCTTACAGGGAAATTTTTAGAGCTCCAAATGTGTCCTGAGTCCATTTCTAATGCCGCTTGAAGAACACTCACTCCCCACTCGTCTTCTTTATCGTACAAAGCCCAGTCAATGGAACTCATACCACGGTCGCCCTCGATTCCAGGATGGACGATCCAACAAGGAACGTTGGAATTGGAAAATATCTCTTGTGGAATTCGTTTGGTGAGAAATGGACAAAGGATGAGATCTGGTTGAGCATCTGAAGCCAAACTGATCATCTGTTGGGGATCGTCGATTTCGTGCACAGTGATAGTGTGTTGCCTCTTCTTCAACTCCAGAGCCATTCTCTGGCTGAGGCTGTTATGCTTGTTTGCGAAAAAGAGGATGTCGAGCTTCTTTTCCAATTCCGGGTGCGTTAAGATCGGAACTGGTTTTAACTGTAACTGGGACTCAAATCGTCTCGAAACAGGGGACAGAAATCGAGGCTTGAGGAAGTTCTTCAGCATCATTATTCTGGACATCTTTACTGTCAACTAAACAAAAACGTTTCACTTAGTTAGATTCTGAAGCAGCATGTGTAGCCTCTAGTCCTCTATAGTCAGCAAAACAGTATGGTATAAAGGTGACTTAAATGTACGCGACGTATACAGCAGTGGTTTTGTCTTTGAAAGACAATGCTAGTGACCCTCCACCTTCTCAAATTAGCACCCCGCAGAGGTCAAAATAAATATGTTCAAATGGATTAGCCCTAATTAGCTTGGGAAAGTGCCAAAATGTCTAAATTTTAATGTTGGTTATCAGTATCTGGGGATTAATGAAGGCAATCATAATCTCCTGCCAGTATGTTAGCGGTATGTTACTAGTATATGTATTACCATTTGGACCCAGCCACATACATGCAATTTTTGTAACTAAATAAACACCATGGCGCCAAGTTATAACCCACTGTGTTACGTAATGTAATTTTAATAATAATGTTATGACATGGACAATGACGCAAAAAGGAGCAAATGTGGCCCATTACTCTAGCAATCCTCTTGCCACTTCAGAATGCAGCAGAGACACATACATACATACATATACATATACTTTTTGTTAAGGCAGGTTGGTTTGCGGCAACCTAAAGGCTGGTGGGGACCTGCCAGAAACTTAAATAAATAAGTTACAAAAAAAAAAAAAAAAAATTAAAACTTAACACTAAGTTACAAAAATTTTTAACAAATTAAAAATACAAAAAGTCCGTTTGTTTTGATGTTATCTGACAGGCTTCTTTTTCAAATTGAATTTGATCCAGTATCCTTGAGGCCTGTCTAAGTTTTTGTTTAAAAAGCTGTTGGGAGGAAGCATCCCTGATGGCTTTAGGTATTAAATTCCAAACAATGGGTCCTCTGTACCTTACACTATTTCTGCCTAGGTTACAATTGTACCGTACATGTGAGAAGTCATTAATACGCCTTAAATTATAATTATTGTCGGTGTTGCGTGTTTCGAATAGGGCTGTTAGTTGGTCAGGTAAACTATTGTGGAAAACCTGATACATTATAGAAGCGAGCCTACGCTTGTAGATATAACCTAAAGGTTTCCATTTAACAAGATCAAGAACGTCAGAGTCAGGAGTTTCGCTGGACAGTTTATGGATTAGTTTGGCAGCTTTTAAGTGTAAATGTTCCAACACATTAAAGGTAGATGGTGAGCAGGATCCCCAAATAGCGATGCAATAAGTGATGCTTGGGACAATCCCTTTAAAATATATTTCTTCTAGTACCCTTGAGAATATTCTGAATAACACATGTGCAACTCGGAATATGCAGAACGCACTTTTTCGACAGAAACGTAGTCAAGTGATAGCCAAAATCTGACTTTTAAGTATTTGTGAAGAAGAGCTTCCGAAACCGAGTGCCGGTCAACTGTCGGCCGATAGGTTACAAACAGGTTACCGACAAGATAGAGCCGATAGGCTACCGACAGGTTACTGACGGTTTTCTAAAGCAGAAAGTTTGCTGTACAACAGACTGGAATAGAGCAATAAACCCGATCAACAAAACGGTTTACGATATACATCTCGGGTGCAGTGCAGAGAACGATAGAACTAGAATGAGGATGAATAATAGGATGAATAGTCAGTACTTGGGCACGGATTTCCAGATTTGTGTGAATGCAAAACAAAAGATTGTGCGCGATCGCGGACCTACCAACATAAACTGTGGCATCTTACCTTAACAATGTAAAGAAGAGATCAAGCCAGTTCCAGCCGAACTAAAGAATGATCAAGTGAACCGGCCAAGTCGAGGGCATATATCATTATGTAACTAGCATTCCTAACAGGAAGGGTGCGAGCGTGTATGCGACACGTGAGTCACGTGCCGAAAGTTAATTCAAATACAAGCGTGATGCGTGAATTTATGATAGAAAGAGGAAAACAGTGAAACTAAAGCTAACCAAAACCTCTTTGAAATGGCCCTTAAAAGTCACAAAAACACAATTATAAAATAACTGAGCCACTACGCGCGCTCTCATTTGTCGATAGGTGTGTTTAGAGGAGAGTATGTAAACACGGTTGTTACGTTTTCGATGCGCGCGTATTTTTGAGAATTGTTTTATAAAAGCAATGCTCTATTGCTTAATTAGTACACAGAAGAGTCGAACTAAGTCATCCTTATTGAATTCCTTTTCCATATTTCGAACTATTATAAACGATCGTTGCATTCCCATTCAAACTCTTTGTTATGCCGTGTTACGCAACTGAGGGTCAACTGAGTGTTAAATGTTCAAAGCTCCCGAACAGCCTTATAAAAGACCTGTGTTAACGCAACTAATATGTGGCACGTGAAATTTGTTGAAAAAAGCCTTGAATGAAACGTGATCACAACCTCCCCCGCCCCTTTAACGGCTCAAGAATCCTATCTTTATGTCCAAAATGAATGCGATAATTTATTCTTCACAGCGATATTAAGCAAAGGCCACTTTTTATCATTATCACCCCCCCCCCCTCAAAAAAAGGATTTTATGTCACTTAATTGAACAAAGCGCACACATTGCTTGTTCTTGTGTACGCAGTCACTTCAATAAGATTTGCATATGGAAATATGCAGCTTGAAACGCAACATAAAGCGTGGCATCGTACCTTAATAATGTAAAGAAGAGATCAAGCCAGTTCCAGCCGAACTAATGAGTGATCAAGTGAACCGGCCAAGTCGAGGGCATATATCATTATGTAACTAGCATTCCTAACAGGAAGGGTGCGAGCGTGTATGCGGCACGTGAGTCACGTGAAAGCTAATTCAAAGACGGACAAGCGTGATGCGTGAATTTATGATAGAAAGAGGAAAACAGTGAAACTAAAGCTAACCAAAACCTCTTTGAAATGGCCCTTAAAAGGCACAGAAACACAATTATAAAATAACTGAGCCACTACGCGCGCTCTCATTTGTCGATAGGTATGTTTAGATGAGAGTATGTAAACACGGTTGTTACGTTTTCGATGCGCGCGTATTTTTGAGAATTGTTTTATAAAAGCAATTAGCGACTTTCATATAACCCGCAATGCATTTTGTTTTCCCCACAAAATTTGCATAAACTATTGTTTTCAAATACACTTGAGAATAGATGACAATAGTTTATGCAAAATTTTGTGGGGAAAACCAAATGCATTGTGGGTTATATGAAAGTCGCTGATAGAACACTTTTTCCGTGTTTATATAGCCTCATATAGACACTTGGAGGTTTGGGAGAATTCTCGAAAGTTATGCAAACTCTCGACTACGTCTCGGGTTTGCATAACTGTCTCGAATTCTACCAGCCCTCCTCGTGTTTAGATGAGGCTATATAAACACGGAGAAAAGTGCTCTATTGCTCATCGTTATTGAATTCCTTTTCCATATTTCGAACTGTTATAAACGATCGTTGCATTCCCATTCAAACTCTTAGTTATGCCGTGTTACGCAACTGAGGGTCACCTGAGAGTTAAATGTTGAAAGCTCCCAAACAGCCTTATAAAAGACCTGTGTTAACGCAACTAATATGTGGCACGTGAAATTTGTTGAAAAAAGCCTTGCATGAAACGTGATCACAACCTTTCCCGCCCCTTTGCTACCTTTAACGGCTCAAGAATCCTATCTTTATGTCCAAAATGAATGCGATAATTAATCTTCACAGCAATGTTAAGCAAAGGCCACTTTTTATCATTATCCCCCCCCCCCCTCAAAAAAGGGATTTTATGTCACTTAATTGAACAAAGCGCACACATTGCTTGTTCTTGTGTACGCAGTCACTTCAACAAGATTTGCATATGGAAATATGCAGCTTGAAACGTAATTCGGTAGCCTGTAATGTGGTAAAATGATTTGTCAATTTTTCTAATTATTTGTCTAGGCAGGTTAACGTTTAAGAAACATCGATTACAACGCGAGAATGCGTCTTTTCGTTTCTATCAACGCTTGGAAGTTTAACTTTCTAAAAAAAAAACAGGTCTCAAGTCAAACGAACTATGTTACGCAGTTTCAACGTAATGTTGGAATTACTCGAGCAAGTCAGTTCTGGATTACGTTCCTCTAGGTTCCCTGTTCCATTCTCTCCACTTTGAAAAAAGTATATATAACAGTACAACGTTCTTTCACTGAAGTTCCTGTCATGACTGAAGATAATGCAGTACAATGTTGCCTTATATTTACAGTATGGCTTTTAGAAACCGCTTTTATTTACTAGTTCTTATAACTCATCTGTTTGAAAAGTGGACCCAGGCACTTTTACTGAAAGGTAGCTGAAAGAGGCATTCCTAACCAACATCTCTGCTATTAGACTACGAGAAGTCGCTCTTTCGCCTTATCCGTCGAGTGGGACCGTAAATAAACCGCGGCGAGGGAAAAAATGGCCGCGTAAAATCCTGGGGGCGAAACGCGCGCTCGCATCTCGCTTCCAGGATTTCACCCGGCCATTTTTTCTCGCGGTTTTCGTTCGCTTCACGCAGGACGGACTAAGCGAAAGAGAGACTTCTCGTAGTCTACACTGCCATTAACCACGAGGAGAGGAGAAGAAGATGGAATTGGATTAAGAATATCCTGAGGAGGGAAGGAAGAAATGAATGCGCTACAACTTTGGTATGGGTACTAGCTAGAAGGAACAAGAACAAGAGGAAGGCCGCCAAAAACAACCGGGAGAAGAACAACGGAGGAGAAGCGAAAGCAGCTGGAATGAAGCAAAGCCAGCAGCCAGCAGGGACAGAAAAGCATAGACAGCCAGCATGGGACGACGACGATGGCAGCCAACGTTTCTACTGACGCTTTGGTCGAAAAAGAAAACCAAGAAAATTCCTTATATTGGTAATTTGCTGAGCCAACATTAACTGTCATTGATTGGCTTGCGGTTGGATATCGAAAACACGCATACTCGCAAGTTGAATGAAGTTGAAGTTGACAAACTATCTCCTTTCGTTCGTTGAGCTGAAAAGCTGAGTGTGACAGTAGGTCTTTACATATCAGGCCCTAGTTGATCAAACGCTGGATAACGCTATCCAACGTATAAATCGCTGTCCAATGGATAAGTGTTGGCAAAACAAACCACGCTATCCACTGGATAGTGATTTATCCAGTGGATAGCGTTTATCCACCCAATGAACAACCGGGGTCTGGAGACACATGATTAACCACTTGAGGTGTTGGCGTAGAATGGATTGTTTGGCTGGAGTTGGAGGTTGCTATTTCTGGTTTTAAGCCCTTGTAATTGTGTGTATCAGTTTTATGACATCTGAAGGCCACGTTTTCGATCAGGAAGTAGCATTTCGCTTACTTGTATACCTTTCCCAATATTCTAACCTTAAAAATCCTCCGTCCTACGGAATTCGCACTAAAAACTAAAAGATTTTCATTATTCCATTATTCCAACTCTATGGACAGAAAATCTGTAACCTCCAGATTAACTATTTCTGATTTTGAAACTTGTAATTGTTTGTAGGACTGCTTCTCATAGCGGTTCAGTGGTAGCCGTCAGCAGTAACAAAAGATTACTACAGTACCTTAGTTGCTTTCAATTAACAGGACTGAATTAAAATGTATAAGCTAAGTACCGGTTAGATTTAATATAAGAATAAAGGTACACTAACACACTTAGTGGATATTACAACCAGAGTCAAAAGCTCAAGGGATAATACATTTCGTCATACCATTGTCAATGTAGAAATTTATTCTCTTGTCAATAACATCTGACGTCGATTAGTTTTGTTACACATTAACAATATCGCACGAATCATAAATTTATATGAAAGACCGCTTATTGACAATGAAAATTAGTCAATAAGCCCGCGAGGAATTTCTGCAGTTATCACTCCAGGTTTACTATGTTTCATTCTACACTGAGTGTAGAAAGAAATCACTTACTTTGGATCGGGTGTTGCCTACAAGAATGAAATACGGTGCCATTGTACTTTGCCAAAAAGTACTGTGTGGGGTAGTTTGGCCTGCCTCTCAAGTTTGCTAGCCTTTGCTGCAAAGGCGGAATATTGACAGTTTGACTCGCATTACCGAGAGGAGAATTTTGTCGCAATACAGGAAAATGGGGGACGAAATTACAAATATACGCAAAGGTTTTCAAGAAGCCACGGCTACATCGACTCCGAAAATATCAGGGATGCTTTGACCACTAACTAGCTAAACAAAGTCTTGGAAAGTTTGATAGAGTAATACAGAGCTATATCGTACGGTACGCCTCATTTGATTTAGTTTGCATAGAAGGTGATTTTTCTTCAGTGTCTGATTACCTGAACTTTATGGTGCGCGATGATCTATGAAATTTTGGAAGCCGGCATCCTTGAAGTTACCTACGTTCAATAGGATTGCATTCGTCACCTGAGATAATGTGTTGAATGTGAGCCTGTTTAAAAACATGACAACCTATTCTTTCATAGAAAAGTCATTTGTAATTCGAATGAATACCTCAGTTACATTTAGACACCCGTCTATCAACCCAATTTACATGATTTCTCTACCCCAATTCCAAAAAAAAAAAACATTTCTCCATCCGCAAGGCTCAAAAAGAAAAGAAGAAAGGTAGATTGGGTCTCTACAGCGCTTAAATCCAGGACGTTTTGCTCAGTTAAAACACAGAGCGTAGCGGCTTTCTCATTTTGTTTTCGGACAGAGCTGTCGATTCCTGGTCTGCAAATCGTTAAGACATTATTCATTAAGAGGGACTTACTTACCTTGCCTTTGCACAGAGAACGGAGACGGATTCTAGTCAGGATCAACAAAAAGTGAGAATTTACTGATCAAGTCACAATCGAACCGAACTACTGAATGAGTCGGAACCGGCCAAGTCAAGATTATATGTAATTTCAACAAGGAAAAGGTTAGATCACGATTTTCCAAACACACTTCCACGAAAAACGAAATCTTAAACGAGCTGATTTCATAAGACTTGACGTAATTCACCTCGTCTGACTAAGGAACAAGTAACGTTCAAGATCCTTTTCTAAGAAACGATGCTGTTTACTTTCATTGTGTTCTTAAGGGAACTAATTGTTTCAAACTAAATCTCACCCTTTAACAATTCCTTCGATTCATAAAGATATCATCAGAACGTTTTTCAACTCAAAAATTACTCATTGAACAAAATAATTTAGAATTGAAGTTTTCAGGACCACACAAAACCTGGTTATAAACACCCAGTGTAATGTTATGTTCCATGACTGCAGATTTAAGTCTTTCCCAGAAAGGACGCCACTAGGTAGGTGAGTTTTTCCTTGTCACGTTCAGTGCTAAGCCTTCCAAGTAACCGGTAAAGGTCGAGGAGGTGAGAGACTGGTGAGAGACTAAGCAACTGCGGAAGTCATTGATTTGTCACGTTCAGTGAATTGTTTTAAACATTTTTCCTGATTCCTTTGATTGAGCCTAAGTTTTCAAAACGCTACAGAACTTTCTGACAAAGTAGATTTTGCGGTCAAATGTACATTGTAGTGCCAAGTTACTATCTGTTTTTATTTTTCACAAAATTCATGGCTCCTTGGAGATCCTGGAGGCCAGGTTACCCAACTGCGGTATCAAATTTTTGAAACAAAATTACCATCGTTCTGATATCTTGTCATTCAACGTTTGTCCATGTTTTGGACAAGGGCTTTCAAAGCCTTTCAAATATAAGCAAGGAATCGCTCTAGATCTCTCTCGGACGTAATTTCTCACATTATAGTCCAACTTACAGTGGTCGGCAGTAGCTTTTTACGGAACTGAATTTGGTCTGAATTAGCTTTTTCGCGTAATAGTATCAACTTCGTGGAACGATTAATAAACCGCCAAGCTATCAGCCACACAAAGTGAAAGATAAGATCTTGAAATGGCGTGCTTCCAATCGACAAGAAACAGAGGAAACCCGCGTAAGCAAAGAGCCAATCAGAAATCATTTCATCATTTGAAAACAATCACAAACGGTCGCAATGTCGAATGGGGGAAGCTGGGCCTTTAAGGCCTGTTGCCGTGTAAGGTAACAGATCTAATCGGTAAAAAATTACAATAAAGGGGCATGCATTCAACCAGTCCATAATATCCAACCAATACCACTCAACTAATGCTAACAGAAGTCATTTGCAAAACTCAACGTATTAGGTTATAATGTTTATTTCTGTAAATTGTCACAACAGCAAGCAAAGTTTTGATTCTTAACCAGGCATCTGTTTCATAGCGAAGCTCCGAGAAAATGCTGGTAATTTCAAAGTTCTCCTCCCCATTCTCCTCGCGGCCTCGCTGCTCGCTTTTAGCGGCTCCAACGCCAAAACTTTATCCTGCGCGCCTACAATACCGCCAGCTACACAGGGTGCGAAACGACTTGCAGGCGAAACGACCGATATTCCTGTCCACGCTCGTGGCGTGAATGGAATGTGTCAAGTTCACCCTCGCCGGAGTAGAATGATTATTCGCCATAGACCTTTCTGGGAGTTCTGAAGCCTGGAGTGATCTAAAAATGACTTGAGAGGGATCACCTTTGGACGAACACCTTTTTGTTGGGAATAACTCAATCCTCTCTGGGAAGCTGTATGAGGATATATAAAAAGTATGAGGAAGTATTCCTTCTGTCGTCCAGTTTCCTCGTGCCAAGGCTCCACCGGCTCAGCAGTACGGGCGACTCTGGGAGGTGGGGACGAGAATAGTTTAAAGCATGGCGGGTGAATACGACCGTGATGCATGTGTTGTGAACTGACTTTTGGACAGGTATTGGATTTAGTTGCGTTCGCAGACAATGCCAAGAAAGATAATGATCATCTTGAGGTAAGTATTTTCAGGCATTTATGTTTAAAATAAGTTTAAAAGGCTGAAGCTTACTTGAAGATTTTAACCTTCAACTGGCACCAAAACGAGCATGACACCCAAACATGTAAGCTTACATTTTCATAAAAGACCATAAAAGCTAAAAAATATTGGTGTAGGTTGTTTAAAATTTCCTATATAAGCGCACAAACGATACAACAAGGTGTTACAATGAGCCGGGTGACGCATGGAGTGCAAGGTTGTGATGCCAATATGAAGTCTGGAAAACCTACATGCACTGCTACTTATTTTGCTCTTGGTAACTACTCATAATTTTAGCTCTGGTGTGACCAAAAATGCTTCAAAATCCCTGCGTTAGTCTAGTTACAATACTTCAACTGGCTTAGAGTTATTTAAGTGTCCAAATATTGGAATGTCCTTGAATCTTGTGTGTACATTATTTTAAGGCTACCAAAATCCTATAACAATTTTGCATTGCAGCTTGCAAGTGAACCTTAGCCACCCAATAATTGTATTAAGTATACCTTGGACATTTCAACAGTTTTATCGTCTGCAGTGTCTCTATGTCCAGCAGCTGGACAGGTTTTTCAAAATGCGCCGTGTCCAGCAGTTAAAATTATCATGTTTTTTCCAATTCCGGCCCGAGTTAATAATATCAAATCCTTGTTTATGTGGCTGAATACTTCACTATTTCCACCATAGTGTGAATTCTGTGAGCCCGGCACCCGGTATCCCAGTATTTATTACATAGACTAAATGACTGGCAGTCAAAACGTTTTTGTAGTTTAGGCTAAATAACACTCTGGTAACAGCCTAAAAAGGTAACACTATCTAATGATACTTAAAAAATTCCGAAAATTGCCAGCCAGTTGCGGTGGTGCAGTGGCCATGAGTATCGCTTACCATGCTGGCAACCCAAGTTTAATTCCTCTTTGTGTTGCTTGTCATAGTGTTCTTCTTATGTTGTTTTACTTGATAAAAAAGTCTGACTGCCAGTCATTGAGTTTGTTTAAAACCTTGTCCTGCTGCTGGACATGTAGGTACAGCATTTATTGTCCCTGCTGTGATGCATTAATTTGGGGAGAGTGGAGAGGGGGTTGTTAGTAGGTGAATGGGAGATGTGCTAGGTTTGACTGCTCTTTAAAGTCATAGTTACTAACCACTAATTATGTTAAAGTTGAGTGTCCAATAGCTATTGAAGGGAGTTGAAATATTATTTATTTAAAGAGAGAGCAGTAAAAGTAAAGAATCCAATTACACTGATGTGTTCACCAAAACAACAGCCAATGTGTATGCTAACAGTTGGCTGACAGGCAAGAGCTTGTGGACTGTCTGCCAACAAAGATACCCCCTTCCTCCATCAAATAAAGATAATAGATAATCTTTATGGAGGATTCTCCAGTCACATCGTGTGGTTTTCAGGGATGTCCTCAGTAACTATAAGTAAAGTAATAAGTAAAATCGAGTAAAATAGAATTAAAACTAATCACAATCATCTTCAAGTACATAAAAAAAATTTGGAAGTAAAAATTGAAAATCACAGTTCAAATCACAGTTCAAATCACTAAGTTCAAATACTCGGTGTCATGAGATTTAGTTCCTACATTCATTTTTTTCAGGTGCCAAAGACATTGCTGATAAGGCAGTGGAATGACAAACAAAGAGATGATATTTTAGAGAAGGCACCCTTTTGAGCATTATGTTGGACAACACCCTGAGTACCTGAATTGATCGAATGGTTGCACTACTTCTCACTGCCAAACACAGGTACTGTGAAAGTATATTGCAACAGTTTACAGTTACTGTACAAGTACATTCAGGGAAGAAGATAATTTTATGATAACATTGAAGACAAGGTTGTGTTACATTCGTTAATGAATATTGTTCACAACAGTAGAGTTTATCTAGTTTCCAAGGTATACTTACAGCAGTTCGTACCCCATACGTTAAGCCATGGCTATAATGGCAGTAATAAACACCATCAAAAAATGGTAAAATGGTACAGTAATACTAATCACAGGAAATTTTACCCAATGGCCATATTGGCCGTGAAAACATATTAAAAGAGTAAAAGGTAAGTACGAGTCTACTAAAGAAGTATCTTTGTATGTTTTACATCTAAATTGAGAATATAAGTGAGCTGTATATTTGTCACTTTCTGGAGCACCTTGCAAACCAGTGAAGTTATCTGAGGTCAAGGCGGCTTGAAAATGCCCTTACTCAACCAAGCAGCTGCACACATGAAGTTATCCGAGGCGATGGCCAACACAACATGGGAATCACTTCAGAGAGCTGGAGCTGACTGTTGTGTTCCTCTAGGTCTTGTGAGTACTTGGATCTGCAACTACATGTAAGGAAAATGATGCCTGCATTTTGAGATCATAGGAAAGCTCGACCTTTAAATGTTGTGTGGTTTGATTAAGGCAGATTAGAGCCTGCTCCTGGGTTTCCTCTGTTGCGAGTAGTAGTTATCGCAGGAGGTTTTACCCCATGGTCATATTGGCCATGAAAAAATAGTAAAACAGCGAAAGGTAAGTACAAGTCTACTATAGAAGTATCTTTCTATAATGTACCGGTAAATTCAGTAAATAAGTGAGCTGTATATTATTTTGTCCTATCCTGGAGCACCTGGCTGACCAGTGAAGTTATCTGAGGTCAAGGTGGCTTGAAAATGCCCTAAGTCAACCGAGCACCTGCACGTATGAGGTCATCTGAGGTGCTGGCTAACACAACATGGGAATCACTTCAGAGAGCTGGAGCTCGCAGTTGTGTTCCTCTAGGTATTGTGAGTACTTTGATGTGCAACTACATGTAAGGAAAATGATTCCTGCATTTTGAGATCATAGGAAAGCTCGACCTTTAAATGTTGTGTGGGTTGATTAAGGCATATTAGAGCCTGCTCCTGGGTTTCCTCTGTTGCGAGTAGTAGTTATCGCAGGAGGTTTTACCCCATGGTCTTATTGGCCATGAAAAAATAGTAAAACAGCGAAAGGTAAGTACAAGTCTACTATAGAAGTATCTTTCTATATTGTACCAGTAAATTCAGTAACTAAGTGAGCTGTATATTATTTTGTCCTTTCCTGGAGTACCTGGCTGACCAGTGAAGTTATCTGAGGTCAAGGCGGTTTGAAAATGCCCTGCGTTAACCGAGGAGCCGCACCCATGAGGTTATCCGAGGTGATGCCTAACACAACATGGGAATCACTTCAGAGAGCTGGAGCTGACTGTTGTGTTCCTCTAGGTATTGTGAGTACTTTGATGTGCAACTACATGTAAGAAAAATGATTCCTGCATTTTGAGATCATAGGAAAGCTCGACCTTTAAATGTTGTGTGGGTTGATTAAGGCATATTAGAGCCTGTTCCTGGGTTTCCTCTGTTGCGAGTAGTAGTTATCGCAGAAGGTTTTACCCCATGGCCTTATTGGCCATGAAAAACTAGTAAAACAGAAAAAGGTACGTACAAGTCTACTATAGAAATATCTTTCTATATTGTACCGGTAAATGTAGTAAATAAGTGAGCTGTATAATTGTCCTTTCCTGGAGTACCTGGCTGACCAGTGAAGTTATCTGAGGTTGAGGCGGCTTGAAAATGACCTAAGTCAACCGAGCAGCTGCACGTATGAGGTCATCTGAGGCGCTGGCTAACACAACATGGGAATCACTTCAGAGAGCTGGAGCTCACAGTTGTGTTCCTCTAGGTCTTGTGAGTACTTTGATGTGCAACTACATGTAAGGTTAATGATTCCTGCATTTTGAGATCATAGGAAAGCTCGACCTTTAAATGTTGTGTGGTTTGATTAAGGCATATTAGAGCCTGCTCCTGGGTTTCCTCTGTTGCGAGTAGTAGTTATCGCAGGAGGTTTTACCCCATGGTCATATTGGCCATGAAAAAATAGTAAAACAGGAAAAGGTAAGTATAAGTAGATACTATAGAAATATCTTTCTCTATTGTACAGGTAAATTGAGTAGATAAGTGAGCTGTATATTTGTCCTTTCCTGGAGCACCTGGCTGATCAGTGAAGTTATCTGAGGTTGAGGCGGCTTGAAAATGCCCTAACTCAACCGAGCAGCTGCACGTATGAGGTCATCTGAGGTGCTGGCTAACACAACATGGGAATCACTTCAGAGAGCTTGAGCTCACAGTTGTGTTCCTCTAGGTTTTGTGAGTACTTTGATGTGCAACTACATGTAAGGAAAATGATTCCTGCATTTTGAGATCATAGGAAAGCTCAACCTTTAAATGTTGTGTGGTTTGATTAAGGCATATTAGAGCCTGCTCCTGGGTTTCCTCTGTTGCGAGTAGTAGTTATCGTAGGAGGTTTTACCCCATGGTCATATTGGCCATGAAAAAATAGTAAAACAGCGAAAGGTAAGTACAAGTCTACTATAGAAGTATCTTTCTATATTGTACCGGTAAATTCAGTAAATAACTGAGCTGTATATTTTTTTGTTGTTTCCTGGAGCACCTGGCTGACCAGTGAAGTTATCTGAGGTCAAGGCGGCTTGAGAATCATGGAATCACTTCAGAGAGCTGGAGCTCACAGTTGTGTTCCTCTAGGTCTTGTGAGTACTTTGATGTGCAACTACATGTAAGGTTAATGATTCCTGCATTTTGAGATCATAGGAAAGCTCGACCTTTAAATGTTGTGTGGTTTGATTAAGGCATATTAGAGCCTGCTCCTGGGTTTCCTCTGTTGCGAGTAGTAGTTATCGCAGGAGGTTTTACCCCATGGTCATATTGGCCATGAAAAAAAAGTAAAACAGCGAAAGGTAAGTACAAGTCTACTATAGAAGTATCTTTCTATATTGTACCGGTAAATTCAGTAAATAACTGAGCTGTATATTTTTTTGTTGTTTCCTGGAGCACCTGGCTGACCAGTGAAGTTATCTGAGGTCAAGGCGGCTTGAAAATGCCCTTCTTTAACCGAGCAGCTGCACCCATGAGGTTATCCGAGGTGATGGCTAACACAACATGGGAATCACTTCAGAGAGCTGGAGCTCACAGTTGTGTTCCTCTAGGTCTTGTGAGTACTTTGATGTGCAACTACATGTAAGGAAAATGATTCCTGCATTTTGAGATCATAGGAAAGCTCGACCTTTAAATGTTGTGTGGATTGATTAAGGCATATTAGAGCCTGTTCCTGGGTTTCCTCTGTTGCGAGTAGTAGTTATCGCAGGAGGTTTTACCCCATGGCCTTATTGGCCATGAAAAACTAGTAAAACAGAAAAAGGTACGTACAAGTCTACTATAGAAATATCTTTCTATATTGTACCGGTAAATGTAGTAAATAAGTGAGCTGTATAATTGTCCTTTCCTGGAGCACCTGGCTGACCAGTGAAGTTATCTGAGGTTGAGGCGGCTTGAAAATGCCCTAAGTCAACCGAGCAGCTGCACGTATGAGGTCATCTGAGGTGCTGGCTAACACAACGTGGGAATCACTTCAGAGAGCTGGAGCTCGCAGTTGTGTTCCTCTAGGTCTTGTGAGTACTTTGATGTGCAACTACATGTAAGGAAAATGATTCCTGCATTTTGAGATCATAGGAAAGCTCGACCTTTAAATGTTGAGTGGTTTGATTAAGGCAGATTAGAGCCTGCTTCTGGGTTTCCTCTGTTGCGAGTAGTAGTTATCGCAGAAGGTTTTACCCCATGGTCATATTGGCCATGAAAAAATAGAAAAACAGCGAAAGGTAAGTACAAGTCTACTATAGAAGTATCTTTCTATATTGTACCGGTAAATTCAGTAAATAAGTGAGCTGTATATTATTTTGTCCTATCCTGGAGCACCTGGCTGACCAGTGAAGTTATCTGAGGTTGAGGTGGCTTGAAAATGCCCTGAGTCAACCGAGCACCTGCACGTATCAGGTCATCTGAAGTGCTGGCTAACACAACATGGGAATCACTTCATAGAGCTGGAGCCGACTGTTGTGTTCCTCTAGGTCTTGTGAGTACTTTGATGTGCAACTACATGTAAGGAAAATTATTCCTGCGTTTTGAGATCAAAGGAAAGCTCAACTTTTAAATGTTGTGTGATTTGATTAAGGCATATTAGAACCTGCTCCTGGGTTTCCTCTGTTGCGAGTAGTAGTTATCGCAGGAGGTTTTACCCCATGGTCATTGGCCATGAAAAACTAGAAAAACAGAAAAAGGTAGGTACAAGTCTACTATAGAAATATCTCTCTATATTGTACCGCTAAATTGAGTAAATAAGTGAGCTGTATATTATTTTCTCCTTTCCTGGAGCACCTGGCTGACCAGTGAAGTTATCTGAGGTTGAGGCGGCTTGAAAATGCCCTGCGTTCACCAAGGAGCCGCACCCATGAGGTTATCCGAGGTGATGGCTAACACAACATGGGAATCACTTCAGAGAGCTGGAGCTCACAGTTGTGTTCCTCTAGGTCTTGTGAGTACTTTGATGTGCAACTACATGGAAGGAAAATGATTCCTGCATTTTGAGATCATACAATGTAGGAAAGCTCGACCTTTAAATGATGAGTGGTTTGATTAAGGCAGATTAGAGCCTGCTCCTGGGTTTCCTCTGTTGCAAGTAGTAGTTATCGCAGGAGGTTTCACCCCATGGTGATATTGGCCATGAAAAAATAGTAAAACAGCGAAAGGTAAGTACAAGTCTACTATAGAAGTATCTTTCTATATTGTACTGGTAAATAAGTGAGCTGTATATTATTTTGTCCTTTCCTGGAGCACCTGGCTGACCAGTGAAGTTATCTGAGGTTGAGGTGGCTTGAAAATGCCCTGAGTCAACCGAGCACCTGCATGTATGAGGTCATCTGAGGTGCTGGCTAACACAACATGGGAATCACTTCAGAGAGCTGGAGCTGACTGTTGTGTTCCTCTAGGTCTTGTGAGTACTTTGATGTGCAACTACATGTAAGGAAAATTATTCCTGCATTTTGAGATCAAAGGAAAGCTCAACCTTTAAATGTTGTGTGATTTGATTAAGGCATATTAGAGCCTGCTCCTGGGTTTCCTCTGATGCGAGTAGTAGTTATCGCAGGAGGTTTTACCCCATGGTCATATTGGCCATGAAAAAATAGTAAAACAGCGAAAGGTAAGTACAAGTCTACTATAGAAGTATCTTTCTATATTGTACTGGTAAATTCAGTAAATAACTGAGCTGTATAATTGTCCTTTCCTGGAGCACCTGGCTGACCAGTGAAGTTATCTGAGGTTGAGGCGGCTTGAAAATGCCCTAAGTCAACCGAGCAGCTGCACGTATGAGGTCATCTGAGGCACTGGCTAACACAACATGGGAATCACTTCAAAGAGCTGGAGCTCACAGTTGTGTTCCTCTAGGTCTTGTGAGTACTTTGATGTGCAACTACATGTAAGGAAAATGATTCCTGCATTTTGAGATCATAGGAAAGCTCGACCTTTAAATGTTGAGTGGTTTGATTAAGGCAGATTAGAGCCTGCTTCTGGGTTTCCTCTGTTGCGAGTAGTAGTTATCGCAGAAGGTTTTACCCCATGGTCATATTGGCCATGAAAAAATAGAAAAACAGCGAAAGGTAAGTACAAGTCTACTATAGAAGTATCTTTCTATATTGTACCGGTAAATTCAGTAAATAAGTGAGCTGTATATTATTTTGTCCTATCCTGGAGCACCTGGCTGACCAGTGAAGTTATCTGAGGTTGAGGTGGCTTGAAAATGCCCTGAGTCAACCGAGCACCTGCACGTATCAGGTCATCTGAAGTGCTGGCTAACACAACATGGGAATCACTTCATAGAGCTGGAGCCGACTGTTGTGTTCCTCTAGGTCTTGTGAGTACTTTGATGTGCAACTACATGTAAGGAAAATTATTCCTGCGTTTTGAGATCAAAGGAAAGCTCAACTTTTAAATGTTGTGTGATTTGATTAAGGCATATTAGAACCTGCTCCTGGGTTTCCTCTGTTGCGAGTAGTAGTTATCGCAGGAGGTTTTACCCCATGGTCATTGGCCATGAAAAACTAGAAAAACAGAAAAAGGTAGGTACAAGTCTACTATAGAAATATCTCTCTATATTGTACCGCTAAATTGAGTAAATAAGTGAGCTGTATATTATTTTCTCCTTTCCTGGAGCACCTGGCTGACCAGTGAAGTTATCTGAGGTTGAGGCGGCTTGAAAATGCCCTGCGTTCACCAAGGAGCCGCACCCATGAGGTTATCCGAGGTGATGGCTAACACAACATGGGAATCACTTCAGAGAGCTGGAGCTCACAGTTGTGTTCCTCTAGGTCTTGTGAGTACTTTGATGTGCAACTACATGGAAGGAAAATGATTCCTGCATTTTGAGATCATACAATGTAGGAAAGCTCGACCTTTAAATGATGAGTGGTTTGATTAAGGCAGATTAGAGCCTGCTCCTGGGTTTCCTCTGTTGCAAGTAGTAGTTATCGCAGGAGGTTTCACCCCATGGTGATATTGGCCATGAAAAAATAGTAAAACAGCGAAAGGTAAGTACAAGTCTACTATAGAAGTATCTTTCTATATTGTACTGGTAAATAAGTGAGCTGTATATTATTTTGTCCTTTCCTGGAGCACCTGGCTGACCAGTGAAGTTATCTGAGGTTGAGGTGGCTTGAAAATGCCCTGAGTCAACCGAGCACCTGCATGTATGAGGTCATCTGAGGTGCTGGCTAACACAACATGGGAATCACTTCAGAGAGCTGGAGCTGACTGTTGTGTTCCTCTAGGTCTTGTGAGTACTTTGATGTGCAACTACATGTAAGGAAAATTATTCCTGCATTTTGAGATCAAAGGAAAGCTCAACCTTTAAATGTTGTGTGATTTGATTAAGGCATATTAGAGCCTGCTCCTGGGTTTCCTCTGATGCGAGTAGTAGTTATCGCAGGAGGTTTTACCCCATGGTCATATTGGCCATGAAAAAATAGTAAAACAGCGAAAGGTAAGTACAAGTCTACTATAGAAGTATCTTTCTATATTGTACTGGTAAATTCAGTAAATAACTGAGCTGTATAATTGTCCTTTCCTGGAGCACCTGGCTGACCAGTGAAGTTATCTGAGGTTGAGGCGGCTTGAAAATGCCCTAAGTCAACCGAGCAGCTGCACGTATGAGGTCATCTGAGGCACTGGCTAACACAACATGGGAATCACTTCAAAGAGCTGGAGCTCACAGTTGTGTTCCTCTAGGTCTTGTGAGTACTTTGATGTGCAACTACATATAAGGTTAATGATTCCTGCATTTTGAGATCATAGGAAAGCTCGACCTTTAAATGTTGTGTGGTTTGATTAAGGCATATTAGAGCCCTCTCCTGGGTTTCCTCTGTTGCGAGTAGTAGTTATCGCAGGAGGTTTTACCCCATGGTCATATTGGCCATGAAAAAATAGTAAAACAGAAAAAGGTAAGTATAAGTAGATACTATAGAAATATCTTTCTCTATTGTACAGGTAAATTGAGTAGATAAGTGAGCTGTATATTTGTCCTTTTGCTGGAGCACCTGGCTGACCAGTGAAGTTATCTGAGGTTGAGGCAGCTTGAAAATGCCCTAACTCAACCGAGCAGCTGCACGTATGAGGTCATCTGAGGTGCTGGCTAACACAACGTGGGAATCACTTCAGAGAGCTTGAGCTCACAGTTGTGTTCCTCTAGGTTTTGTGAGTACTTTGATGTGCAACTACATGTAAGGAAAATGATTCCTGCATTTTGAGATCATAGGAAAGCTCAACCTTTAAATGTTGTGTGGTTTCGTTAAGGCATATTAGAGCCTGCTCCTGGGTTTCCTCTGTTGCGAGTAGTAGTTATCGCAGGAGGTTTTACCCCATGGTCATATTGGCCATGAAAAAATAGTAAAACAGCGAAAGGTAAGTACAAGTCTACTATAGAAGTATCTTTCTATATTGTTCTTGTGGAGGTGGCGTGGCCGAGTGGTTTAGGGCGCTGGATTTGAAATCTGGAGGTCCCTGGTTCAAACCCTTCACCCCACCACTATCTGGATTTTTTCTCGGTAGTCCCGAGTTCAACTCGACGACCGCGTTGTGTAAATAGCCAACTGGTCAGCCTCCAACCAGTTGGGATTCTTCACAGTTTATGTTCTATTTGAAACTATTTGGTTATTTATTTACAGTGTCCCCAATTAGTACAATAGTGCTAAATACATATGACACTTAAATAAAGTTATTATTATTTATTATTACTCGTGAATAAGTGAGCTGTATATTATTTTGTCCTTTCCTGGAGCACCTGGCTGACCAGTGAAGTTATCTGAGGTCAAGGCGGCTTGAAAATGCCCTAAGTCAACCGAGCACCTGCACGTATGAGGTCATCTGAGGTGCTGGCTAACACAACGTGGGAATCACTTCAGAGAGCTGGAGCGCTCAGTTGTGTTCCTCTAAGTCTTGTGAGTACTTTGATGTGCAACTACATGTAAGGAAAATGATTCCTGCATTTTGAGATCATAGGAAAGCTCGACCTTTAAATGTTGTGTGGTTTGATTAAGGCATATTAGAGCCTGCTCCTGGGTTTCCTCTGTTGCGAGTAGTAGTTATCGCAGGAGGTTTTACCCCATGGTCTTATTGGCCATGAAAAAATAGTAAAACAGCGAAAGGTAAGTACAAGTCTACTATAGAAGTATCTTTCTATATTGTACCAGTAAATTCGGTAAATAAGTGAGCTGTATATTATTTTGTCCTCTCCTGGAGTACCTGGCTGACCAGTGAAGTTATCTGAGGTCAAGGCGGCTTAAAAATGCCATGCGTTAACCGAGGAGCCGCACCCATGAGGTTATCCGAGGTGATGGCTAACACAACATGGGAATCACTTCAGAGAGCTGGAGCTCACAGTTGTGTTCCTCTAGGTCTTGTGAGTACTTTGATGTGCAACTACATGTAAGAAAAATGATTCCTGCATTTTGAGATCATAGGAAAGCTCGACCTTTAAATGTTGTGTGGTTTGATTAAGGCATATTAGAGCCTGTTCCTGGGTTTCCTCTGTTGCGAGTAGTAGTTATCGCAGGAGGTTTTACCCCATGGCCTTATTGGCCATGAAAAACTAGTAAAACAGAAAAAGGTACGTACAAGTCTACTATAGAAATATCTTTCTATATTGTGCCAGTAAATGTAGTAAATAAGTGAGCTGTATAATTGTCCTTTCCTGGAGCACCTGGCTGACCAGTGAAGTTATCTGAGGTTGAGGCGGCTTGAAAATGCCCTAAGTCAACCGAGCAGCTGCACGTATGAGGTCATCTGAGGCGCTGGCTAGCACAACATGGGAATCACTTCAGAGAGCTGGAGCTCACTGTTGTGTTCCTCTAGGTCTTGTGAGTACTTTGATGTGCAACTACATGTAAGATTAATGATTCCTGCATTTTGAGATCATAGGAAAGCTCGACCTTTAATTGTTGTGTGGTTTGATTAAGGCAGATTAGAGCCTGCTCCTGGGTTTCCTCTGTTGCGAGTAGTAGTTATCGCAGGAGGTTTTACCCCATGGTCATATTGGCCATGAAAAAATAGTAAAACAGCGAAAGGTAAGTACAAGTCTACTATAGAAGTATCTTTCTATATTGTACCGGTAAATTCAGTAAATAAGTGAGCTGTATATTATTTTGTCCTATCCTGGAGCACCTGGCTAACCAGTGAAGTTATCTGAGGTTGAGGTGGCTTGAAAATGCCCTGAGTGAACCGAGCACCTGCACGTATGAGGTCATCTGAAGTGCTGGCTAACACAACATGGGAATCACTTCATAGACTGGAGCCGACTGTTGTGTTCCTCTAGGTCTTGTTAGTACTTTGATGTGCAACTACATGTAAGGAAAATTATTCCTGCGTTTTGAGATCAAAGGAAAGCTCAACCTTTAAATGTTGTGTGATTTGATTAAGGCATATTAGAGCCTGCTCCTGGGTTTCCTCTGTTGCGAGTAGTAGTTATCGCAGGAGGTTTTACCCCATGGTCATATTGGCCATGAAAAAATAGTAAAACAGCGAAAGGTAAGTACAAGTCTACTATAGAAGTATCTTTCTATATTGTACCGGTAAATTCAGTAAATAACTGAGCTGTATATTTTTTTGTTGTTTCCTGGAGCACCTGGCTGACCAGTGAAGTTATCTGAGGTCAAGGCGGCTTGAAAATGCCCTGCGTTAACCGAGGAGCCGCACCCATGAGGTTATCCGAGGTGATGGCTAACTCAACATGGGAATCACTTCAGAGAGCTGGAGCTCACAGTTGTGTTCCTCTAGGTCGTATGAGTACCTTGATGTGCAACTACATGTAAGGAAAATGATTCCTGCATTTTGAGATCATAGGAAAGCTCGACCTTTAAATGTTGAGTGGTTTGATTAAGGCAGATTAGAGCCTGCTCCTGGGTTTCCTCTGTTGCGAGTAGTAGTTATCGCAGGAGGTTTTACCCCATGGTCATATTGGCCATGAAAAAATAGTAAAACAGAAAAAGGTAAGTATAAGTAGATACTATAGAAATATCTTTCTCTATTGTACAGGTAAATTGAGTAGATAAGTGAGCTGTATATTATTTTGTCCTTTCCTGGAGTACCTGGCTGACTAGTCAAGTTAGCTAAGGTCAATGTGGCTTGAAACTGCCCTTCTTTAACCGAGCAGCTGCACCCATGAGGTTATCTGAGGTGCTGGCTAACACAACATGGGAATTACTTCAGATAGCTGGAGCTGACTGTTGTGTTCCTCTAGGTCTTCTGAGTACTTTGATGTGCAACTACATGTAAGGAAAATTATTGACGCATTATTTTTATTTTTAGTATCGTGCTTCTTCACGATGTCAAGAAATCCCGAATCAACAGCCTTGACGGGATCAGTGTCCTTGAAAGACAATGTGAAGGAACTGTTGGAATAAACTGTTGGAATCGAGCATAATTTTAGATAGTGCCAAATACTTTAAAGTTGCTTTAATTATCAGAACTACTGCAGCTTCGAGTTGTATTTAATCTCAACGCTTAAATTTCTAGAAGATTTTCGACTTTCCACTAAGAATTAGAGATTTAAAACTTTTCGCGAAACCTTAAGAAAAGGTAAAAAGGACGGAACAACTACACATAGTTCAGTTTCAAACAATAAATAATTTAACTTTTAGCATTTAGCAACTACAAATTTTCAAAACAGAAGGACTGGTGAGCAGGACAATACACGTGTGCCAAAGGTCACTACAAGAGTATAACCCCATGCAAATGAGCGACAAAACAATGGTTAAAAGTAGCACTACGTTTGACTCTACTGAGGTTTGACTTATGATCTGGATCTAAAGAACCACAACTATGAAAGTTTCATGTTTTTATTTGGGAATCAACGCGATCTTTGCATAATCAGTTTGTCAATATCCATTCAGTTTGGCTGGCATGTGTTTTCGACTTTTTCCGCTTGCGGAGGCGAACATGGCAACTTTTTCTTAACTGGCTTCGTTGTAAAATCTCTGACTAGTTTAACATTCAAATTACTCTAGACTATATTTCTGCATGGATTAAACTTGTTATTGCCTGTACTTAGAGATGAAAGTTAATTAAAGTATTTTGATTTATTCTACTCATGAGATCTTGCTGCGATCTACTCTGCGATCACTCCTTTCCCTGTTTTGCTATTCCTTTTCTCTTGCTTCATGACTTAGAGGTTTGAAAACTTGAATATTTTTGTGGGCATAACATATTCAGTGGGTTTGTATCTGGAATAGACGTCCCACACGCAGAACGAATGCTATAAAAATGAAAGGAACTCCTTTTTTGTAATGCGCTTGTGTATGTGGGACAGTTTTACCCTCACCCGCATGCGTATGTAGAAGCGATGTACCACAAAGACAAGAAACTTATAACTTTATGGCTGTTTGCTTTCTTCTGCAGTGGTGGTTGGGGAGGGTAGAAGTTACCCATCTGGATTTTTCACTGTTCTCGATATTGAACTTACGTCATTGGAAAGTACAGCGGAAAATAGGGAAATTCTTGATGCACGGCGCATGTAGTGCGCATGCGTATTTGCAAAACATGTACCACATGGATGGTAGCTGCACTTGCCATAAGGGCCGTTGCTTTTCCTGGACGTGGTGGTGGGGGTTACGTTGCTATTGTTAATACACATACTACTGTTAAAAAACAGTCATACTTATGATACTTACTACTACCACACAACAATACAAGTTTTTTCCTCTTCTATGATACTTACTACTCACCACCACCATACTACCACCACACAAAAATACAGTTCTTTTTGGACACAAAAGTAAAATACAGTTCTTTGGACAGAAATATGGAACCATCCCAAACCCCCACCCACCAACCTAAAAATTTAAATTCCCTAGTATCAAACAAAGCTATCCATCATTGTGGTACCCATCACCTTAATGCGCATGCGTACTACCAATACCCTGCCGCAACGAAAAAAGCTTACTTCTGGGCAGTATTTCAATCAAGAAAGTTCAATCTCTGAAGCACAGCAAAATCCAGATGGGAAAACCACCACCCTCCCCCACCACCACACCAGGGAAAACAAACTTCCTTTAAACTTCCCAAGCTTCTTGTCCTTGTGGTACGTTTTCCTCAAATGCGCATGCGTATTGAAACAGTATGAACCGTTTTAAAGTCTCTTTCAACTCATTGTATACTTCTTTCCTTGTGGTACGTTTTCCACAAATGCGCATGCGTATTGAAACAGTATGAACTGTTTTAAAGTCTCTTTCAACTCATTGTATACTTCTTTCCTTGTGGTACGTTTTAGACAAATGCGCATGCGTATTGAAACAGTATGAACCGTTTTAAGGTCTCTTTCAAATCATTTTAGACTGCTTTCCTTGTGGTACGTTTTCCACAAATGCGCATGCGTATTGTAACAGTATGAATCGTTTTAAGGTCTCTTTCAAATCATTTTATACTGCTTTCCTTGTGGTACGTTTTTCGAAAAACACGCATGTGTTTTGAAACAGTATGAACCGTTTTAAGGTCTATTTCAAATGATTGTTTACTTCTTTACTTGTGGTATGTTTGTAACAAATCCGCATGCGTAATGAAACTGCCCTAACGCTTATTATTTACTTCCTCCGATCCACTTTGTGCTTCCTAATAGATCTTATCCTCTTGGTAAACACATCATAAATACGCATGCGTATTTCAACTATGGACCGTTAATAACAACTCTCTTAATTCTCGGTTTACTCTTACCCTCGTGGTATGTTTCAACAAATACGCATGCGTGTGGGGTCAGTGCCTCTCTTATTAATCCACTTCCTGAAGTGTCCTTGTGGTAAACCACGAACAAATGCGCAATAGTCCAGCCATGTGGTGAAACATTTGTGCACTTTGGGGTAAAAGCACCAAAATTGGCATGGAGATAGTATTTAAGTTGCTGAACATTATTAGCTATGGACCCCAGGCAGGGGGGAGACTTTTGTACTTAGGGGGGTGGGGTAGTTGCTACTTTCAAAGAAATTGCTTTAATCCAAAGGAAAGGTGTAATGTCGAGCCAAATTTGCCATATCTTCTTTTTAAGTGGCTGAACAATATCAGCTATGAATTCCAATCGGGAGGGGGTTGAATATGTACTTAGGGGGGTGGGGTAGTTGCAATTTTCAAAGAAATTGCTGTAATTCAAGGAAACTCGAGCCAAATTTGCCATATTTAACAGGGCATGCTGTTCTAAGGAATGCCATCTGACTCCAACTAGATTTTCTTCACAAAAGAGGGATGCAAAATCCCGTCAGTGGGGGAGGGGGTAGTACGCACCACTGTAATTTTTGATCTTGTTAAGGCGGGGGTAAACATGAATAGGTGTGAAATTTGAATTGATATAAAAAAGGAAATTGTTAGGATTAAGATGGGTTGGAAACACAACCAGACAGTTGACCCTCGCAGAAGAGAGCCCCAGGTTGCTAGGGGACTGTTTGGTATCCGTCTACTAATTCTTCACTTCAAATTTCAATTTTCCAAATCCATCAAATCTTCAACATTTCATATTTTCCTCAATTTAACCTATCCTTTGAGAAAAAATCTCTTTTTCCCCAAATGCTCAAAAATCACCCAAAAACTTACACAAAACCGCCAAACAGTGGTTAATGAGATAAGCAGAGAGATTTAGTGTCGCTTGAAACGTGACCGAGATATTGGCAGAAAGGCCGTGTTAAGCGACGTCAAAACAGCCTTTACGTGTACCCCTGCCTTAAGTCTACAAGTTTAATCCTCTCACTCGCATTCCTAACCGCATTTACAAAGCGCAGTGCAAGGCATCCCAGCTTTCAAACATTTGCAACGTCCAGTTGCAACCAATCTCAGCTTTGCACCCACATTTCACCAGTTCCTGGCACACTTTCGATGCTTCAGGTAATGTGGTCCACCGGGGTCTCCATGTATCTGACTCGGATCTTGCCCATCCCCATTCACTAGGAGAAGGTAGTTTAGGTTTGAAAACTATGCTCTGTCCCCAACAATGACCAGCTTGGTAAGCCACTCTTGCGGTGTGTTGTAATAATGCATCAGCAGTAGGGGCAATGTTCTCAAGGGTTCGTCCCTTCTGTGCAAAAAGAACTTTACTGGCATCATTGACTCCTTGGCACAGGCTTGTCCGGTCATACAAGAGCACTACAAATCTCTCCAGCACAGGCATAGCATTTAAGACATCCTGCATAGTAGGCATTTTGCTTAGAGCCATGAAAGCTGTGTGGGGGCACGGTGGACTCATGGTTAGTGCGCTCGACTCCGGAGCGAGCGCTCCGGGTTCGAGCCCTGGCCGGGGACATTGTTTTCTGTTCTTGGGCAAGACACTTCACTCTCATAGTGCTTCTCTCCACCCAGGTGTATAAATGGGTACCGGCGAATTTGATGCTGGGGGTAACCCTGCGATGGACTAGCATCCCATCCAGGGGGGAGTAGAAATACTCCTACTCGCTTCATGCTACTGAAACCGGGATAAGCTCCGGCCTGATGAGCCACTAGGCTCGTATGTAGACTTTACCATGAAAGCTGTAGTGGCTTCCCCATAAGACATCCATGTGGCCTACGCTGTGCTCTTTACTCGTCCTAAGAATCCTGATGTCTGATCGCAGACTGTAAATGCATGCAAAATGAGCCTCGTATCAGCCTCTTCATGTGTGCAAGGTGATATTTCAGGCGTAACATCAACTGAGGAGGACACAACGGTGTCGCTTGTAGAAAGAATAGATTTGTTTGCTTCACATGGCAACATGGTGGTCTGCTCGGCTAGGTATTGAAACAGCTCTGTTTTGTTGGACTCTACCTTTAGGAATTCTCCCCATTTACCAGGAAGCCTTGCATCTCCCTCAACTCTACGACGAACACCGCTTCCACGCTTGTCACGAGTTTGGTCTTTTAAGCTGTTTGGAATGTATCTATCCCAGATTATATCTACCCGCTGCACACTCTGCAACTGGGTGCTGATGTAGTGCAAGTAAACTTGACTTGCATAGTCAGAAAATGTTTTACATGCTCCAGATGGTTTCAATATGTTCACCAGGGCAGCACAATCGATAAGCATCGCCTATACTGTTGGAGTGATAGATGGCTTTGCTGTCAGCTTCTCCTGACACTTCAGCAAGTCGGACTTCACAATTTGTCGTAGATCGCCAAATTTGGAAATGGAGGGAGGATATGCTTGATTTTCGTGAGCAAAGAATTCCTCTAGACTACCTTGGCGTACTTGAAAAGAAATGTATAACTGGAAAAAAAGGGAACAATTCTGCTTTAGAGGTAACATCTAGCTTCTCTTTTGAAGGTGACTTTCTCGGGTTACTAAAAAATGCAAACTTGTTAAGCTTTATAACATCTGTTACTTCCTTCTTGTGTTTTATAAGGCGTTCCTCCAAAAATATCTGAAACTGTTCCTGGCCGGCATTCTCAATCCCGTTGACTGTGGTAACCACTTGCGTGCTAGCAATTTCTTTTGTGTCCAGGACAAGCAGATCGTCACTGTCTTCTTTGAAGGGATTTCCTAGAGTTTCCGCAAAGAGTGGACGAGAGCTCTAACTTGTGTCTGGAACCTATCTTGAACACTTTTCATCTGTTCATGATGGTGAACGTTTGGACCTTTGCTTTGGTTTGTCCTAATTGCATCCTGAATAGACTCAAAGTATGTGATAAGCCTGGCTATTTAAGGTCCTGACGCCATCCATCTGAGGAGTTGGGCAGAGTTCTCTGTTAATCCCACGGCACCACCATCTCCTATGATAATACAAGAAAGCCGAATTCATACCAATTAAGCTCAAGGATCTTGGTAGTGAGGGAATGAAAACTATTGTTTTGTTTTATTAACTTTTGTAACTTATATTATCAAATGTGTTAATTGAACCAAACATTCGCAATATTAACTTACTTTTCTACATGTACACCTACCTTTTAAAAGCTTGTTGTTCTGCTCGTGAGCATGGTCAATTGCTAGGGCAGAAAATTTCCTCTGCGTCTTTCGCACCACAAAGGAACCCTCTTCAAACTTTTGCTTCACGCTAGGGCAGGTCTGATTTAGCTGAATCATGTCATGCAGGTGTACTGTCAGCCATCGTGCATAAAACCAGGGAAGCAAATTTCTGATGGCTTCTTTGTAGAGTCTGAATTGGCCCTCCCGGAGTGATCCTACGAACAACAGGATAGTCAGCTGAACCTTCAAGACCAGTGACCAGTACTTAAAGTGTGGGCATGAAGAAGATTTGTTATCTCTCCACTGGTGGAACTCTAGTCGGATATCGTTCTCAGCGAGTCCCTCGACGTATTCATCGTAGCCTCTACACATTAAGATGTGGAGACTGCAAGCAGTAACTTGATGGGCATGTCTGGTTCTTGAGACATGGGAGGCTTTCAGGAAAGATTATGAGTCAGCTGTTCCAGATGATGCAACGTTGGCTTGCGTTATTGCACTCGTCCAACCACTTCCGTCTAATAAATCTCCTAGTGTTCTCCATGCGAAAGGTAGGCCAATTAAAAGGAACCTTCTGTCATTTTTAGGATATGTTTCGATGAAATACAGCCAAAAAGAGTTTTTAGATGATTTATAGAATAATCCTTGAGTTAATGTCAAGGAAATGAGAATTTGACCCTTTTTGTTTCCTTTATCAGAATATTTTCCGTACCAAGCAAAACAGCCACAACCCTCCCCCAAGGGAACATTGTGCCTCCCCCCCTGGTTATTTCGATGGGGTCCATAGCTTAAGATGATCAGTAAATCTAGTACTATTATTTTACCAAGTTTGGTGCTTTTACCCCGAAGTGCACAATTCAGGTATTTTTTATCACCATATGGCTGGACTACAAGGAAACTGAAACAGTGTTAACCGTTGTGATAGCTGCTTCAAGACGGATGCCTGTTTGCCGTGATCAAAAGTCAAGAAAAATCCGCTGTTTTTCTGGAACTGGCAATGTTTATGATTTAATTTGTTTCGAGATATAGTCCAACAGTGATTGCATGTATAACGAAGGATGAGAATAGAAGCAACTCAGTACAGAGGCAATGGCTTGAATAATTCCAAGGTTCTTTATTTGAAATCTTTTACAAAGCGTCTCCCGTGGCAACTATGAGTTAATTTTAAAGCTGACCTAGATTATAATACAAAGAATATCAATAACTAAGATTTACCGAAACCAGTGCGTTCGACTCCTATTGAGAGAACTCGCTATGCAATAGAAACAGAAATTATTTTAGAAATACTACTTAAAAACAAAGTTTTGGCGCCGAGTTCTCTATTGTTCTGTAGGTAACGTTTAATGTACCAGTATTTGGTTGAACAAAGCCACTTGCTTGTTAAATTAAACAAAAGAGCCCTTTTGTTCATAAGCTTGTCGAAAGTCTGCCGGTAGCAATGGCTGCCGGTAGCTGACATGTTCGCGTAATGTTTGATAATGATGTTCATCTTGGGCCTGTTTCACAACAAGGAATCAAGGGCAGATATTCTCCAAGAAAGGTTCCGAGCACGCTTGGCTAATAAAAGATTTATTACACGGCTGACAGGTTTTGAAAATATTCCATGATCAAAGACTGAAGAGTTCAGGTGCCCAATTCTATTTACGTTTGTTTGAATGGATAAGAAAGTTGCTAGAAATAGAATAATAATAGAAACATTACAGTCAGTACAAGATAATTAATATAGCCCGCATCTCTTTTCACTGGACCTTCAATGATGTGCAATTTTAAGATGGTGCCAGTGGATGGTTCACATTTGATCCTCTGCAAGGGTGTAGCTAGGGGGTTCTGGGATGCCCACGACCCCCACCTTTTGTACGCCTTTTTTAAGCAAACAACCTACAACAGGTTACGAAAACGCTATGGCGATACCCTCACTTCGACACAATGTGACCCTTTTGAAAAATCCTGGCCACGCCCCTGCTCTACCCCTGAGAAAAGAAGCAAACGATAAAATTTTTCAACATAAATCCTCTTGCGTACATTGTCTTGTTCTTGAGGTGCCTGGCAACGGACCCCGCAGCCTTTTAGAACTATTAATTGATGGGCAAGAACAACCAAATGTCCTTTGATGCCTCAACAATGCCATTAAACGAATACCCAATCATTGGTCAATAAATTCGGGTCATTTTTCTGACATTAGAGGTTTGGTGACAGCAGTACTACCTGTTAAAAACAAACCTTAAAATAAAAGTGCTATAGGGTCAGAAAAGGCCACTGTGACCCCATTTTTATTCTGTAGTGCCGATCAGCAAGGTTAACTATAATAGCTGTCAAATTTTTAAAAAACTTTACAAAGAAGGCTTGAGAGAAACCTTAACAGTCTATTGATATATCAACGTATGTGCACTGGAAAGGTTTAGAAACCGTTGCCACTTTCAGGTAAGGTAAGGTAGATCGCTTCTTTTAAATTTTTTAAATTTTAATAATAATAATTACTCCTATACAGGCTTTTCAGCAACTATTTACAATGGTGAAACAGATGAAACAATTTACTATTAATAACAAATGAATAGATTACAAGAGGTAATAAATAAAAATAAAAAAAAAATAAAAAAAAAATACAAAAAATAAAAATATACATACGAGTACTGTTAATATGCCCCTCTTAGGGAGTTCTTCAAAGAATGTTTCAGTGACTTTACTGAGGGCAAATTCGCTAGGTCACTACTCAAGGAATTTAAGGGAAACTGCTCTGTAGGCAAAGGTTCGTTGACCGTTCGCGGACTTGTAAAAAGGGATCTGGAGTTTGTTACTATGCCGCGTAACTCGATCATGTATGGTGGTGCGTTTTTGTAGCTTGTTACATAAGTAGTCAGGTGCTAACTTATTGGCACACTTATAGGCCATAACTGTATCTCTAAGTTGTAATGTCTGGCACACTGACAACCAATTAAGTTGGTGTAATAGCGGAGTAACATGATCGTACTTCCTGGAACCGGTGATGATCTTACAAGCAAAGTTTTGGATCAGTTGCAGTTTCTTTATATTGGTGGAGGAAGTGTTTGACCACACTGTTGAGCAATAAAACATTTTGCTAAATACTAGCGATGAAATAACAAGCATTAGCGTTTCCTTGTCAAAACTGCTTTTAACTCTGTTAATCTGGACTAGTTTTGATAAACAAGAAGAGACTAAGTAAGAGATGTGATTATCATAGGTCAGGTGTGAATCAATAATCACGCCCAAGTCTTTTGCTGAGTCAACAGGGGTGAGGGACTTTCCCAGGAATGACACCGAGAAATCACTCGAGTGTCTATTTATCAGCTGCCTTGTGCCGATCAGCATAAATTTCGTTTTATCGGGGTTTATTAGCAACTGGTTTTCGCAACACCAGATAGCGACTCTTTGTAAGTCCTCCTCGAGCTTAATCTTGGCATTACTATAGTCAGTTACATTGAAGGATAACAAGACTTTAGAATCGTCAACATAAGACTCAAGATGACAAAATTGAGGCGCGCATGGTAGATCGTTCAAGTAAATGCAGAAGAGGAGTGGAGAGAGTATCGCGCCCTGAGGAACTCCATGTGTGATCGGTAGCGGATCTGACCGGACGGAGCCAATGCGTACTAATTGGGTGCGGCCAGATAAATAGCTCTGGAACCACATGATCGCAGTGGGTGACGCTCCTACGGTAGAGAGTTTCTGGAGCAACCGCTGGTGGCTTATGCTGTCAAATGCCTTTGAGAGGTCAAGCAGTATTAGCGCACTAATTTTCTTACGCACAACTCCTGTACAAAGCTCAAGATCCATTTACCATATAGAGAGTAAACAGAGGGAACAAACGATTTGGCCGCTAACGGAAGTCCCCCTCTCTATTTAACCGTAACCTTCATACTAAGGTCGTGTTCTATTGGGATCAACCGTTTCAACCGCAACCGGTTTGGTTTGATACGGTTGGCGTTTCTCAATAGAACACTTTTCCAACCGTTTTCGGTTGAAACGCGGTAACTCGTAGGAATAGCGCTTACGTAAGCTACAATCACGCGGTATAATCACGCAAATGCTTTTTCAACCGTTTCAACCTGGTTGGAGGCTGGTTGAAAAAGTTGATCAACCAAACCAACCGAAACAAGTTTTTCTCCAATAGAACACGAAAAAACCCAACCAACAAGCAGCAATATGCTTGTTAAAAAGGGACAAAACAACAAGATCATAAATTTACATGACAAGACAGTGATACATACATCAAGGTTCGTATATATACATCAAGATTCGTATATATTCATCAAGATTCGGATATATAAATCAAGATTCGTACATATACATCGAGATTCGTATATATTCATCAAGATTCGGATATATAAATCAAGATTCGTATATATACATCAAGATTCGTATACACACATCAAGATTCCTTTATATACAGCAAGATTCGTATATATTCATCAAGATTTGTATATATACATTAAGATTCGTGTAGTTCGGACATAAAGGAAAGCATGACCGCTGGATCGATTATCGTGTTTTCAAACGGCGATCGAAAAATGGCAGCAAATGAGGAAGCCATCTTCTCCTTGCTTCGCCGTGTTTACAGAGCCATGATAGGAGAAATGACTCCAGCTAGCAATGTTGAAGAATAGTTTTTTTCCCGTGTTGGTGCACAGCAGCCTCTTTTGTGCAATCCACGAGTGAATTATGGAAGCAATGGTAGTAGTGGAAAGAACGGGAGATTAAGACCAACTTCCTGGACGGAAACTCAGTTAAAAAAAGTATGCATAGTATCTCTGTGATTCATCGACTACGGCACTGCGGCACTGCCGCGAGCAGCATTCGTTTAACTAATTCAGACTTAATTATTCATGAGTCGACCATGGGCCTGCGGCACTACGGTAGCAGGAGGTTACTGGCACGCAATCGTGGCTGGGTATTCTAGAATCGCTCCCAATTCTTTACAAGAGATACTATGCGGACTTTCTTTAGCTGACTTTACTTTCCAGGAACTTGATCTTAATCTCCCTTTCCGGCTTTCCATGTACTGCTACCTTTACTTCCATAATTCACTCGTGGATTGCACAAAGCTGCACCAACACGGGGAAAAAAAACTCTCGACAACGCTTCTTCAACATTGCTAGCTGGAGTCATTTCTCCTATCATGGCTCTGTAAACACGACGAAGAAAGGAGGAGATGGCTTCCTCATTTGCTGCCATTTTTCGGTCGCCGTTTGAAAACACGATAATCGATCCAGCGGTCATGCTTTCCTTTATGTCCGAACTACACGAATCTTAATGTATATATACAAATCTTGATGAATATATACGAATCTCGATGTATATGTACGAATCTTGATTTATATATCCGAATCTTGATGAATATATACAAATCTTGATGTATATATACGAACCTTGATGTATGTATCACTGTCTTGTCATGTAAATTTATGATCTTGTTGTTTTGTCCCTTTTTAACAAGCATACAGCAAGCTTTCACGGGGCTTTTACTATAATAGGACTTGTCCATCACATGAGGGCACTACTATTTATAATGAACAAAACCTTACCTTTCTAGATACCGTTGAGACTGTACTATACATCACGTAGCAATATTATCTCTTAGTTGACTACGTGTGAAGCAAACAGAAAGAAAGAAAATATTGTCAACTAAAATCACAGGCAGACCACTCTATGTGTTCGTGGTTTAATATAGAGAATGTATGAGAGTTATGAATAAAGCTCTGAAAATTGCATATTTAAATCACATCTCGGCCTAAATATCCCAATAAAGTTAATGAAACCATGATCGACTCATGTATGGTGTTTTTTCGCCTTCCTGGGCCGTCTAAAGCGTTTTACAATGAAAATACTTTTGGCCGGTTACGGTTACGGTTACGGTTACGGTTCTTATGTCTAACCGTAACCGGCCAAAAGTATTTTCATTGTGAAACGCTTTAGACGGCCCAGGAAGGCGAAAAAACACCATACATGAGTCGATCATGGTTTCATTAACTTTATTGGGATATTTAGGCCGAGATGTGATTTAAATATGCAATTTTCAGAGCTTTATTCATAACTCTCATACATTCTCTATATTAAACCACGAACACATAGAGTGGTCTGCCTGTGCTAAAATATTGTCAGAACGTTCCTGATAGTAATCCTGGGGTGTTTGATAATTCGCTAATCCTGAAGCCCAATAAGTGCCCACAAATTGAAGAAGAAGAGGAATTGTAAATTTAAAAGAGGATGTCAAAGTGTCGGAAACGCTTTTTCTGACAATACTCGCCACTCACTCTTAACTGGATAAACTCAACAGCTTTTAATCTCACTTACATCAGTTCACATACGTTCCCTTACTGCTCGCCATGTGCTCTCCCTTTTCGCATCCCATAATGTTCTCTTTTACAGTCCCAGTCCCCACGGGCTACGTGAGCTCGGGTGCCTGACTAATCTCGACAAAAGGGGAGATGCAATTAGTCAAAGGAACACCTTCCAGTGTAGAGGTCAATTATTGTTCTTTCACATTTCGGAGTGAAGTGCAATAAGAAAAATTGAAAATTAACAATCTTCCAACAAAACATCTCAAGGACAATCAACCCATTCAGAACATGTTACTTCTAGTCAGTATGGGTAGAGTGGCCCAGTGGTCGGTACATGGTACAGGAGTACATGTACCAGTATATATGGTTTGTTGATAAAGCGTGAGGTCAATATTAGTGGATTTTGGACAAATTCGTTTATGGCTTGTTTATGGACCGAAGCCATACACTTGGAATAAAAAACATGGTTAATATATAGCTACGTTGAAAGGATAAGCTTTGTCAGTAAAAGATTCATTGCATGGCATAAAGAATGCAACTTTATTACAGGGTGCAACGAATAATTGAGCAGGTACACGATAGCCCTATACTACCCACAGAGGTAGCCAATCGCGGCAAAGGATATGCTACATCGTGCCCACTCGCAGATGTAACATTGGCATTATTCTAAGTGCCTGTATCGCCTACATATTTTTTTTACGATTTTCGCCCTGCTTGAGCTAAGTCCATGCAGGTTAACCAGGCATTTGGAGACTGGTGTCCACTGACATCAATTTCGGAGGAGGACATTCAAGATAAAATTGATATTGAAATAAAAATACAAAAACCTGGCCGTCATAGTTCACATTCTTCAAAATTCTTACAAACTGGTCATTTTATAATGGTCACAGTTTACATAAAACTTGTAAAAAAATGTATAAAGACGCATCATAAATTTGCAGAATTGTTTTCCAACACAAACCGCTCGCCATGCAAAATGTTTGCATAATGTATAATGGGTAACCCTTTTGTGAAGATTCAGGAGAAGAGTATGTCATTCCGAAAGTGATGTCACCATCATACTACAACCTGGGCTCTATTTTGGTAAGAAACTCAGTCAACTTGGATGGGCGTGGCTCTAACGGAAGTCTAAATTTCGATTTCAGGCGGTTGGAGGGGAAACGGAGGGGAAACGTAGGTATACTAACAATGCACCCAGATCCTTCACAACACAGAAACCGCACTACGATAAACTCCACGATCAATACCCTGATCCGATAAGTGATCCAAACCAAGATCAGATTTCTGATCTGGTTCACAATCCAATATGTGATCTGAACGCCGATTTGATCAGTTATCCAATAATCCATGTCAAAATACTACATCCAAATGCTAATCCAATCTATGACATCTGTCCTTCTTTTAGCAGTCGTATCCTTAATATTATCCATAATCCAATGTGACCCAATCTGTAAGTCTCTTATAATCTGTGACCCAGACAGTGACCTTATCCATTATCTAATATCTACTCCGATACATGATCCAATGTGTGACTGGACTTGATCTGCCATCCAGGCAATCTGTGATCAAGCTCCTGATCTAATATATGATCACATACAAAATCTGAGTCATAGTCCAAGCTGTGATCCAGTCCATGATACCATCCATAATCACACCTGTGATCTGATCTATGGTGTAATGTACAATCCGATCCTTTATCCAATTCATGATCTGAATTCAGCGTCTTGATCCATAGTCTAACTTGGGAACGGATGCACAATCCAATCCAATTTATGACGCAGTCTGTGATCTAATCCTCTGTGATCCAAATCCACAATCCAGCAATCTGTAATTTGATCTTTGATCTGATCTATGATACAATCCACAATCCGATCTTTTCTTCATATCCATGATCTGAATTCAGTGATTTGATCTATCACCAATAGCCTAACTTGGGGACGGATCCACAATCCAATCCAATCCAATTTATGACACAGCACGTGATCTTATCCTTTGTGATCCAATCCGCAATTCGACCAGTGTTCTGATTAACGTTACAGACTGAGGGGAAACGTCACCCCTTTTCTCAGTGAACACAACGTGTAATTTTGTTTGGTTTCAACAACAAACATCGCATTGTTTGTTTTTCTTTCTTAACACTTTTTCGTTTTGTACACTGCGAATAATTGACCAAAAGAGTGAGCATAGAACGAGTAATAACTTTGCCTTTTTAAACCTCCTTGCTCACTATTCTAACTCCACTGTACTTGCACTTTGGGGCAAAAAGAAACTAGCAGTAAAAGCCCATCGACTACACGGTTCTCCTAATGGAGTTCTCGCAAAATACGATTTTGAGAGAGAATAGCGCTCAACGTTAAACAAGCGGAAGTTCTGTATCTGCATAATAACATAATACAGTAAACTTAAATATTCCTTGAAGGATTATTAATGAGTAGAAAATTCGAAGAAATCATCGTCTGATACGAAGGTCCTTGCCGAATGTCACCCTTCCTCCTTCTCATATTCTCTAAGCCGGGGTGTATTCCAGAAGCCGATGTAAAGTTCACTTAAAACAAAGCAAAAAGATTGTGGTAAACCAAAGCGGAAGGCACGGCATTTGATGGTGATCAAAAGTTTTAAGTGGGTGGCTCTTGAAGGCTTGACACATTCACTGACGCTTTGAAGTTGATTTACAACATCGATTATTAAATGACTAAAAAAACAACAAAAGTACATCCATTCTGTCATTGGGTTATTTATTTTTTTCAAACCACTGCTCACATTTTCATTTCATTAGACAGTTAAGTCATCGTTAATATTGCTGAAAATATTTTAACTTCACAAAATTACTCATTAAAAAAACACACTACACAAATGGCAATACCCTGGTTGCATATATTAAAAACATATCGTTATATACAGTATTTAGTATAAATATACTAGCGTTCTATCATGAATGCCGTTCTCTGATTGGCTACGCTTCTCTCTATGATATCTATTTTGTTTTTTACGATAACTGCAGAAATTCTCGTGTGCTCATTGGCTAATTTTTTTTGTCAATATGCGGACAGACACATGAATTTGAAATTCGTGCAACGCGTCAGCGAGCGAGAGCGGGCAATTCGATTTTTTATCGTAAAAAACAAATTGATGTCAGTTTTTAATGAGTCTGTCCTGTTATTGACAATGAATTTCGTCATCACATTGTCAAATTGTAGTCTGTGGATCCACGAGGCGATAGCCGAGTGGATCCGCAGACTACTTTGACAAAATTTATGATGACGAAATTTATGATCAATAACAGGACAGACGCATGAAAAACTGACGTCAATTTGTAAAGTAGATAGGGAAAAGCCTAGAAGTGTGCGGTTGTTCAAAAACTGGCGGCCGCTTCTTTGTAGTTTCGAAGTGTCTGTGAAGAGGATTTACATAAGTTTTGAACGACTCGTAGATTTATAATAAAACAATTAGATTATTCGCTCTCTATTTCTATTCGTGATAGTTGACTCGAGCTGCGGCCTCGTCGACTATCACGCGATAAAAATCTCGAGCTCATAATCTAATTTTTAAATAATTGTTAAAGAAACGTAATGTCCAGTTTACAACATGTGTAGCAATTCTTTAACGGAATAATTTAAGTGAACGAATTCTAAACTTCGTACGGTAGAGCGTCATCGTAGCTTACAGGAAATGGTCGGGCTAGCTTGCGAGTAGTTTTAATCGAAATGGGAGGCAGTGCGCAGTTTTTCACCTCCTTAAAAACTGGCTTACTTTGCTACTAGAGAGAATTGCAAGAGTTCGGAAAGTGTTAATCGAGGTTAAACAAAATCAAGGACAGGGAATATAAAGTGATTTACTGTAAAGAGTTCATCATAATCATACCCGTCTGTCTTAAAATGACCAGGACTGACGCGAAAGCTTACTTGTCAGTCACGTTTACATTTTGCACAAATTAAAAAAAAAAACCTCCGAGAACGGTTTATACCTATTCAATAGTGGTGAAAATGACATGGATTTGGACAGGAGGGTGAATGCAGCAGGCTTTGGCTTCCATGTGGAATCATCCGGACTACCCCAGGGGAACGGACGGAATACAGCTTTCCCGCTACTGATGTGTTTGCGGTGTTTAGATGCTGAAGGGAGTGAAAGGAAGCGGGAACCTCGTAGTTGGCATTATCAATATACTCCCTTGTGGCAGGAAACTGGTACTCGGAGTTTGGAATCTGCATGTGATTCGCACAAGTGGCGGGAATCTCGCAGCTGTTTCTGTTAAGGCTGAGCTCTGTTGTGGCGGGAAATAGCACGCTGCTGTGATAACCGTACTGCTTCTCGAGTTCTGGGAAGTTGAACTTGTATACGCAGTTCCGTCCTGGAATTTTGGTGACAACGTTCTTGTGGTAGTAATACCGCAAAGCTCGGCTAAACTTCTGGTAAGTCATGTTTGTCCGGCCATTCCTCTCACCCCATAGACAAGCCACTTGGTCGGGTCGTTTGATCGCGAACTGACCATTTGTTCCTTCCCATGAAATGACTGAAGAGTATCGCGGCTCCGACAGAATGCCCAGGATAAACTCGAAGAGCTTAGTTGTTTTCGGGGCTTTGTCGAGTAAAACTGCAAAGATTGGTACACATTTAGTGAGTAATAGTGATTAATGAAATAGCGGCCATATGATTCGCTATTCTGAAATAAAAATCTGCTGCTAACACATTGACGCGAAACTTTTTTCCAAAACTGGTTAAATTAAATCAAAGATCAAAGCTTTCACAAAATTGTTCACCAATCATTTTAATCAGTGTAAAAACATCATGTCAAATCTGGAAAAAAATATGTCCGTAGGAAATTAACTATCAGAAATATATCGTGGACAGTGAATTATTAACTATTATTTTAAATATATTACATTTTGGCAAGATTTTCAGCCACCTAAATTGCAGGAACTCTCAAAGGGACAACACAAAAAAGTAAAGGAAGAATAACTTACATGTACAGCCACTTTCGTAACAAAAATCCCCGTTTCGAAGGAAAGAGTGATCAAATGCGCCTTCCGATTTTACAATTTTCATAGAAGTCATTTTTCCTACTGACATCACACACAAGACACTGAGTTCGTGCGATTAAGAGCAACTGTTTTGGAGACAGCACAGCGAGCTTATTTATCATGTTTTTTCTCCGAATCAAGCATAGTCACCGAGTAGCAACTTACACCGTATAAATAAACATTTGAGTGTTTCTCTTACGCAAACGTCACTAAAGAAACTCTCTAAATGTATCCAACGGCAATTTGACCAATCAGAGAAAAGCGGTTTTTTCTTCGATGTCACAGCTTGGAAAGAGCAATGGTTGTCAAGGTGATCGATGCCATGGAGACCAGAAACATTAACATTTATTTTCTCTCGGTCGCTTTGGAGACGGAACGTCAAATCGCTTTTCTTCCAATTTTCCTTGTATCGTCGCATCAAAAAATGACCGAACTGCATAAAATAAGATAAAACTGATCATCAATAGCGAAAACTGGTCCGGAACCCTAAAAAAATATTCTCACATCCATAACAAAACCAAATTGGACATCTCCTAGCAACAGAAAATGAGCCGCTTCTAAGTAAACAACACACACGATTTCCACCATGGCAACTTAAAACGTCATGCAATAAATATTACGTGTTTTAAAGCAAATGTCACTAAAGAAATGCATTAAACAACGATCTGACCAATCGATGAGAAGCGGTCTCCGTACTTTTAAGCTGCAATTTGGAAACAATCGTCGTCAAGGTGATAACTGTCATGGAAACCAGATGTATCATTATTTGCATTCTCAAAACACTTAATCGCTTGTTAAGGTAACAACTGAAATTGTTACTTTCTCAAATATAATACTTCAAATGCTGGAAAACAAATATTGTGATACCTTTACGTTAGCTGGTTATAAGAAAAAAGATCAAAGACGCCGTTTGGAAGTAAACTAATGCCGGTTCAATGATCGAAGACAAAAGACATACAGGTGAACTTGGCTAAGTTACGGCAATTCAATTTGTATGTTCAATTTGGCATTGAGTTTTTTGATAGAAAAAACACATGTAGTTAGTAACTCTAGAATCTATTCTGTTGATGTACAACAGAACACTGATGTACAACAATCGTTCCAAACGAAAATGTACGGACAACTGCATGAAGTAAATTATTTCGTTAAAGGAGGATCGACTATTGAAATTAAAGAGCTAGCAATTCTTTCATGTTAAATTCTCAAAATGGCTCTTAATAATTATAACCGAAAAACTGTCGTCATGGCGAGAAAAACGTTGGGCGCACATGATCTAGAAACTCGCTGGGAAATTTGATGTCTTTGTCTGTGTTCGAGTTTAAACAAAGTTGAAAATCCAGATGAAAACATTTAGAAAAAGGCAAGTGGACACTTTTCAAGTTCGACGGGCATGCACAAAACGAAAAGAAGCGGCGACGTAGCACACTTCGTTCTTATAAGCCTCGCTAATTCATTCGCAGACAAGTTCGCCCTCTTTCGCGGTCAAGTGCAAGCTTTTCCTAACCATTAGGATTGATGTAATGTTGATACCGAAGAGATCCTGATATCTCTCTGGGAAACTTCACCAAAAAGTAGCTTTGGACAGCCACCTTCTCACGGCAAGGTAGCCGCCGGCAATCCGGCATTATACTGACGTATTCAAACCATCACAGCCTTCATTGTCTCTGTATAGAAAGCACTTCCCTGCATACCAGTCCTTTCACAACATGACGTGAAGACAATCCGCCGCAATCATGGTCCGTATGCATGTCAATCACGTTTCTGTACGTGTAGGCCAGATTTAAAAACCACAGAAAAAACGTGCAAAGGATGTAGGCTTTGTAAACGTTAGTTTAGCACCCATGGCAAGCAATTTGTTGTTCCAGGTGTGCTTTGAACGACGCTCAAACGGCTGAAGCTGTTCGACCAATTCCGCGTTCAATCCAGGTAGCAAGTTTATCGTCCAAACCACCATCACATAGGAGAGGCAGCAAACATTAAGCAGCAAACATTAAGCAGGTGTGAGTACGACAGGTTCAAGTTCTCGATAATGGATTTGAACGCCAAACTGTTTCCGCTCATGTCCTGGTTGTTTTGAGGCAGTCTCGTCCCTCCCGAGACGAAAACCTTCAAGGGAAGAACGGAGAATCTCTTCCCGAACAGCGGTCGGGACGAGCCTTTGAACCACCGTGGACTTTTTTCAAGAGTTAAATGAAAACATTTACGCATTTACACACACGTTTACGCTAAATATCACGAATTGCTCCACATCGAACTCTCAATGCTGAAAAAGGAAGGTCCATTCTAGCAGCTTATGCTCTATTTGAACAAACATGACTCAGACAATGCCGCGAGCAAAAAGAAAACACACGGCGGACTATTTGCCTTTTTGACATATTTCAATCGCTTTGGAGTTGCTCGACGACTCTGAAGTTGAAAAAACGATGTTAGTAAGGATGACGATATAACGTTTTATCAGTGAAGCAAGCTCTTACATGCGCAGGAATTTCAAAGGAGTCCACGACTACATTAAGGATACGATAGCACTTTGCATAAGAGTCACTTTCGAATGGCGAGTCAAGCTGCAACCTCGTTCCCAGGGTCCTCTCTCTACCCTGGGAACGAGGTTGGGCAAGCTGTTCACTCGCGTGGCCCCGCCCACATTTCATGTGTATTTTCGCACTACTTACTAAAGCTTGTTGTGGCCAATTCACTGCAATAATGTTGAAGTAAGAGACTTAAGTCGTCTGTCATATAGAAAACATGACGAGCACTGATTATATTGAGAAGCTTGAGGATCAGCCATGTTGAGTTCGATTTCCACGCTTGGAGAAACTGGGCCCGAGCAGGAATGGTCGAATGGAGCGGAATTTTCCATTTATTCCGATTTTCCGGAATTTTTGGCCAACCTCGCGAGGTACACCCAAAATTTCGGAATGAAATTCCAGAAAATGTCTGTTCCATCCGCTCTCTCACCCAGAATTTCCGAAATTTCTGGTCGAATGGAAAGCGCCCATAGAGTCATATCAAGACTTTTAACACAGGCAGACCACTCTATGTGTTCGTGGTTTAATATAGAGAATGTATGAGAGTTATGAATAAAGCTCTGAAAATTGCATATTTAAATCACATCTCGGCCTAAATATCCCAATAAAGTTAATGAAACCATGATCGACTCATGTATGGTGTTTTTTCGCCTTCCTGGGCCGTCTAAAGCGTTTTACAATGAAAATACTTTTGGCCGGTTACGGTTACGGTTACGGTTCTTATGTCTAACCGTAACCGGCCAAAAGTATTTTAGGGTTAGGGTTAGGGTTAGGGTTCATAACTCTCATACATTCTCTATATTAAACCACGAACACATAGAGTGGTCTGCCTGTGCTTTTAATAGCCATCTAAAGCCGCCCCATTACAGATCCTGATTCAGAACTAAAAATTAAATAACACCTGACAACTTGTTCATGTCATTGATACTGCAGTCCAGTCCTATGTTCTACTAACTGAGCTATTGTGGGGTTGTACAAACAATTATAGACAATTATTTTTTTAATATTTACAATTACGCATGAAGTGCTTTGCAAAATTGATAATCAATCACAAATAAACGAATAACTATTATTTACCCTTGGTCAGTGTTTATATACCAAAGGCTACTGGGGCCGACCAATCAAATTTCGGAAACAAGTCATTCAAAGCAAACAAAGTGTTGACAACAAATAAACCCACTTATACGACTCAATCAACTTCAAATGAGACACATCTTCAATAACACCCCCTGTACTTGTTTTCTAGGAAATAACATGACGGGATTCTGATGTGCCCACATCATACATATTTACTGTTACAGTGCTTGTCTGACAGCTTCTCTCTTGTACCAAACACAAGGTCTTAAGGAAGAACATGATTTTTCATCCTTCTTTTAGGATTTTAATAGTGTGTTTCTAGATATACAGCAAAAAGAAACCAATGGATTTAGGGTTTGCAAATGTGAAAACCATTAAGTTAATGACCTAGATTTTAGGGTTTCAACTCTACCTTGCAAAATCAAGTGAGGATATTCTCATCAACAGGTTGATTGGCAGCATTTCATCCCAATATCCAGGCACCACTACAATGACAAAGGAATATGCTGACTTGCTCTTGAACACCTCCTGGTGTGTCTATATGTCTGTTATAAATAACATTAATGACTTACTTGACTTATTTGCCTTCACTCTGACCAGAACATAGGACCTCCACTGCAGCTTCCAGCTGAGCTGGTTTGTGTAGTCAATTTATTTCACTTGGTTCCATGACATCGACAGCTCCTTGCATTCTTGCTGAACAGTCCTCCTTTGTGACTTGTTTGGTCTGCCTCTCCTTCTGGCCTCTCAAGGTTTCCACTCAAAGGTTCCCTTCATACGACAGGCGTGTGACGTTATTGTCATGTGTTTCCTCAAACGGTGACCTCTTCATCTCGACCATCTCTATTTCCTACTCCGGAAAGTTCAAATTAAATTTAGTTTTATTATGTTTTTGCAAGACCCCATAAGCTATCAAGCTTTAATTTTAATTTAGATATAGAAGGTTGTCTGTCTGTCTGTCTGGATGCTAACTTCACTGTGAACATAAATAGTGAAGATCTACCGTGCAAGTTTATTTTGGAATGTTTAAGGTGACCAGAACGTAATCAAGTTTTTGTCAGCATTCTCTCTTAGCCTTTGAGCAAGCACATCTAACACATTTGCCAATGACAAATGCATAAATTCTGATTATGACTGGGTCCCTTAACAGTTGATGGTACAAATCCTCCATATTTACAGTTGCCAATCTATATAATTTAGGCTGTTTGAAAGTTGAAGATTAACCCTACCAAGACCCTCCAACAATGGTCTCCATTTGATGGTACCATGAGAAGCCATGAAAATGAGAATGGAAAACATGAATATATACCTGTAGAATGTGCAGTAAAAGACACACTGATGTACTTAAATTAGATCTGAAATGGGCAGTGCTGGTACATCCTAAAATGCAGACACTGGAATACATCTTAAAACCTTTCAGAATATGAGTCACTCCAGGGTTGCTGAAAGTAGTTTCTTCATCCATAAATTTTACATCCAAAGTGAACTGTCACTTAAACTATTTGAAAAACGTTTCTTGATTGTGTTAATTTTATACATGATCATTATACTCACAAAGCACAAAAGAAAGGAACGGCATGATGACAAGTGAGAAGAAACTGGCAATTCCAGCTGAATTCCAAAAAGGATTTTTAATTAAAGATTGTCACATAATTTAATTTTTTTAAAAAAAACAGAACCTTCCTTGAAAACATCTAATATGCTTGAAATACTGTTGTCAACAACATGGTTCGAAACTCAGATTTGACCAACATTGATCGATATCCATCAGGTGCAATTCCATGATTTTGAAAGTAAAACAAAACAGCTTTTCCAGTGATTTTCATGTTAGAATGTTAATTCCAATGAAAATGTGTAGGAACATTTCTAAATCAACCACAATTTGAGTAACAGGAATCAATCTTTAAATGTAATATGCATTGCCTGATTTGAATGCATTGCTGTTCAAAAAAACTGTAAATGAGTCCTGATGGCTGACTTGGCAAAGAAGTTGTAAACGACTTACAAATACAAAGAGTTTTTTTCAGTCATTTCATTCAAAAAACTGAGGTTAGTGCTGTGGTTGAAAATGATCCCCAAGTTTAAGTTTTTCAGTCCACAGCCCCCTCCTACCTGATTTCCAACATGCCGTCTGCAGAGAATCTGGAATTTCTGTAATAACAACTTTGAGACATGTCTTTCCTGAATGCTCAAGACTAACTACGTATTGACCGACAAAAGTGGGGTCTTTACAGGAAAATCTCAAACTGAGGTCTTGCCCCACTGACCAAGCAATAGCAAAGTCAATGTAATAAGACCAAAGTTTGAGAATATCTCATAGCAACTGCACATTCAAGTTTAGTAAGTAGTTTGTCATATGTCAATATTGTTTGGTCAAAGGTGATTAAAGCAGAAGTGGTTAAATCTCCAGTTATAAACATGCTCTTAAAGCTTGTACCACATCGATGAATTTTTTCAGACCCCCAAATATTATTTAGGGGAATGATATACAGAGAAATCCATCTAAAAATGACTTAAGTTTGCTTAGAGTCGAATAGGAAATCAGAAAGAAATTTTCCTGTTGGGCTTACAACTCAAGAGGATGAAATTTCACTCATGTTCCTAAGAATCCAACAGCCAAAAGACAATTAAAGTAATGTTGTGTTATGCATCGGTCAATTCCAACAGTGTCCATCCCACCCCCCTCCCGGGCTAACCCCGACATTAGCATTTTCTTAAAGTGCTACTATGATCAACTTTTTACCCCTTGATTTTTTAGGTTAATCATTTAGAATTCTACGAAAGATTAAAAACGCCATTTACCGTTTCCAAATATCTGCATTGGTTCAGGAGATATTTAAGTTTGAAAAATGAGTAAAACATGTAAATGAGATTGCAGATGACGTCATACACTCAACCAAATATCACATGAAGTATATAAATAGCACTATCTCGGTCAATTTGCAGCAGAAACCATTGAAACTTGGTAGGCTAATAGTTCTAAATGCAACACATCTACAGCTGTAACAATTTCTGTTCCCATGGCAACCCACTGTTTTCCAGTCCCCTCTAGCCTGATATCAATATTTTAGTGATTTTAAGCTTGGAAAACATTAAAGAAGGCTATGAACTCAAGCTAATGTATTTATATGCTAGCTGGATTATGCAGATGAGGCACCATTGGCAAATATCAATATAGAACCTAAAAGTGGTCAGAAAAGCCTTTAATATTGTGGAGGTCTGAAACCTAGTATGTTGCCATGGTAACAAAAATTGTCAAGCTCATATTGCGGAGCACCTCTAGTAGAATCTTTCTGTAAAAATTCTATACAAATTGACTGAGATATCCTTGTTTATCATATTTGATCAAAATGCAGTTGAGTGTATGACGTCATCACTTGGTTAATTTGCATATTTTAAAAACTCGAATATCTCTGGAACGAAAAGAGATATTTGAAAACAGAAAACAGCATTTTTACTCTTGTATGGACTACTTTTTTTGTCTCAAAATGGCTCAGATTTGAAGGATGCGATTTTCGCCATAGTGGCACTTTAAAAATTGGGCAAATTCCCCAGTGTGGGGACACATAAGCTGTCTAAATGCCCCGGGGTGGGGATGTAGGAAAAGGGTAAATGTCCTGCACCTGGGATAGTCAGTTTCCAATTCCACACCTCTGCAGTTTTTTTTTATTAATCAGTGAATAAAACATTCCACTTTTCAGTATTTTAATTCAATGTCAAGACTTGAATGACTCAGTACATCTTTGATTAATGTGCCTATAAAGTAAAAAATAATTGCTGCTTATTTAAAAGGCTTTTCAAAATAAAGAAGAATGGCGTTTTCCTTTTTGGAATATCTTCTTTGACATTTTTGTATTATGCACATGAGGAAAGCAATGACATGATAAACTGTTCCTATAAAACAGTAAAATACTGAATCAAGAATATCTCTAGAAATATTAGAGCGGTGCTCTTCAAACTTGGCACCAGAAATGTACATCACAAAAGAAACAAAATGACATCTGTTGTGCCACTGCCATGTGATGTACATTTCTGGTGCAAAGTGTGAAGAACACCACTCTAATGATATTTCTAGAGATATTCTTGATTTAATATTTTACTGTTTCACTTGAACAGTTTACCACGTCATCGCTTTCCTCATTTACATAATACAAAAACGTCAATATTTCTAAAACAAAAGAAGATATTCCAAAAAGGAAAATGCCATTCTTCTTTATTTTGAACCCTTTCAAATAAGCTGCAATTATGTTTACTTCATAGGCACTTAAAATGATGATGCATTGCATTTTAAGCTTGCAAGGTCTGTCTTGAAGATCACGTCATACCTTTGAATTTTCAGCAACCTCATCGTGTTTTGACTCTGCAAATGTGTCTTTTGAAGCTAATGTTTTCACCCACCGAATCTTTACGCCATGTTGGAAACTTTGGAAACCGCAAGAGAGAGACTGGAAAGAGTGACATTTCACCCCCAGTTTACTTCTATGCCATCACGGGTTTAAACTTGACGGAGGGTTCAAAGCTCTGAGCTGCACTTTTGGCGCATATAAAACTTGCCATTTCTTACATGTTAACAATCACGTAGATACTCGACATACTCGGCCATTTTGCTTCTGATATTGGACGATCAAACCCTGTAGTTACGGTTTTACTTTCTTTTTATTAACCGCGCGGCCATGGGCCGAGCGCGGTTCTTGCTCTGCACGGGGTTTTTTTTTTTTCGTTTTTGTGTCACCAGACGCAGATCTCCGCGGATGATGTCTTCATCAACCAATCACAGGCCAAACTCCCACTCGGCCAAATGTCGTCACCGACTGATGTCATCATCAGCCAATTACAGGCCATTTCTCAGCTCTTTTCGTCATACCTCCCCTCCGGAAAGTTTTGTCTAGTTAGCGAATTGAATATTCATATTCGGGGAGAAATCCCTCGGAGTTGGACGTCAAGACATTTGCAAGGATAAAGAATGTAATTTAGGACCTGTTGCTGACTACTACGGCTGAAATTATCTAGAGTTGTATTTTTGTTTTGCTTGCATGTTCACTTTCGAAAGGAATATTCAATGCGCTAAAGAAGGTAGTCAGCCATGGAATGCGCTGATGCTGATAAATATGACCGTATTTACTGTAATGCCCTTACGGTGATAAATAAAATCGTGTTTACTTCGCCAGAAGCAATGGTGGAGTTTTCTGGGAAAAAAAATATAACCTCGGCACTCGTCAAAACCTTTGCAAATATATATTCGTTTGAAAGGTCAATTCTCCTTCGAGCTACAGGTAAACAAAAATCTCCGATTACCAATCACGCAACCACGCTATGCAAAGAATGTGAAATAAAATCTCTTTCAATCCAGGCACTGAGCTTACTTTGAATCACGCAATCTCTATTGTTTCCAATGGGTAATGTTTACTCGCAAAACGCTGTTGCTAAATACTTAGAAAACAGTTCAATTTTAAAAGCGCGGTTAAAAGTTGTTTTCAACTTCTTGTTTTTTTTCGTTTTCGTGTCACCAGACGCAGACCTCCGCGGATGATGTCTTCATCAACCAATTGTCTTCACCGGATGATGTCATCCTCAGCCAATTACAGGCCATTTCTCAGCTCTTTTCGTCATATCTCCCCCTCAGGAGGGTTTTGTCAAGTTAGCGAATTAACTGTTTACACAACAAATGGCGGCCTTCGGCGATGGGCGTCCGGACATTTGCAAGGATAAAGCATCTAATTTGGGACCAGTTGCTGGCTAGTAAGGCTGACATTATCCAGAGTTAAGCTGTATTTTCGTTTTGCGTGCAAAACAGAACATTTTGTAATCTGGAATGTTTGCATTGTTTCTGTTCACTTTCAAAGGGGATATTCAATGCGCTAAAAAGGTATACGTCTGGTCATGGAATACGCTGACGGTGATAAATGTAAGATCGTGAATAGTTCGCCAGAAGCAATGGTGGAATTTTCTGGGGAAAAAAAGTTAAAACTTAGCCTTAGCGCTCGTCAAAAACCCTGTGTAAAATTTATATTGAAAGGTCAAAGTATTTTTTCATTAGACGTAAACAAAATTCTCCGATTACAAGTCACGCTAAACTCGCGCTATGCAAAGAATGTAATCAGATACTCCTTTTTTCGTATATTTGATGAAGGGCAGGAGAGTCACGTTTCGCAGACAGTGTAAGTAACCACGTTTTTTTTCAAGCGCGGTTACAACCGCACCGCGGTTCTTGTTAAATAAAGATCTTGTACTGCACAAAGTGTGTTTACCTACATTACATACATTACTTTTCTTTACCCTCGGATTTTAAGAGTAGCTTATGCAGCTAATTTCTCCGAGCATTTAACCATTAGATGAGAGATAGACCACCACACCGGGACAGGTGTACCTACAGGTACGGGTTTATTATGCATGTAGGAGACCCCCCCCCCCCCCCCCCTCCCAAAGCAAACCGACTAAAATAAATGGGTCTCCCAGATAACAAGATCTTTTTCCTAAAATGCTGTCTAGTCCCAAAAGTATTCTTGGAAACTAAGACAAGTGTATTTGCCTTCATTTTAAAGCACCTGTAATACACATTACGAACCAATCTGAAGTGTGATCAGGAGACTCTCTTGGTGTGATATCTCTTATCAATGCTATCACACCCCAACGATGTGCCAGTAATATTGTCCAGCCCCAAGAACAATCCTATGGCACCGAAAGGGGGGTCCTAGTTGTTGGCTTCGGGCCCTTTAAAGATGATGTCCCTCTCAGAAGTCAGGAGTCACCGGCAACTCGCCCAAATCGTGCTAACAGGTACAGTCGTTACTTATAAGTTAAAAAGTGACAAGCATGACAAGCAAGATGAAATTTATAAGTAGCGATCAAGTAGTGGATGCTTTGTAGCTCTACATTCTTATAACTACGATCAACAGGGTTAAAACCTGACACATTAAGTTACAATAAGGCGTCAAACATCTTCCTTCACTGCTAGGCAATTCGGCCTTCAGCATGCCTTTTACGTTGATCAAAGAACCGTTATTGGGACGTGGATTTATACCAAGCAACTGACACATAAGAGGGTAAAGGTCGACAGTTTCAAACTCCTCCATTTCTACACCTTGGCGAAATGCGGGTCCTCGGGCGAAAAATATCGACCACATTTCACGATGGACGCTCGACCAGCCATGTGCTCCATAAACCAGGGGTGGACCGGTGCTTGGAAACTCCGGCGCTGCCTGGAACACCTGCCAGCCTATGTCCGGTTCAACAAATATCGGTGGGATTCGTCGGTTTTTCTTCCAGTGCAGTACATCAGGGATGTCCTCCTTTTTGTGTACTTTGATATGTGAGTGTTTGATGCGCGTTAAGGCGTCGTAAACCTCTTGAAATTCGAAAGGCCAGACATGCGCCGAGGTTCCGGTTTGGGAAAGGACGTATAATGAGGGATCGACGTAATCGTCAAGATAAATCTGTCTGGCTTCAGACGCATTAGAAATACCGTGATCTGTAACAAACAGTAGGTTGACCTCATCAAGTAGGTTAGAATGCCTCAAACGTTTCAAAAGATATCCTATAACTTCTTCATCGATTCGCTCAATCTCGTCAAGATATTCTCGGGAATAAACGCCAAATTCGTGGCCCTTGATGTCTGGTTCCTCGAAGTAAACAGCAACAAATTGCGGCGGATCTTCAGAAGTAAGCCATCGTACAACTTGGTCAATTCTAGAATGCCATGGCTCTGAAAAATTAAACACACAGTGAGGGGAATAAGACGAGTTCACGTCTTTGCTCTTGGTCTGACAGTTCACGTTGCATATCGGTTTAGCAAAAAACGCCGGTCGATCTTCATAACCGCCTGCACCTGGCCAAAAATAAACCCCACTAGCTCCTCCTTGTCTTTGAACGGTTAACCAGATCGGTTCTGAATCGTTGTAGAACTTCGGATCATAGCTGGAACAATCACTCTCGTAAATAAACCACTCGCTGTAAAGTGGATCATAAAACACATTGGACACGATTCCGTGGCTCTCCGGGAACAGACCCGTCATATAGGTATGGTGATTCGGCCACGTCAAGCTCGGAGTCACAGTGCGAATACGCTTGGACTTAACGCCTGTTCTAGCAATGTAGTCGAGATTTGGCGTGTTCACGAGTTTATCTTCTAAAATCTGCCATGCAAGTCCATCAAGTGAAACGAGTATCACGGGATTAACTTCAGACAAAGGTGTGATTAACGTTGTAAATGAAACGAGAATAGTAAAAACTATCGCCATGTTCAAACGTCTCCCCATCATGTTGGAAAGTGCACTCTTGTTGTGTCTGGTATATTCCTCGTTAGATTTCAGTAACATTCTTTCGTTTGACTTGTCAGACGTGAATTCAGTCTGAGAGCCAGTCAAACGGACGCTTCTGTTCAGCAGTGAAGTGGTTGGGCAAATTATTAAACCAATCGGCTTTTGTTCGATGCATTACTTGGAACTAAAGCTGTAGCGGCTTTGACAGGAAGATTCTCTGGAAAGTCTTTTTGAGAAAACTGCCCGAGACTGAAAGGGAGTAGAGAATTCTTGTAATTCAAAGGAATTTCCTCCAATGTGGATATCGCTTAATAAGCCTCATTGTTGTGGTCAGTTGGAAGCAACGCCAAAACCACTTAACAAGGATTATGCGCTTATTTCGTTTTCAATGACTTCCGTTCACTTATCAACACTTCGCGATTATCCTATAACACTTTAAAATGCTTGCATTTTTGGAGACATTCTTACAGTGAATGTACTAGACGTCACTTCCTGGCAGGGCATCGCCCTTTTGCGTTTCAAAACAATTATATCTGCGAAGATTCTTTGATTCGGTAAATATTATCCAAATCGAGAGACAAATCAAATAGCAGAATCCAAACACCAAGGCCAGAGTCCTTTTCCGCCATTCACAAATCAGAATTGACGCTGAATTGAAGTTGTCCAAACGCAAAGGGGCCCCCATAGAGAGAGGGTCCCGAACATTGTTTTGATGTTTGCTGTTTAAGAAACGGAGTTCATTTACGGTTGAAAGAACATCGCATTGATTCGATACGTTTCACATCCAACTTGAGGTACAAAACTCGTTGATGAAAGTAGTTACAAACATTTTAAATAGAATTTATTTATAATTTTCCACTTACTCAGATTACTAACAACTGCATCTTTGAAAACACGACAAACTCTTGTGGGACAACCTGTGACATTTCCTTTCCGATTTAATGGGACAACGACAATTTAAGGTGAACACTGTTATGCTAACCGGAAGGAGGCCGAGAGTGAACGATTTCGCAAGTTGGGATAAAAGAATATGCTAAACGAAAATATATCAACTAAATAGTTCCTCTCCGTCTACAGTTATGAAACTTGGAAACCATTAGCTTGCGTGCAGACGTCAGTTATTTCCCAGAAACGATAAGCTCTCGACTTCTTTTCTCTCCTTTAATAAGTTCGCGCTCGTTCATCTTTCTGGTTCATACAAGCAAGATAGGTTTGTTTTGCGAAAATGTAATGCGGGAATAGTAGAGTAATTACTCTTCTTTTTGCTCTGTCCTAGGGTAAACAGTCAACACGCAAGGTGCTGATCCCTAAAACAGCCGTTTGTTATTTTGAAACGTTCACAGAAAAGCAGTTTGTTACGAAATTAAACCCGTTGAGCCAATCCAGTGAGCTCTAGAGGAGCTGTTATTGAGCGCATGGAAGAGACGTTAATACAACATGTACATCCTAAATGTTGACAAACTATAAACGATGAAACTGTTGCGCCGGTGTGTTGACTCCAAAACACTGACTCATAGGCTACACAAACCATACCAAGTAATCCATTTTTTTTAAAAAACAGAAGAACGCACCTATTAAAATCTATAAATGTACTTACTATAGTATTTGTAAGTACTTGCGCACCCAACTTGCAAATGTTTTGATGGCAAGTTCTACTCTGATAAATAACTTCTGCTTTTCGTTTAGCTCTACTTCAAGAATTCAAAACGATTATCTTGTTATTTACAAACGATCTGACATCCAAGCAACGTACAGTTTAAATATTGAATTCTTTCGAGGACTTCTCCAGTGAAACGCAAGGAAGAACCTAGAATAAAGCTGCAAAAGGGTTTGATTCAGTTCAAATCTCTGTTACTTCTTGTTAAATATGCGTTCAGAGATAACTGCAGATTACGCGGCCAATTCAAAGCTGTACTCCTAAACAGCTCCTAAACAACTCTAACGCTGACAGTAACCCCGCCGTTTTCTAAATCAGAGCAACGGAGTTGGAAACAGAAATTACTCTGTCGTTTACGATTTAGTGAAAACTACATTGTCGGAGTCGCAAGCAGAATAAACTAATCACAATGCTCGATTCCAGGCATGGAGCTTTATTAGTTCTTCCGTTTCTGTTTCCGACTCCCACAATCTAGTTTTCTCTGGATCATAAGGGACGGAGTCTTAAGCGGAATCGGAAGAAAATGGAAACGATCTGATTCTTCCGACTCCGATTCCGTCGACTCCGATTTTCGATTTTCATTGGGTAGTAAGCGTTCTTACGTCGCTAGTGAAAACCAGCCTTTAGAGGTATATTCATGATTGAAGTGGCCCATATTCGTGTAGCCATCTGGTTTAGACGTTTAGCTTCAAAATGCCCGGATATTCTGCAGTTAAACCCAGAGATAATTCTACTTCTGGTTTTCATTTCTTATTCCACCCTGTCAAGGCGCACGTATGAGTTACGTGACAAAGGCTCCTCCATGGCTTGTTAAATTCTCTCCGCTTGTGTGACTGAAAGCGAGTCCTTTGTAAGCGGCGCGCCGGTAATGTAAGTATGAACTCCTCTCCGATTACATCAGATGTGTTGTGGTGTTTCCAAACCAACTAGAAGGCGGTACATGGAGGCAGGCATCGTCTTCATACGAATCTGGAGAGAGAACGTGAATTACTCATTATAAAACAATCTGTTCTCTTTTCTTCCCCCATTGTAAGAAGAAGAGTAAAATAAAGGATGTCGTTGTTGTCTCTTCTCACCGTCTTACAATCTTTTCTGTTAGTTGCACAGGAGAAGCACGTAGGCGTTATTCAAATAGAACGTTAATAATACCACAAGGACTCATCACGGTCGGCACGAGGCTAGCACGTGATTACCACACGCACAGCATCATTACGCGACTTACCTCTCCCACTGTAGTGGCCAGGAGCTCCACAATATGCTGGTGTGACGTCGCCACCACACTCTCGCCATTGATCTCAATAATCCTGTGACCGACTCGAACGCCTCCTCTCTCCGCTATGCTGCCACGCATTAGACTACAAATCTAAACAGGATGAGAGCAATGATCGAATGATAAATTGTTGTGGCTAGGTCAGGTATGTTCCTGTAGACGTTCTGTTTATGAGTCCCCTTCCCGACCGCTTCAAAGACGGGTTCTTAACTACAAGACCGAAAGGAAAGAAAATAACGGAGGTAACGTAGGAAAGCTGTCACTAAACATTCCGACAAGATCGGTTTCCTCTATAAGGAGGGTAGAGATCGGTTCACATTTTATGGAATGTCCAAACTCAAAAATGTCCAAAGCTACATAACATCTTTTTCGGCAAAACCTGTTTGTGTAAGACAAAGCATTACGACGAATTCAAAGCGCCTTGAGAACCTTCCGAGCGCGAATTGGCTTGATAAGTCATCTGTGCACCCACTGACACAAACCCCGAACCTAACCCCAGGATGACAAGATGATCCTGGTCGGTACGACGGATGAACAACACACAAACGCGAATTGGAAAAACCTCACTTATTTCTACGAGGACGAGCAAGTCAGGTGCACCGCTACTGGTTAAGTCAAAAGCAAGGCGCCTTAAAGAGATTACTGCTTTACCATTCCATTCTGCACGCTGAATCCCAGCTGATACTTGGTATCTGGTCTATTAACCACGACTTGTACAGTCGGAGGACACGACACGATCTTCATCACGACCTTTGTGGTTGGGCGGATACCCTGAAAATTAAAAACAAAAACACTCGGTTACATTCAACCAAATCAAACAACAGTTAAGTTAACCTCTTTTCGTGCTGTTCCGTTCGTAAAAAATATCTTCCCACGAAACACAGAGGAGCACAGATGTTCTCGCAATGAAGCGTTCGTGCATCACGATTGAACAAGAATGTGGAGTGTTAGTTTTTATGGAGGAATAAAAACCTGCGCGTTCGGAGAAGAACCCTTGAGACAAGGACAAGACCCAACAACAAATGCGACCCACTTATGTCACCAGATCCAGGATAAGAACCCGGGCATGCACATTGAAGGAGGCGAGTGATTGGCCTCTCAGGTCAAGTGCTCAAGCCTTTTCATTCGGGGTGGTGGGGAAGAAAAGGGTTCATCTACTTTTAATTTAACATCATTATAAACTCTGTCTAAACTCACATCATTACCTTGATAATATTCTGACACTCCAACAAAGGGAGACCAACCAAGCTTGTACCGTTGACCGAGAGAATCTGGTCGCCAACATTGAGTCTGCCGGACTTGGCCGCTGGCCCGTCTTTCGCCAGATGCGCAATAATGGCGCAAGGAATCATGGATCCCCAACCTGACTCCACGATCATAACACCAAGCATTTCAGCCGGCTTTTTATTAACAATCACCTGAAACAAAACAAAGTTTGTAGAAACAACCAAGGAAGGAAGGTTACGATTGGGAACGTTTGACGGAGAAGATTAGAAAAGACGGATTGAAAATCAGTCCTAAGGGGTAAATTTTTCATATTGTACCATCCGCGACGTAGATCCTTTAAGAAAATCGTGGATCGTTCACCAGCTGGACTTAAATGCAAATTCGTGACTGCTTTTGCTACCCTTACAGAGATGTGCGCCGTGATATCTCCACTGAGAAATGTTTTGGATGATTTTTTATAAACTTACTTTGAAATAGTTCGGCAACATTCAACGGCCGCGAATTCAATCTTACCACAGCTAATGTGTGTGACTTCTGTTGACGTCACGCAATTTTGCAATGCCAATAACGACTGCGTGATGAGCCTAAATAACGCTTAGGAAGGATGGCTTATCACATCCAGGTAATACAAAATATCCTGACAACCATTTTATCTGAGTGATTACAATGCAAAACACGCAATACCGAAGATAAGAAAGTAAGGGGAAATACAAAACAAAAGAGCTGTTAATACAAAAAGAAACCAAACATGAATTCAACATACCTCTTTAGCGTTACTTTCATCAGCCAACAAAGATAAATCCTCCCCGAGTATTTTTTGTGCCTCTAACACACCATTGTACTCTGCGTCCTCTATAACTTCATCTGTTAATCCATTATGTCTCAAAAACTCCTGATAAGCCACATTGAACGCCTGTCCAATACTCTTGGCTATCACCTGGGCCTAAACATATCAACAGGGCCATCAACACGGTCATCAACATGCGCAAATTTGAAGGCGCCTGAAGTGTCAATCGCGAGATGGAATAAATGTCGATAGAATATATTTTGCTTTGTATTTTGCGCACAACTCGGCAATCTGCGCTGCGTTATTCAAATCAACGACCCAAAACTAAACCATTAGTAAGAGAGAGAGCAGAACACGAAACAAAGCAGAGAGAGCAGAACACGAACTGTTCTCTCCCTCTCCTCCACAGTAACCAATGAAGAAAACATTCAAGACACGGCAAGAAGGTGTTAGTTTTCCCTCTCCTCATTTTCATCTTTGCGCCTTTATTTTCAGAAATGATCAAAAGGTAATTTCTTGTTATAATACCAATACATTTTAAAGCATAAAGGTGACGAGAAGTAAAAAAAAATCCTCAACTCAGTGATATTTAAGAACTGTAGAATATCAGGACGAAGAATTAACGTTTTGCACATGGGACTGCAAGGGTTAATAATTACAAAAGGACTTAAAACAAGCACTGAGGAGGAGAGAACAGACTATTCACTGACTTATAAAAATATGAATCATGATTAAAACAATCAACTTCCTTCATAACTAAATGCGCCGCCACTCAGTGGCTCTTTTCGTTATCTAATTCTCTCATTAATGAAACGTTTTCCAAAAAAAATAAAAGCCCAAGATCCTATTTATGGAATTAAATAGTGACACTCGCTACTGACCTAGCCGCTTTAATGATGGCTGGAAACTGACATTGTTAAGAATACAAACTAGTGGGAGACTAATGGTATCTACGTAAATGCGAGGAAAAATTTCAAAATCTGTTCTACATATGGGTTATTGACCAAGCTTGTTCGGTCAATGTGGCTGGATATTGGCTAAGTTCTTTTTTGCGTGTTTCTGGATCGAGACGGAGTCGAGTGAGAACGAGGCCAATGTCCAGCCACCTTGACCGAACAAGTTTGGTTAATAAAGGATTTATTATACGTCTTTCAGGGGCAATTTTCTTACGGGACAAAGCGGGTAGTCCCGATCGAGCAAGATAGCGCCATCTTGCCCGCTTGGGTAGCCAATCACAGCGCAGGATTTCGTTCATCTTGCCCGTTCATGGAGCTAGCCATATAATAAAGAAAACTATTTTTGTGGAACAAACCTCTGGAGCCTGGAAGACATGGCAGGTGATCTTGATGTTTTTGTGGTCTGTCTGTGCTGTTCCTACACTCGCCAGGATCTGTGAAGGTTTCATTACCTCCTGATTGTGATGTTCCTCGGGCGGCTGACGAGCCATGAGCACCAGAACATCTCCGATATCAGCGATAAACGACACGGTACGGAGGGCGTGATCTAACATGACTTCCTGTGGAACACGACAGCGAAGTGTGTTTTACTATACCTAGGCTATAATTATACGCCTCATTTCGCGCGCTTAATTCTTCCCCCTCTCGAAAGAAGACTAACATTCGACCCTAAAAACTCCATACTGATCATGTATCCTTACAGTGTCGCCAGACAGTCAGAGCCAATCCGAGGCACTGCACACAGATCAGCCATCAATTTGGAATTTCTTCGGGCAAATCCTAAACGCCTCACCCCTGTCTGGCTAGGCGATAATCATTGAGTGCGCCAAGAGACACGCCTAGTTGCTCTAGCTAAGATAAACAATTTATCACGTCCATGTTATCACGTCCTAACATTGACATCATGATGTGAAGTGTATATGAAATAATTCATATTTGAACTGCGGTTGTAGATGAAAGTGAAGAATGATCATCGCAGTAAATTTTCCAACATAAGCAACTGGAAAGAAGAAGCCTGAAAAAAATCAGGGCTTCAACGGGATTCGAACTCGTGACCTCCGCGATACCGGTGCAATACTCTACCAACTGAAGTATGAAGCCACACATTGCTTAAGTTGGAAAAAACAATTTACTGCGATGATCATTCTTCACTTTCATCCACAATCGCAGTCCAAATATGAATATACATATTTCACTTCTCACGGGAAGATATAAACTCAATTAATTGACCTCACTCCCAATGTGTGACTTCATAGCTTCTTCTTTCCAATGGCTTAAGTTGGCAAATTTACGGCGATGATCATTCTTCACTTTCACTTGCAACATTGACATAATATTGCGCCTCACCCCCTCCCCCTGCTCCTTATTTTTACACTCGCTCGCAGTTTCGTTCCCTTCTTGTGCTTTTTTAGAAAGGCCTGCTACACAGGCTAGATTTACAGTCGAAGCACTCCATGAGATAACTCTCGCAAAGCGACCAGCTCTAATTACGACCACCATTGTGAAATACCGTTTAAATTGCCAATCAAACTGTGCCATTGTTTTGATGAATACAACTACCACGATTCCCTGCAGGCTTGTCTCATAGCGGGAATTGGCCATTGTATCGGTCTGACAAAACGAGTTACCTTGGTTCCAGAGTTGACCACTTTTAGTCTCTCAGTAGAGATGAACAAGTCCACATCAGTTGTAGGTTGGTCCTCACCTTCTGGCACCTGTCAAACAAAAAAACCCAACGAGCTACTGATGAAGAAAAACAATAATGACATTCATTCACTCGACAAGATCTTGTATAGCCTGGGAACAATCTCCTTTAGTGGGCAGCCTCCTATGTGAGCATTTTGGGGGAAAGTTGGAGGAATGCGTCATATAAAGAAGCCATAACTTACCCAAGGCCCATGCAACCCGCACCACTAAACTCCACTTGCCAAGACATGAAGCAACCAGGATTATTGGATGGCATGCTACGATCTTCATCGGAATAAATGAGAAATAAAACAACCCCTGCCCCAGAATCAACCATGAACTTGCGCTGAAACGAAACAAGCCATTTTTTTCACAATTGAAATGGGGGGAAGCTGGTCTTAATTTTTCAATTTAATTGACTGAGATCCTAGTCCATCGTAGCATTTATTCATAATTGGTATGAATGGATGTGGGAAGTGTTCGTTCATTTCAGCCGTCCGTAAAAGTAAGGCTGGTTTCATCTGTTTTCGCTTTCTTCAGTTAAATCCCATAATTACTACATGGTTCATACAGACCTGAGACCTTTCTTTTCAAGGACTTTTCAAGGACTTTTCAAGGACAAATCCTTCTCTTTCAAGGACTTGATTTTCTACTCAATTCGACATACATGTAATAAACCAATCGATATAAATGACTTTTTGTATGGGATGTTGTGCAAGGAAACATGCAATATAAACAGGAAACTTCCATAAATGCAGTACAGGAAATCAAATAACATTAAAACAAACCTCAGAAAATGTTTTGATTGTGTCTATTCTTTTAGCTTTTCTAGTTTGGAATTTAAGCTTGCATTTAAGTCAGTTAGTTCTTGAAATTTCTCCTTGGCTGTTTTTCGAAGTGAATTGGCTTGGGTCACGAAAATCAACTTCCCTGTCTGTTGACATCGACTGTTTTGCTTGTGCTTCTCGCTTCTTGAGTGCGATTTTAGCGCGCTCTCGCCCATACTTGAGACGTCAATTGTCCGGTCACACCAATGGCACAATGCTTTTCGCTTGTCTGCTTTATATGCACTAACCCAGGCTTTGTATTGAGAGTCATGTTCCCATTTCTTATTGTATAAACACTGGCCTTTCCGCCCTTTTGACTCCATGACGAATTCCATGTGCACGAGACCGATTACATTGTAGGGGGGTACAGGTAATAATGCAATACCTTATCCCTGGAGGGCACGGTTCCTAAGGTACGTCAAATAACAGCAATGAAGTACACCAGACTCACCGTAAACAGTTTCACGCGATGTTTCATGCAGAAAACTGTGTCTTGTTAGCTTTGAACGTTTTTTGTGCGCAAGAAAACATTGCGTTGATGAAGTTTTGTTTATTCAAGGACCTTTCTATAAGATTCAAGGGAAAATGGGGAAAATTCAAGGACTTTTCAAGGACTTGAGCAGATTTTTCAATTTTCAAGGACTTTTCAAGGGGTTGATGCTTTTTCAAGGACTATTCAAGGCCCGTGCGAACCATGTACTAGTCTATTGGCTTCATGTCACACACTTAACAGAAACGAATCCAACGGATCTCAGAGAAATGGCTTCAATTTCAGATAGCAAAGGATTCGAGATAACGAGTTCGACTCCTTATCTCGACTCTTGCCGTATTAGAACTCTCCTGTATTCCACTCATGGGCATACCAAACATAGCACCAGAGCGAGGTTGGTGTGGACACTCGTTTTCATACTTTCTTGTACTTTTGTCAACGCTAACCTCGACTCTGTGACACGGTTCATTATTGCTCACATACAAATGAGGCATGGAGTCTCACCTTTATCCGTCCCACGGCCTCTTGTGCCTGCTCCATCCGAACGGCTTTGTTAGGAGACTGGGGCGACATAATTTGCGATGAACCCAGGTACTGGAAGGAAAAAGCCAGGGAAAACGAGAAAATGATAACTTGTATTTTAGATTTGAAAATAGTTTCAAAGGCCTACCAGTATGTTTGTGTTGTATAAATTATCACTGCCAAGTCATTTTAGAAAGTGAATAATAAAGTATCGTGCCGCGAAGTGAAGGGAAGATATTCGTTGACAAATACTGCTTTTGTTATTTAAATTTACAGGCAAGGAGACAAATGAACTCATTGTTTCAGCAGCCAATAGATCTCTCACCGATAGCTTCGTTGTTATCATGCATTGTAGCGTTTAGACTAAGCAGAAGAAAAAGATGTTCTCAAATCATCGAAATTGTTAGCAAATCAAGCAGATCTTCCTGCCTCTTCATGTCGAAATGATATTGTCCCAAGTCTTATGCAGTTTTATAAGAATGCTATGTAAAAAAGACAAAAACAGTGCTAATTCGTATCCATAAATTAACGTTAAGATCGGAACACCGTCTGGGTTGCCTATCACATTTTGTCATCTGCTAAGGCAAACATCACTTATATGAACAAATATCTCGTCTATGAAAGTGCGTTCAAAGGCTCAAACTTATTTGTTACTCTCATTGTCAAAGAAGTTAATTCACGAATTACACTTTCGACTTATGATTCGGCGAGACTAGCAAACATTAATCTCTTCGTCAAAAGTAAATTAAAACCCAACACAATATGCAATGAAAAAAAAAACGCCAATCTCTCGTGTAAAAGTCGATTTTACAGTGTTTAGTACAATCAATATCCCTGAAACATTTCTAATAACTTAGAAAATTGTTAGGTCAAACTGTTTCATTTTAGCCATTTGTTTATAGTATAACCTGTCAACAAAAACAATAGCAGGTCTTTCGGATGCAAATTCTGAAGAAAAATGATCGCGATCGGTCGAAAACATGCAAAGTACAAAAGGATGACAGACATAAAGTACAGAAACTCAACGGTAATAGCTGGATGATCAATACAATTGAAACGCGAGAACAAGAAGAAATACAAAGCAGCATAACACTATTAAACAATTTTAACCCTTCCATAAAAGACTTCCAAACAAACATTCTCAGTCGATTCGTGACTTTCGCTCGAGAATCTTTTCTGACACCGAATTGAATCAAATCTTGTTTTACTCACCGATAAACCTGAATTCGACGAAATGAAAAAAAAAACCTTCACGCAACGACAGTTCTGTTTCTCAAAGGTGTGCTCAACGTATAGTTCAAAGCTGGTGCGTGAATCTGAATTTGCTAGGAATTATTCAAACCCGCAAACCGCATACAAGATGTGTTTGATAACGACTTACCTTGGCCGTGTACACAACTCCAAGAAGAAGGTTCCTCGGGTGATGAGGGCCTTCCCAAGCTGCGAAGAGGAACAAAAGGGAAAAAAGGAAATGTTAAGTACCAGTTGCTAGAACGGGCGAGTGTGATTCTCCTTTTTAACAACAAGTGACGCAGTCAAACAGTTAATCAAGCTTCCAGTGCAGCAGAAATTAATTCAAATGGATTGCAGCAGCAGCAGCAGACGACAGATCTGAAAGGGAGCTGCAGCTGAAACAAGCACAAGCTTTTCTGCGCTTCTTACCGATCGGAAGGGAATCATTGTCTTTGTGCTCGCAGAATCGGAAGAACAGCCTCACTTCCGGGATGTTGAACTCGTACACATCAGAAACCATTTCTGATTTTTAAGACCAAGCTACATCAGGATAACATCTGATCGTTAACACGTTTTCCCGCGCAAAAAAGTTGCGAAGGAAGCAGCAAGGACAACATGCGCGAGTCGCGGAAAGCTTGCTTCTCACCAGAGAAAAAAAAACGGGGCTTGCTCTTCCCAAACGGGCTTGGAATATTTGACAGATATGACAAGAGCGCCCACCGACTACAGGTAATTAAATATTTATGCGCAAGATACGCGAAAATATACACTGACAGAAAGATAAACAAGGGATTGAAAAGGGAAAAACATTCTGGGGTAATTTCGCAAAGCCAGCGTCAGGCAGGCGATAATTCCTCCAAGTTTAATACATTTCTAAGTACCTAGTATCCGAAATAGAAATTCCTAAGTGACGATTAATAAGAAACACAACTAATTGAGATTGTCTACATGCAGCCAGATGTCTCGTATCTAGACGTGAAGCCTTTTCAATGCATTCGTTTAACGCATTCATTTCTTTTCAAAATGAACGTCCTTCAATACTTACTCTATCGAGAATTACCTGCACGATCCACATTGTATTCGCCTTCTCCGTGGGAAGCGTTTTCATTAAACAAAAACCATTTAGCGGGGTAGATGTTTTTTCCAGATTTCTTTTTTAATGCATCCAAAACAAAAACAAGGTTGTTTGGAAACTCAACACAAAATTAAACTATTTTAAGAGCTAAAACTCTAAATTTATACGTCAGGAAGGAATTAAAGAAAAAATTGCAATGGCATCAGTGCAACTTGCGCATAAGCCGAAATAGATTAAACTAATGATCCTTTCCAAACTGATTGTACACTCATATTTTCGCTCATAATCCATAATTCTTAACCCTACTTTTATTAAATGTATAAGATCTGTTCTGCATCTAGGCAGCCGACAATCTAAATTAAAATAAACCGAAGCCTTTCAAACAACAATTCAAATGCAAAGCGAACAAATATTTAGTTTATAATGTACGTTAAATTGCTCCGTTGCGACAAAGCCAAATTGGAAATTAAAATCTCCAACTTATCAGAATATAATCGACTCCTACAGAAGTGTCATTGACAATTGTCGATTCTTTTTCATTGGTTGTACAACACAAAATGATTTTTTCGTTCACCGTTTTTTTTAATTATCACGTTTTATAGAAAATCACAACCCCACTGAATTCGAATTGTACAGCATTTGGACAAAAGAACACCTGATCACGAATTTCAAAGACGTAAATGGCTTTTCCATTAAAGAGTCAACATTCAACAAAACAATACAATTCGAACATGAAGATATCAATACATATACATGTAAACATAAACTTCAGTCAGAAGGCAATCTGGTATCAGTCATGCTATCACACAGTGTAGCGCTGTGCAACACCGAATGAAAATTAAACACCACAAATTTGATTAGCGGAAATCACGTCGCGTAAAAATAGGTAAAGGCAATTACTATTGGAGCAGATCTTCATAAATCACTCGGAAAGTTTTCGATTGTTATCCTTCGCGGGCAGTCTCGAGCACTTCGAGTACTCCGAAGGTACTCCGAAAGTACTCCAGAGTACTCGGAGTATTCCGAAGGTACTCCGAAAGTACTCCAGAGTACTCCGAGTACTCTGCAAGTATTCCAGAGTACTCCGAAAGTACTCCAAACGTACTCCAGAGTAATCCGAAACTAAAAGCCTTCTTTTCCAAGAACCTTTTGGGGAGGAGGCTCTGAGGACGAAGCAAGATCGAGGGAAAAATATTTTTTTAGCACTCCAAAAGTAGCAGAAAAGTAGCACAATGGTTTTGGATCCTTATCGTCCAATCAGAACAGCCCTTCGTCTGATTACTTTATAAAAAATAAGTGCCCAGTCAAAAATCGCGGGCTCAGTCAAATTTCGAGCGGAAAAGGTTGTTAGTCCTAGACTCCGCCCGACCGTGTGGATAGCTTAATTTTGTGGCCGCCTGCTTCATAGCTTGCGAACACAGACACGTCTCCGCGTTTTTCATAGGCTGCTTGCTGCAGTTAAAAGGTTACCTACGGACGCTTTGAACTGAGCGAAAAGGTAGCCGAGAAGGTATAAACAGGCCAGGACAAAAAGACGGCAAAAAAAAAAAAAACAATTTACAAAGTGATTGTGGTAAGACACAATCTATCTTTCTGCTTCTTTCTCTTTCGACTCTGGGACGCCAACATCCAGAATTGGCCCCAGTATTTCCCAGGTAATACCGCTAGTCAGACATGTAATTACGAAGATAATCAACCTCAAACACCTAGAGTCATAAAATATTTAGCAAGACACGTGCACTTCCTGATAATTCAATGCATGCGAGTATTGTTTGCAGTACATACAAAGAGTAGTCGACGAAGTTTAATCCCACAAAGCAAACGAGATCAGAAACCAATTTAAGCTCAAACATTCGCTAATGAAGTAAAGAAAGTTAACTAATAAGTATGGGAACTCAGTTAGTAAAGGCAAATTTTTGATCAGTCTTGGAGTAAGGAACTTAATTGTAATGCTATTTTATATTATTGTGGAAACGCTCATGACGCTACGCATGCAAACAAATTCAATACAAGTAATTGCATTCAGGAACGTAAAGGTTTGCTTTTCGCTCAGAAGGACCCGCTGCGCTACACACCGAGACCATCACATTCGCTAAACTTTATTCTATTTTCCTCGAAGAAACGTACGATTCCAAGTTTTCTTTGGTGAACCGAATTAACAAGTAAACACTAACTTGAATATAAAAACCGATTAAAAATATATCGATGATTCTTACCTGGGTTCCGTTCACGGGCTTTACTTGCAGCCTGTAAAAGTGAAAACATAAGTGCTTTGTTACCATACAGGTTCACAAAAGAAGAACCAAGAACGAGACGAGAACACACAATAAAATATTACACATTGCTACAAAAAAACAGGTCCCTCGCATAACATACAAAGGGATGGAGTTCATCGAGTAAGCAAGTTTGAAGAAGCATGAAGTATTCGGCGGGGAGTGTAAAACAAAATATGTTCGCCTCGGTCTACAGCAAAACTCGCATGAACATTGTCAGCAACGGAAAGAAAAGAAATCGAGAAAGAAGTGGGAAGGTTCGATACCTCCACGAACGAAAATTGAAACTTTTTTAACTGTTGACCGACTTCATTCGAATCCATCACAGCGGTGGGTTTTGCGGTTAATTATTAATACCATTGCTCCGTACCAATAACACATATTCTACCAGTCAAAATAATTGAACAATTCCGTTTATAAACACGCCGAAAATAAAATCCATCTTAGGAATTACGAATTTCACCCGCCTCATGAGAGAAACAGGCTTTATAAACAAGATTCCAAAGCACAATACCACGGTGAATCAACTTCCCTTCGTATCAAAAACAGATGTGTAAAACCACATCAAGATGGCCGATATTGGACGAAAATTATGGTAAAGGAAACTTGCTTGCTTTCAGAAAGTTAGTGAAGAACATTTCAGGAGCGTAATCTTTAGTTTTGTAATTAAACATTGACAGCACACTAAAACCGCGACGCAAACTTACATTTGCCCAGGTTACACCATAGTATAACTAAAGAAGCGTTTCTGTAGATTGGAACAATTCTAACGCTTTGGCCATTACTTTTTTTATCGCCATTAACTGTGGTGTCAAAATTTTCCATCATGAAGTCTCGGACATGAGCTTAATCACGATCAACATTCTTTTATAAAAGACATGTTTTTCCTGGGAGGATCCAGTTAGGGGCTTGTTTCTCTCGCAAACAGAACCTTTCTATCATGGTATTGCTTGGTTTCGTTGACCGGCTTTAAGTCCAACGGAAACTCGTTTCTTCAAACGAGAAGCGCAAAGCTATTGCACTTGCAGTTTGTGACAAACCCGTCCGTCCTTCAACCTAAAATCAGTTGTTTCGCTAATCCATCCAATACTGCTCATGTCAATACTAATAGTCTACGAAACTCAGAGACCAGGATTTTCGCAGCGACATGCAACAATGGGGCGCAAAGAGCGAGCTAGTGTCAAAGGGTAGAGTTTTCAACAACGTTTTTAAATTAACTTACATCTTTTTATCGTTTGGAAGGAGGGCAAAGCATTAGAGAAGGAGTTTTATGGTTAGGGCAAAGCATTAGTTAGGCTACAGGATAGACCGTTTGCGGTGTGACAACGAACGCTCTCAACACACGAACGTTGCTCAGAGAACGCTGCAAACAGACCGTCCAGTAGTCCAGCAATTAGACACAACTGGAAAGAATGAATGTAAGGCTAGACACAGGTTAAAAACACTTTTAACTCGAGACTGCAGATAACTGATCTGTGAAGCACAGACGATGGGTGAACGTCATGGAACAAGGACTCACAGGGAAGGAGTTACAGTCATAGAAGGACTCAAGGACTTACAGTAATAGAAGATCGACCTGGCTTAATTCCAGTAGCGGGCTTCATTTGAAAGCCATGCTGACAAAACAGAAACTTACAGATGAGTCAAAGAAAGGTCCAGGCAAGCGGAAAGTTTGGAGCAGTTGAAGAGGAAGAGTGTGGGGATCATCATTCTGCTGCTGCTGCTGGCGGCGCTGTGTCACGGCTTGCTTACAATTCTTCACATACTCATCCCATGACATCTAACAATTACCAGCAAACATCGACAGACACACAGCAAGCAACGTACACAAGAGGAAAAAACAAAAAACGACCGATCAGCACACAGTTGACGTAATTTACGTTCGTCATCAGCGTCTCAGTATGCTCGAGAGCTAAGATCAAAATGAAACATTGAACAGAGAAGAACAGTTTTATAAAATTACACAAAGTCGCTTAGGTCAACAGAACAATGATAAAGCTACAGATTAAGAAAAGAGAACCAGAGAGGAACGTCAAACTATAGAACAAAACTACCGTCAGTGAGAAAGTGAAGTGTAAAAGAAGGAAACAAGATTAAACATCAAACAAATGCAATTTAGATCGTCAGGAGAACAAGTACCACTTTCGCTTTGAGAAGGTTTGCCTGAGCCCACGATTTTAGGCAGGTATGTTGCTAAGCAACATTTCGTAACCAGATGGCGACAGGCTGACGTGATGACCTTCGGACAGCTCGCACAGTTGGACAAAAGGAATCGGACACTTTTCGGATACATCTGCCTAGATTTGACAACACGACTGACTCTAAGAGCTGGTAGACCAACTTAGACAAAACACCTCTTACTGAACAGATGTCAACAACTACGGACACCTTACAAAAGACTTGTTCACGTCATAAACAAAACCCACGGACGAACATCAGCCAGAACTACTTAATTTGACCAGCAATAGATTGATCGAAACTTACAAGAACTGACCACTGTTGCAAACTTTACAGGAGTCTTACAGCCAATACCATCACTCAATACAATCAGTTTCTACGGACCAGACTTAAAACATTATTCCGCCTGACTTCCGGTCAGGTTTGCCAAAAAACGTTCTTTGGTTCTCACCCAGACGATCACACTACACGAACTACTAAAAACGGTACTTGTTCCCCAATCTATGCCGGCGAATTATGATGACGTCACGTTTGTCGTTTGTTACCCGTCCCCAGTCTTAAACGTTCTTGTTTTTTTGGGTCTGTTATTATCCCTTTAGTGTGTTTCTCCCCGTTTAGCAAACTATTACTTCGCTTTCTATTTGAACGTAACTTTGTCAATACAGAACAGCTCCTGTAACTATTCGAAGAATGTCCATGTTTACTACCCTAAGAAACTATTGGAATAGTCTACAATGGCGATGTTGCATACCTTCTCGGCCGCACAGTATTCACACGTTTCCTCGTGATCCGAGTCGCTGCCCCCTGCAGCCTCCTTTTGCTCGACGTTTCTCGACGCCAACCCCACTGCAAAAGTACCACCTCTCTTTGCCTCCACAGCTCTGTTGGTCCGCTCATCCTCGTCTGTTGAAGATCCCGAGTACGAGAGCTGCAGAGATCGGCGCTGAGCTTTCCTCCGTGAGCTGTAAGGAGCCCTGTCTGGAAAGGCCTCGCTCAACGGCCTCATCTGTTTCCGTGTCGGTTTGTTGCTTATGAATCCCACATCCGGGAGGTCAGCAAGCTCCTCCTCTCCTTTGTAACGGCTTCTGCGTCCTGAAACTTTAAGCGCAACCCAAGGTGACTGACACATTGCCATGCGATTCAGTGCCTCTGCCATTAAATTAAATTCTACCGAGCACCAACATTTAAGGGGAAAAAAGCCAATCTACACGTCTGACAAGTCTAAAATACTTATCTTTTTGGCGCCGATTTCCTTGCTGGTATAATTACTAAAATGTAAACACGAAGCGAAATTGTGTCGGCGTTTAAGAGAATTGATTGGTTAGTTTCACTTGCAAATGTGGTACCTGTTGGCTTGTCGGCAAATGCCCTTGATTAATAGGACAATTAATTACTTTTTTTGCTTTTCCACTGGGAGGACAGACCTTTCAAAGAATGAAGAAAACTACCCGAAACCCTAGAAGCAAAACGAGAGGATGGATTTTCTCTGTCACAGGTCAGTTGAACTAGAACTCGTTAAGCCGATTCTACACTGTTAAGCAGTCTACTATGCAACCGCTGAGAATGACTATTAAGAAAATCGTTGGTTGATGGAATTTTAAAATTCTGTTTGAAAAAAACAAAAAATACCGTCAACTGTAATGTTGTATTTGCAAGAGTGGTACTGCATGGCTTACTTGTTTATTTGACGTGGAGACGAACAGTACAAAAAAAAACGTAAAGAGGCAGGGTGGAGCTCATGGGACGAAACAAGAACGATTGCAACAGACCGAGAAAAGTGGAGGACATCCGTAAAGGCCCAATGTACCACAAGGCACGAGGAGGATAGGTAACAGATAATTGTTTGACAGTAGATCATGAACACTGCTCCAGATACAAAGATGAAAGCACGGTCTGGACGTTACCAGAACGACACACCTTAGCCACAACAAGAAAACCATCTCTGGCCCTTCCACCCATTAAATATTAAGACACTACACGTATGACAAATATTTACTTACAAACTTTTCTCCCAGCCAAGCTTCCTGACTCATACTCCTTTAACAGAGATGCTTTCTGTGCAATGAGCTTATGAATTTCATCATCTCTGCAGAGCCAAACATGCTTGCTGCGATCATGGGCGTGGCCAATGTGTTTGTGAGAGGCATGGTCCCTAGCACCGTGATCATGCCGACCAGAATGCGAGGAGAGCTTTTCATGTGAGCTTGAGAGGTGACCATTGCTTGTGGGTCTTGATCTTGGTTTGGCTGCTTTTACTTCAGCGGTGTTTTTAACAGGCACATGTGTATCACTATGTCGCTTTCTTTCATGATTAACAATAGCATCGTCATGATCAGTTCCAACAGCAACAGGCTTACTAGCAGTCCTTTTAGTTCTTGTCTTTCTCACTTCGGAAATCTCTGCGGGTTTTTCGTTTTCCTTATGCGTCGGTATGACAGCGGGAGTTGCTTTCTTTTGCTTGGATACAGATTCGGAAGAGCTTGTTTTCTGTGGTTTTTGCCTTGTTGAAGAGTCTGATGTCGCATCACTATCACTCTTCCGTTGTTTCTTTACTTCTTTTTTTGTTTGCATGGCAGCCAAACTTACTTCTTCTTTATGCTTAATGTGTGAACGGGTATCAGCTGGTAAATCACTAACTGGTCTTGGCTTTTTCCTTTCTTTTGTTGGCAAAGTCTGTTGACCTTTCTGCTGTTCATTAGCACCTCTTTGTTGGTTATTAATGCCAGTATGGAGAGATGACGCTGAAGCAGATTTTACCTTACCGGCTTTTGCTACAGCTTTTCTTTCCACACTAGGAGCTTCAGTCATCCTTGGAGTTTCTTTGATATCTTTTCTTTGTTTTTCACTCTTTTGCTTAGTGTCTGTTTTGTCTACACTCTTATCTGTAGATTTGACTTTTGTTTTCACAGGTTTTGTTGCACTGTCGACTTGCTTGGTAGTTGCCAAAGTTTTTGATACATTTTTTACCCCATCTTTAACACTTTTCTTTTCTGTTTTTACTTGTTCAGGTTTAGGTAAGGTGTCTTTTGTCACTTTCTTGGGATGTTTTCCAGGCTCACTTTTTGAGTCATGATTGGACGCATTTTTTGAATAACCATCAGCACGTTTCTTGTCATCTTTGCCGGTGTTCTTTGCAATTAATCCTTTATCAACCTTTTCCTTTTTCTTTGACTCGGATTTCTGTCCAGTTTCAACAACCTTTGTCTGCTCTGCTTCACTCTTAAGAGTGTCCAAAAAAGACTTCTTCAGTTTCTGAACCTCTACTCCTTCTGTCTTGATCTTTGAGTTTGGCTTTGCACTCTTCTGAGGGGGCAGATCAAAATCTTCCACATCCCATTCCAGCTCATTCTCATCTTCCATGGGAACAAATTCTGGAGAGTCACCACTGTCCTGATCACTATCATCACTAAAACTAACTGCTTGGTCATGATTGTGATCACGAGCTGAACTGGCAGCAACTTCTTTTTCATTAAGTTCATTGTTAATGGCAGTATCCTCTGTAACACCTGCTTCATCCGTATCTGAATCCTCATCAGGGAGTACTGCACTGCTCACCTCATTAGCAACAGCAGAGGCAACATGTACCTCTTCCACTGAATCCACTGCAGCTTCATGGTCACTGTCCCTCTCATTAACAATGCCACCATCACTGTCATCAGATTGATGCTGCAGTGGAACTTGCCTAAGGGCTTCTGAAGGTGAATCAGATTGTTCACTTTCCTCCGAGTTTTCAATCTCAGGATCGAGAGACTCAGTTAAGTGTGGCACTGCTTTAGTGTCCTCCTCTACTTCCTCCTCTTTAGAATCATCATCATTATCATTGTGCCGCTCATCATCATCATTACCATCGTTATCATCATGTCGCTCATCATCATCATCATCATCATCATTGTTATCATCATATTGCTCATCATCATCATTATCATTGTGGTCATTATCATTATCATTTTCATTATCATCATTGTGAACTTCCTCAACAGGTGAATCATGTGTATAACTTTTAACAGTGTCAACATTAGTACTTTCAACGTTTTCTGCACTAGGACTACTCAGTTCGTTTTCTTCATCATCATCTTCACTATCAAGAGGTGGCGGTGCTTCTTTTACGCCACTCTCACTATCGCTATCACTTCCAGAGTCTTCAGAACTTTTTACACCTCTCCTCTCCCTTTGCACAGGAGCTCTCTTAGTGCTCAGTTCATCACTACTACCTGTGTTAGGTGACATAGGCAGCTCTTCTGCACCATCTGTGTTCTCAACATTGTCATCACTGTCCAAAGGAGGGGGCCCATCTATGCCATCAATATCACTACCATCGTCATCATCCTCGTCACTGTTTAATGGTGGAGGGCCGTCATTTACATCACTGTCACTGTTGCTTTCACTTGATGTAGCTTGATTACCATACTGTACCTGTTCCTTAGTGTGTGCAACTATCTCAGTGTCACTGGATTCAGATATCGCATCCCCATCTTGAATATCGATAAAACCAGTGCCCGTTGATGGCTCAAACATATCTATGAGAAAACAGTTCATATAACAGTGATAGCATTAATAAAACATATCTAATGCTGTAGAGTTGAACCTTGGTTATCTAAAAAAAAAATCCCCACCATCACCAGTGAATTTATGGAGAAACCTGACTGCAATACTAAGGGAGGGGTGCAGCAATAAGGCACTTTATTAACCAACTCTGCTTCGTAGAATACAAATAACGTGCAAAACGAGTACAAATATCACAATATTTGTACTCGTCTCATTCCTACCGGCTGCATAAAGGTTAAAAAACCTGGCAAGTTAGAATTTTGAGAAAAGAAGTCATTGAATAATAAACCTCTTATTAGAAGTTTTGATGTGTAGTATCGCTGAAAATTTTCACTCGTTGTTTGCATTTTCACTTTTCATTTTCGTCAAAATGCGGCACAACTCATAAAAATACCCAGTGGTACTACAACCAAAACGTCTGATAAGATATATATCTATGGGTTATAATATGTGTGATAACAATGATCACTTCATACTATTAAACCTGCAACAAAAAAGAATACCTGGGATATCTAGTATAAGTGGCACTATGATACAACACAGCAGAATACAATAGACATATCTTTATTCTTACCAACCAAGCAAGAGTGCCATACTAAAGGAATATCAGGCCAAAGTCTTAACAGTGTGAACTGAGGTCTGATATTTATACAGTGAGGTCCAAAGCAAGCTTAGTTAATAAGAGAACAATGTTTAGAAAAATTCAAAGTACATGTATCCATTATTGTGATTACGAGTTGACTCGGTATCTACTTACATCCAATGATTTCAAGCATAAAAAGAAAAAGTTGGGGAAAAAAGAAAGAATTTTTTAAGTGTAAGTTTGTTCTTTTAGTTATGTAAGCCAAAAAATTATTAGGACCAGTTCCAATACTTGGACAATATTGCTCTGGCAATGAAGCAGATCTGATTGGCTTTTACAATGTATTAGTTGTTTGCCTTCTGTAATAACTTATTCATATAAAAATTACAATTTCAGCTCCACCACGCAGTACACAATATGAGCAAAAAACCATTAGGTTTATTTTGGCACTTTAGGCCGAGCACCAGTAACTATAACGATACGTTATACTACTACCTGCTACATATGTCTTATACAGCCCTCCTTAGCAACCCATAATGCACTTTGACTGGACTAGTTCCAGTCGCCACTGCTTCAGTGGCGCAAAAATATTTCATTTCTGGCTAATTCGTATTCACTCAAACCCCAGAAATTCCATTTTTTTACACAATAAGATTTGAAGTGATTTCACTTGTAATGTACCAGTAACTCTATAAAGTACAACATACATGTACATAAAACACAAATACACACAATACAAATCAAAGTGCTCTATGACCAAACCCGTTGATTTCCCAGAGGATGATGATTGACATGTGTGGCTTACGGGTTATTCTAATTAAACAATTAAACCGAATTGACTTCTGACAATACTTAATGACAATACTTGACTTCTGACAATACTTAAAACGATACATGTGCCTGCAATATTGGCTAATACAGCGATTTCAGTAGCTTTATCTACTGGCCAGGAGAATCACTCCAACTAAAGTCCACAAAAATTAATGATGGAAGGAAGTCATTTGCATATCATTTGCATAATCTGCACCACCACCAAAACCCTTAGATTGCTTATGCAATCTCCGGGTTGAAAAGGACATGTTATTGACCGCTACAAAAACTTTTATATCTACACATGCATTTAGCATGTGATGAAGAATCACTTTAAAAATATCCAAGGCATTTTAGCAGCTACATGTACAAAGATTTACTTTCTCATTTCCAAAGGCCTAAGTCCTTTTAGTTAGCAGCAAGAATTGCAACCTCTGACCAGTGTTAGCCAATAAACTATGAGTCTGTGCAGAACATCCCATGGTCCATGAATTACACAACCTGGATCTGGTAAGAGGTCATGATTCTTTGTACCAGAAAAGGATCATGACCTCTGGGAATGAGAATGGCAAGACTTTAAACACATCACAACTCAAGACAGAATCTGACAGAATGCAGCAGTGTGGATCCGCATAATTTGCTAACATCCACGTCCTCCGCATAATCAGAGCTTTTTTCCACATAAAACATAAAAAACTGTTCCATATTAACAATAAAGCAGCTGCCTTACAATGCCACAAGCAAAAATTTCGAAGAGATTTATTATTTTGGAGTAGTTTTTCTCCTAAAACAGTAACGAACAACATGCCATTTCATTCATGACCAATTTTTAACCTCCAGGTCTTCCAACCTAACTTAAGTGAAGAGCCTGGAAATTAGTTCCATGGAATATTCCTGGTTACTAAACCACTTCTGTACACGGATTGAGCTATGAAGAAATGAAGAAATACCTGTCAACAAATAACATAAATAGATCAAACATATGTCAAAAGTTGGCAAAAATGATGTGCTTTCTACAAAGAACTTAAGTTGTGGGTAAGACTTTGTAGTGCTTTTCCTTTCACTGTTGTTCAGACTTTATCATCAATTTTGTTAACTGTTGAAATTTCTACATAATCCACTGTGTTTTCCGCATAATCAACACATTTTCCCACATTTTTCTCCCATAAATGTCCGCATAATTTGTTATTTTTTTCCGCATATGTCAGATGTCCTGATAATTCGTCATTTACACAGTAGAAGAATTATTTGTTGGACACTGAATTAGCAATTTCCTTCTAAATGACTGTACATATAATGAAAATCAGTTTAATTTAGTTCAAAAATCTGACAAGAACTGAAATGCAAAAGGACTGGATAAAAAAAATAATTGTGACATTTTATGCTTACCATTCTCTGACAGCAAGTAACCTCCACAACTACAATAATATCTAGAAGGCATTGGGCTTCCTGAAACCTACTCATAGGCAAGCAGCAGTAATCATTATCTTACACATTGATTTAAAATTCTCAATATCCAGTCTGAATTACATGTGACTCTCACTTGAGCCAACACAAGTATTGAAACTTCAACTTAAATTGATGATATTGGTCTACAAATTAACATTAAAAGAAAACAAGGAACTTAATTTTATATCATTAATTGCAAAATAAGGTATGGTTGACATTCAAACAGTATCACTCCTATTTTAAATATATTTAGCCTTCTTGAAATAGGGAAATTTATGGTAACATTTACAACATTGGTCAATAGTTACACGAGTTACTGTATGACTGAGAAAATATGTGATTGGGTGAGAGCAGTCCAATTCCTTGTTAATGTTTCATTTGCACTGCGTAGAAAATTTAACACGTGTTTGCAATTCTCTTAGTAATTTAATAAATGAATAATCATATGAAAGCTACTCACTAACTGCTAATGCAATATTGAGAGAATTTTAAATACTGTATCACTCCTAGGGTAAATCCTTAATTGCACTTGCATTCATATGATTACAGATACTATTAATTAAATAAAATAGTTTCTGTATTTCTTAGAATTTTATTATGCTTCTGCATTATACTGCACTACATGAAAATATTTCCATAAATTTCAGAGAATTAAATTCTTCAGACACCGCAGAGCCAATATCAAAGGACACTGAGGCTCTCAAGAAGAGCTTTCGTTATAGGGGCGCAGTAACATGGAACAGTCTGTCAGCGGAGGCGAAACAGACCACTACTTTGAATAGTTTTTATTCTGCTATTTTACACTAGTAATAACTTAAGTTAAGATTTCTTTTTAATAATTCATAATTTTTAAGTCTAAGTAGTTAAGTTCTAGGTAATATATTTAAGGTTAATGCGCACGGCTCTTTAGAAGACCACTTTTTAGTGATAAGGATCCCGTGGATAAATAAAGTTCAGTTCAGACATCTATTGTATGGTCTCTAAAACTGATTACTTAAGAGTAGCACGCTTCAGAAATTAAGAACAAGATGCCTGGGTTAGTTGGGACAACGCTGATCCTAGGAATATGCAGGACATGTGTCACATACATTTATGAACTCAGTAACTCATGTAAATGATCTTGCTTGCCATGAGTCTCCCTGTAGCTCTACCAGTGGTGCTGACTCCCATCAGGGACTCGGCACATCTTTGTTTTGTACTCTTGACAGCAGAATTTTCTTATTTATTACTTTAAGCAAAAATGTAATAAACTAGGCAAAAACAGGTTAATTGTATTAATAAATGATTTAAAATTTTACAAAATGGAATATAATTATTAGGTCAGACAAGAAACATATAATTAAAATTAGAATTACAGTATTATTGCTAGCGCATCCTCTCTCTCTTATTGCATCAGTAATAACGGATCTTTTCATCATTTAATAAGAAATGAAGGGTTTGGGCTCACTATGCTACACCACTTTCCAAACCTTTTTCTTGTTTAACTCAATTCACTTGAATGTTGCATGTGGCCTTCAGTTAATCAACCCAGAAGGTAAATTAATAATTACCCAGAAGGTAAATTGGATTATTTCATGCAAATTGGTGACAATTTCATTTATTTGGCAAAACCCACAAATGAAAGTGCTGTCTGATTAACAATTCAGAATTAATTTAATTATGATATAAGTACAAATCAACACATAACATCATAATGTAGGCAAAAAGAGTATGGGGCATGCATACAACTAACCATTAAATTCAGGCTTCAAAATACATCAAGAAAATTCCCTATAAACCAATGCATTGGTTGACAAATTTTCCCTCATCTTAAATGCTTATAAAAAAGAACCTAACCCCGACCAGATTAATTTTCAAGCAAAATTCAACTTGTCTGAATCAAAATTAGAATTGCAAACTTAATTAGAGAACGATCAATTGAGACAAATTTACTTTTAAATTGCAATGACTATGTTGAATAACCAGACAGCCTTGTCAAAACTGGAAGCTTTGTTGTTTTCCCTCCATTGTTAATACATTACATTAAAATTATGGTAAAATACAAATACTTTTTTCTCATTCAGGAGGGGCGAGGGGATAGCAGCAGGACCTGGGAACAAGAAACTATGATCCAAAACTTGCAAAGCGCTACCTTAACATGCATGTTTTGGTCAGCTATGTTTTCACAAGGATTCTTTATGCCTGCAAAAGCATGTGAATGTCTAAACAGGGGCAGGACTATAACCAACAACACTGTGGACAGTGCCTCTCAAATCTTCAGATTAATTCAATTTGTCTATCAGTGCCAGAACTATCTGATTTTGCTGCCATGGTTTGCACTCTTCCAAACCTATAATTTAATCATTCTTGCTGAAAAATATAAATACCTACAGAGTTCAAAAAACAATCTCTGCTGTTGATAAGAATTTTCTACTAGCATTTTTCTTCATGTTTTGACCTTAAATTAAGCATCCTCAGAATCTTGGAAATGACCATATTGATTAGAAAACTCTACATGTACACTCGCAGTGGGAAATACAATATTATGCTTTTATATCACAAATTATATGTAGCAGGCTCATTGGTCACCAGGTTTTCTTTTCTCAATGCACATACAGGTGCTTGCTTGTTAAAGCCAGGATGATTGCTTTATACTGTTTATATCATGGATAGGATTTCATTTTTAAGAAAGGAAAACCGGTATGGGAATTTGCTTAGTCACTATAAAAGCTGCAGAAATTTTGAAAAATTCAACTGATTTAATAACCAGTTATGACCTTACATTTGTTAAATTAATCTAGATATTTATACCAGCATTACCTGAGTATTCCATAACTAAATCCTTATGATCTGCTGATAGATCCACTGGCACGTCATCAAATGGAGGTTCCGTACTTCCACCAGTTATGACCACAGCATGCCCAGGTTTACTCATCCCTCTTTTCTTTAGCCTCTCTTTTCCCTCTATAGCATGTTTTCCTATAATATTACCGTTAATTGAAACTTTCAATTTAAAATATTTTCTTACAAGCAATGGTTAAGATACACTACTATCCCAATTTAACAAGGCTTTCAATAACTTTTTTTCTTAACCACTACAGGGCTCGAACAAACCTTGATTTCCAGCTTCCCCTTTAGACAAGCAGCTCTCAAATTTTACTATCCCTAGGCAAGTCTTAGTTTACTTTTCTTGACTAAGTTGGCAGACGACTTGCCTGGGCCCTTACACATCGGACAAGTAAGGATGAAAAGTAACTTGCCCAGCAAGAAAGTCTACTTGTCCCGTATGACCAGATGGCACTTTTTTTTAGCCCTGCACTACGTTTTGGTATAGGCATAACAATGTAGCAAACAGACACCAACCGTTTATTTTGTGTTACCGTCCTACCTAAACAGATGTAAAACTTGACAGTTATATCTCACACAGATGCTCATAGCATACATGTAACTAACCTTATTTGCCTTGCAACACACTATACTATTGCAGACACACATTAACAAAGGAAGGTCTCATTAAATTACTGGAAGAAATTGTACATCTCAAAATTGTAATTATATTGCAAGCTAACATTTAATAGAAAACTGCTCACATCCAAAAAACTGAACAGTTCATACCATTAAATATTAAACAACAAAAGACATAACATAAGTTCTACAATTATCAAATGACTATCAAAAGTCTGAAATGAAAACATAATGTAAGAATACAAAATGGAAAATAAGCTTGCAACAGGGCGCTTATCAAAAGAAATTATAAAGTATTGTATGTACAGCTAATTCATGAAAACTAAAAGGTTCAAGGGAAAACAATTGACTGTTTGCCCTGATGATGGCAAACAGCCGAAAACATTTGGTTTAAACATTTTATTCATTATTTTTTAAAATCCATTACCTGCTGATAGTTTAATTTTTTAACCTTTTAGCCTTGTATATGGAATATAAAATGGTGTGTGTTTCAACAGAGGGTAAAATTATAGTAAATATAAGAAATACACCTAGGAAAAATCAATTTTGGTCTAAACTTGTGCATGGTTTAAGTTACCAAGGGATTTAAGTTATCGTGAGTTGCCTGTAATTAAGAGCAATATATATACATGAATATAAGTAAAGCTCATTATCCCAGGGCTTTTTATATCTGATTGTTTTCAGGGGGGGTTACAGCTGGATGTTACTGCTTCTTGCAATGTTTAACAAATTACAGAAGGCCATGTTCTTGCACCTCCCCACATAGGTGAATATACAGTACAACTAAAACATTAGGGGAACTGGTCAAAAAGATAGGGGTAAAGGGAAGGTGACTTGCCATGGACTGGAAGCCCATCCAAGTCACTTCAGCTAAATAAAGAAATTTGGAGTCGATCACCAAACAGATGATCCACCATGTTCCAAACAGACTTTATTACTGTACATTGTAGTTTGCTTTCATTATGGGCCATGTTTATCTTCTTTAAAAAGCTCTTAAAAAATAAAGATGTTATGTTATCAAAAAGCTGGCTATGTAAATATGAGGCTTTTATCAACAGAGAGGCAGGTAGAAATTATTGACTCAAGACTGTTGAATAATCCTATCAAAGTGTATATAGATAACAAAGATGTCATGTGCTAAGGCAATAAACTATTGCTTCAGGTTTCTTAAACAAATTCAAAAGAAGCATTTCAAGTTAAGTTACAATGAAAGGAAGAGTCCTTCAGGAAACCGGTTGAGCATGTAGCCAGTGAGTGTTATTAGATCCTCGGATCCAAGCTTACATTTTAAATTGGTCTGATGATGGTTGCCTGAGTCATACAAATTAAACCACTGAAACAGATGGTTCTAGACAAAGCTCTAAGTTCTGAAGTGAGAACATTTCCATGTATTTCGTGAAAGAGTTCACCAGGAAATATCGATTAGCATAAGCCTACTCGAAATTTTTATGTTCGGTTCACCATGCCTTCCGGTATGCATGTACGCCGTCTTCAGAGTACAGTTTTTTCTTAACAAATGATCGCCGATTGTACTAAATGTAGAACCATTTTAACCAGGGTGGCAATTAAATGTCACAAACTAAAAGAAAGAAACTATTCTCTCAACTTCTGAATAGAAGAACATGACACAGTCAATCAGATATTATTTGCTAAAGTTCATTGATTGAATCGGGAAATCAGCGCCATCTGGGTGCGACGAGAGTCTTATGACTTGGCTGTCGCCGCCGAAAATAAACCATATAAAGGTTTTCTCCCACACACTAACCGTTACTTGAACTTCCCAGGAAACAATAAATGACTTCTCACCTTTTCTTTTCCCTTTTAAAGCATCTTTGCCCCGATTCTTTTGCTCTGAAAATGTTGATGTTTGGCCGTCGGAATCCGCATCCGCCATTTGGAACAAGAGTGACAGCATTCCCCCCTAGACCTTTTAAGTCTGCAAAATTTGAGGAAAGGACTGGAGCGAGGATCGGACAAACCAACATGGCGGACGACAACACTGACAACAGTGGAACGCTTCCCCTTGTGTCTGTTCTTTCGGAGTTTGAAAGCGTTTTCGGTCACCCAGAATCATATCTTAAACCTCCAGCTATCCTTCAGAAAAACACTTTATCTGCAATCAAGCAAATATTTGATTTTTGCAAGAAAGATGAACTGAATGACACGCGTTCTCTTGGAAGCACGTGTCCTTTACAGGAACTCTTGGTGGAAAATTTTGACGATGAACAGATATGGCAAGAGATTGAACTGCAGAATACTCCTTTGCTGCGTGTCTTGAAACAAGACGTTCATACTTTAAAAGAAAACGCTGATCAGCTTTCTCTTTTGTCAGGAAGCAGTAAATTAGTGAAAGGAAATCGGTTACAGCGTTCTGACGATGTTGTTAATGAAAATGCCAATGGATTTGTGAAGAATTCATCAGAAAATGACACAGAAAGTGACAGAGTTAGTGAGGAATTTAGTCCTGATGAAAATTCTGATGATCAAATGGATGATGGTGGTGGTGATCATAATAGTGATGATGAGGAAAATGAGAATGATGATGATAACAATGACAGTAGCAAAGTAAAGTCTTCTACTAACAATAACAGAGAACAAAAATCAACAAAGAAGAAGTCTCAAGTGGATGACAGTTTCTTCAAACTTTCTGATATGCTTCAGTTTTTAGACAAAGAGGACAGAAGATATGAAAGAGCACATAGCAAGAAGAGCCAAAAGGAAAGTGATAACAACAATGATGATGATGATGAGATTGACAGTGAACCAGTTGATTACTTTATTGACATAGACAGTGATGACACAGAAGAAGAGGAGGATGAAGAGTGGAGCAAAGCTCTTGGTGTCACTGAGTCCCTTCTAGGAAGGTGCATATCCATGTTTGTGCATATTTTATATTTAACAGCTAAAAAATTTATTGGACAAGGCTGAGCATCAAGTAAAATTAAGGATGAGATTTACATTACTTGCCAAAGGCAATGGTTTTTGGTAGAGATAGAGGTCTAGATTGGTTGGCTACTATAACAAAAACAAAATACAGAAAGTACTTTTATCTGATCTGATCTGATCTGAAGCCTATCTACTCCATTTCGGAGCATTATTAGACCACTGATGAAACTCCTCCAGTTCCCACTGTCTCTGGTCAGGCACTCCATCTTGGTCCAGGTGTAGCCCTTCAACCAGATAAGGTGTCCTGTATCCCTTCTCTAGCTGTTACATGGTGTCCATCTGTTAACCTGTGGGTTCCAGCAGAGAGCTTTGCCGGGCGATGCAATCAGTTGGTACTTTTATCTATTACAGAGGTTGAAAATGCCTGCCACACGCCCATATAATTTAGTCCTTAATTTATAACAGTTGTTACTGTATACAAATAGTTTCATAAAACCATTTTCTAACATGATGATCTGCAAGACTTGGCAGTGGAAATAATGTGAGTAAGAGCATCATAGAGTGTAATGCTAGGGGTAATAAAATAATGATGGGTGGTAAAATCTGAACTTGCCAAGATGTCAAGATCCCTGTTTAAATATCTGAGATGGAGATTAAACAGCTGCAAGACAGAAATAAACACACAACATTAGTGCCTCATCAGAAAGTATCCAGAGTTTTCAAAATCAAATCAAAAGCCTCCAAAACCTATGCTTAGGAAAATGATGTTACATGTAATAAACATTGAGTATGTTAGGTTTCTAATGTTATCCCTGTTATTGATCATTTTTATATGAACAGGAAAAGGGTATTAACAAAGAAAGATAAGAGAAGTAGAAAGTCTGCGAGGAAAATGAAGTATGCAGACTTCTTTGATCCTCCCGATGGAGAACTAAGTGCAAACTTAGGAAGTGGAGGAGAAAGTGACGAAGATAATGAAGAAGAATCAGATGAAGAGGAGGAATTTGACAAAGATGCAGTAAAGGAAGTAGAGGATCGTCATGTTGCAGCTAGCAGTGAGGAGGAAGATGACTCTGACAGTAAAGAGAAGTCTAAAGCAATCTCAAATTTTGAGAAAAAACAACAAAAGGTATTTTTTTACCCTTTAACTTTCTAAATTTTTTTAATAGCTTGTGGTGGTTTTTTGTTTCTATTTGGGCTATACAAGTACAGCTTTTAGCATTCACTTTCTTACAGGTTGTTTTCTGAACAAGTATTACTTTCAATAAGAAAATTAATGATAAAAGAGAAGTTACATGACGTTTCGATGACTTCATGTCAGCATTATCAAGTATTTGTTTATTTTCTTTGTTCTTGGGTCACCAGAGATACTAAATGCTGATATTGTTGTGGATTTAGTCATTCTGATGTTCTTTTGGATCTATATTTAAGTGCCACATTTTCACTTACAGCTTAAAGAGAAAATTGAAAAACTGGAGAAAGCCAACTTGGCTCAAAAACCATGGCAGATGTCTGGAGAGGCAGGTGGTAGTATACGACCAGTTAACAGCTTGCTTGAAGAAGATGTCAGCTTTGACCACACTACTACTACTGGTAAAAAAATATACACTTATTAATGAAACTAAATGGTGGATCTAGATCTAGGCAGTGTTGGAAGGGAGTAGGGGAATGGGGAATTGTGGAATGGTCTGCAAATTAATTCACTTATATGGCTGAGAAAATTTCTAAATTGGGATTGGCTGAGAGCGGCCAATTTATCAATCATTTTTAATTTGTAAACTGCAAGGCAAATCAATGTACACATGTTACTGTTGTGATGAATTTTTAATGGCATGTCATCTTTATCTCAGCTCCAGATATAACAGAAGAGACAACTCAAAACCTTGAGGATTTAGTGAAACAAAGGATCAAAGATGAAGTATGTCAGTGTTACTTTGTGTTGCAGGATTGCGGACCCTGAATTATACAGTTTCATGCACCTTACCAACCAGCAATGACCCTTGACAGTTTTAAAATTAGGACACAGTTAATGGAAAAGAAAATAAACGCATTGAATTAAACAATTCCCAAAGCGTAACCCTTGTTACCATTCAGCTTCTTCCATAAACCCTTTCTACTCTGTACTCCTCCTTCATGTACACTGTACAGCCCCTCTCCCCTCCCCTTTCACTCCCAAGTCCCCCCACCCTGCCCCCCTTCCATTTACCTGGTTGACCTAATGGGTTCCTTTAGACAGCATACCATGTTTATTTATATCTCTGTGTTTACTTAGGCGTGGGATGACGTGGAACGCAAAGTTAAGCCTGTCATGGAGCCTTTTGAATACAAGAAGAAGTTACCACTGGATCAAGAGAAAAGCAAATTAAGTCTCAGTCAGATCTACGAACAGGAATACCTCAAACAAACACAGGTACAGACAATAACAAACTAGAAGACAGAGCATTTTCAGGCAGCATCATGGCCACCATGTTGGTGTTCCTGAACAATGAACATTTTCTGAGTTCCTTAGTTGCACAAACCGTTTGAGAACTCCAACATTTTCCTCATTCATTCTAGGTCTCATTCTCTATAAGTGTAAAATTACATTTAAATCAATACCCTATTTCAGACTTGGCTTAAAATCAGTTCCCTAGTTCAGAGCAATCTTAAAGGCAATGTTTACATGCTTTTATTAGGTTTGATACAAAACATTTGACCAATAAATATTGAAGCAGATCAGCTTATGTTATTGTTTATATTGTGCTGTTATAGCCAGGAGCAGATCAGCTTAATTTATTGATCAGCTTATGTTATTGTTATTGTGCTGTTATAGGTGGAAGCAGAAGAGAAAGAAAATGAAGAGCACGTTGAAATCAAAGCCTTGATGACTAAACTTTTCACCAAGCTTGATGCCTTGTCAAACTTTCATTTTACTCCCAAACCAGTAAGTTATCTTTTGATGAAAAACAAGCTTTACCGACGATGGGCCTTCATCTTTAAGCTTTTATTTTCACAAGAAACGGCAAGAAACACGACTGTTCGTATTCACGGTTTTTTCCGTCCAGGTCACACTTGCTGTAAGGTCTGATACAAGACATACAAGCGTCAAAGACACAAGAATCGCGAAAAATACATTCTGTAGGATTGGAAATGGTTTTATTATGGCTACAACAGTGTTTGTGCATTTCACAAACTGATGTGTCACTGACTTGGTATTCTCAGTTGCATCGCACTGGATTGAAGCGGAATATTGAACATTTAATAGTGTTTTAAAATTGTCAATGGTGAAATTGAACATTGCAGGATACTGGCTAAAAAAACATAAAGGAATGTTGAAAACATCAATATTTTAACCCAGGAACAATGAGAGAATAACTAATATCCACCCTACAATAGAGCGGATCGCATAAATTTTGGTAATCGGCTATAATGAATAGTCATGGTTGAAGCAATCCGTCATTGTCCTCTGAAAACATTTTGTCAAGTTTCCAAACTAATTTGCCCAGTTCCGAAAAATCCCCCACCCCAACCTAATTCACTCATCAATAATAAGCTCTTTGCAGATCAAGTACGAGAGTAAAGGGATTGCAGTATACCATGCACTGACCTTTTGTAAACCATTAAATTTCAGCCTAAACCAGAGCTGAAAGTTGTCAGCAATGTGCCTGTAATATCGGTGGAAGAGGTCGCTCCAGTGTCTGTGAGTGATGCGATGATGTTGGCTCCGGAAGAAATCCATGAAAAGAAAAAAGAACAGAAAGGGAGTACAGAGAAAACAGAGATTGATCGAAAACGTGAAAGACGAGAAAAGAAAAGAAGGCAGCATGAACGAGCTGTTGCAAGAGAGAAGCGGAGAAAACTTGTGGAGAAACTCAATCCTGGTCTCGGAAATAAGCATTCTAGGAAAGCTGCGCTGATGAAGCTGGAAAAAGACGTCAAATCTTCAAAAAGTGTATCTCTGTTGAAAGACGAGGGAAACGATAAACCGGTGAAATCATCATCCGCTTTCTTCTCTCGTCTTCAGGACGAGGTCAGAGATCAAGTTAAAGCAAAGAAAGAAACCAAGAGAAAGAAAGAGAAGTCCACTGTAAAAGTGTCACAACTGAAACTTTGATCCTGATTTGAAGAACTAATTCTTAATCTAGGCTTTGAAAATACAGGATGGAGCGTCTGGTTTTTCAGTTTATGAAATTGAAGAGAGCACAGAATACATTTTTGTGTCTACAATCCACAGTAGAAAAACCTACAATTACATGTAAAGCAAGCAATCATAGCTCAAAGCAGACTTGTATCCAGTGTCTAGTGGGAGAAAAATTTTGTTGCACCGCTGAGTGGCTGAAGAGATAATAACTTCACTCTGATTGGTCCAGGCATATTGCATGTGCCTAAATGCAGCACAAGAATCTAACTTTGTTACTTTCAAAGTTATTTGAAATGGAATCAATAAACATAGCACTTTCTTATATCGCTGCTTCTCCTTGATTACTTACAATTTTAGAATGTTACGAGTGGTAATTTTACTGACCCAGTAGAGAAACTAGTTATCGTGCTCATTCTCTTTGAAAGATGGGAGTGGCCTCATGATAAGTGTGCTCGTCTCTGCATCAAGCAGTCCGGGTTCGAGCCTGGCCTGGGACACTGTGTTGTGTTCTTGGGCAAGACACTTTGCTCTCACTGTGCCTCTCTCCACCCAGGGCTAGGTTGTTCGAAGTCCAGTTAAGCTAACCCAGGATTAACGAGAATTTTGAGTTGAGTTTTGTAACATTTCGGTGTGGTTTTCTGTTTATGTTGCTTGACCTTCAGTTTTGAATTTGAATAATCTCAAACTGCATAAAACATAAGCAGTGAAAAACATTTTTGTACTAGAAAAATTCATTGCTTCAAATGACTTTTAATCCTGGGTTAGCGTTAAACGGCTTTCAAGAACCCGGCCAACAGTGTTTAAATGGGTACCGGCAAACTTAATACTAGGGATAACCCTGCGACGGACTAGCATCCCATCCAAGGGGGAAAAAAACTACTCCTACTCACTTCATCCTACAGAAACCAGGATAAGCTCTGGCCTGATGAGTCACTTGGATTGTGTGCAGACTTTACCTACTTTCTCAAACTCATTAATAATTCATCAAGTTAAAAGAAAGGAAACCATGACGGTGGTTTACATACCCGGTCTTAATTAGCATAGAATTTGATGATTTTACTTCTCTGTTTTCTCCTTAGTTTTAGTTTCGATTGAGAAGATATATCAAACATTTGACAGCGTTTCATCGGCTGTCCAAACACCTCGAATTTCGTCAAAAATGCTCTGCTGCGCATCGTGTTTTTGACTCTCTTCTCAGTATTTGGATAACCCGATGAAACACTGTCTCTTGTGATTGATATATTACTTCGAATAATGACAAGTGCAGGAGCAGTTGATTTTGGTCGGTGATTTTTGTTGTGTTTTTTATTGTTATTCGCATGATGTCAAGTCAGTGAAAACTGTTTAAAGGTCAGTGAGAAGTAAGGGAAAAGCCAGAAAAATGTTTAAGCTCCTGATGTATGTCAGCCCTGATCAAACTAACTTACTTTACAGTATATCTCTTACTCCCATTCTCTACTACCACTACCTCGCCACTCCTCCGGACCTCCCAGCCAGTAGATAACATATTTAATTTAAGAGGCGCCAAACAACTGTAAAATACAGTTTACAGAATGTGTCATCTTTACCTGTATATATTTTTTAATTTTGCAATTGAGGTCAGCGTGCACAGCTTTCGTTACAAAAATGTTTGAACTCAATGAGAGAATGGCCGAAATGATTTGATTTAGTGCCCTTCTACCCATTCCAATAAGCACACCCTTTCGAATAAGCGCCCCCTATGTGTTTTTCTTAATAAGCGCCCTTAAACTACATGTAAGCGTGGCTAAGAGAGGTGACCGGCCCAAGTGACCTACCCTAATTGTGAATACCATTTTGTTATAAAACGTACCGGTACCTCTTTGATATACCTTCAATTGAAAAAAGGTACCAATATTTTAAGAAAGAACACAACGGTTTTGAAAGACATGTTTCAAGTTTCAACAGAAACTTCTGTCATCTTCAGTTTACTTATATCTTCAGTTTAATTATACAGCCATAAGGCGCGTATGTTCAAAATATCGAAATGGCAGATTTCCCTCTCGTTTCATATACCTCAGCTTGTGAAATCCCTACCCCTTTCACATACATTTATTACTGGCTCATATTATGAAAATATAACGAAAAAAAGTACTTTTGTTATTTTCACATGGTGCTTAATAAATGAAATATACACCCATAAGGTGTGTATGTTCAAAATATCTAAACAGCAGATTGCCCTCTTGTTTTGTACACCTCAAGTTGGGAAATCCCTACCCCTTTTGGGCAGAGCCTCCCCATATAGGCCATTATAGGGAGTACCCCCTGAGCAAGATCTCCGTGAAAGCTGGAGAACATCAGTTTGTGTGAGAACTGTAACTAGTATTACAATTTTCACTTTCAAGTTTTGCCATGCCTGGTTTAAGATATAACCCCATCTGTTTGGTAAAATTATGTTCAGAAGTAGACAGCAGAGGATTTATATTCACATAAATTATTTCTATGCAGTTTAGAGTTTATTTTAAAGACTTGATTTTATTAAAGAGTAAGAAAAAGCTGTAAATAGATAGAGAACCCCAATACATCCTACATTAAATGTACATTACAATTTCTACCAGCTTTTTGTCAGTTGTAGCATCACATCCACAACAAAACATTTTTTTAAAAAGAAATCTATGTTGTACAAGGAAAGACTATTAGAAATGTTTACAGTCTGTCTGAAAATATTTACACTTGATAACTTATTTTCATAAATATTGGATTTCATGGTTAAAAAAACTTCTGATTAAAATTTCCACTGTTCTCCTGGTTTGGGTGCATCTTTGTACTCATCTATCGGTGTACTAAAGGCAGCATTTTTACGGAATGGCGTGTCCTTTGTTTGTACCTGAGATACACCCTGTAAGGACAATAAACAACAAAGTTACATTTTATTACTGATTGCTGACGTAAACCTGTGACATTTTTTACTAAGGCTATTTTTTCATCCTTGATCAGTTTTACCTGATTTTCTATACACTATTTTTTTATGTTGGTACAGACTATACATATACTATTCTATAGGATGGCGTTGCTGACATGTTTAGAAGTCGGCATAACTGTGTATCTGTCTAGGTTTTGATTTTGCCTAAGATGAAAGCTCAGGAGGTAGCAAAACCCCAAAACATACTTACAACCATGTTTATTGACCTTTCTCACCCTTGTTGAAGGTTGCAGACAATTGACTTTTTTTAAAGTGCTTTGCCACAATAGTCTCACTGGTTAAATCTGTGCTCAGAGCAAGGTGGTCCACATAGCCAAAGCAGAGACCAAGAGTTTGCTGTTGTGTGCTAGTCCATTGCACAATCCCCCTACCCCTTGATAGCATCACGTCATTTCCCAGGGAGTATACTGATACCCAGCTGCATACTATACCCCATCGAGAGAAGTACTCTATCAGGGGGGGGGATGTACTCCCACAACATATGGGCTATATAGATATGTGCCACAGAATAAGGTAGGGTTTTTGAGGTTCTCAAATCCATAATTGAAGGGCTTCCTGCAAAAAGGGCGTATATCGCTTTTTTAGCGGATTTTCATTTTTTTCTGCAGGATCAAGCTAATTTTTGGCAGACTGACTTGTGTTGACATGAAAAACATTGTTCCGAAATTGATTTTGTTGGTTTGCGCTTCGTTTTCGAGAAATAACGTATGCAAAAAACTTAGTCTTCTAAGCGCCATCTTTTGGAGATCTTTTAGCACCTAATTTGATTCTCACTCACATGAACTTCTTCAGCTCTTTCAAGCCAGAAAGTAGCAGGCTGTTCAGTCTTCACATCATGATCCTTTATGAAAAGGCAATTGCACAATTATATACAAAGCATAATAATATTGTAGTATTAAAGGAGGGAGGCTAGGGATCTGAAGTACCACCATCAAATGTTCCATTTATACATCACAAAGATTTAAAAATTATTCAATTTCATGCACTAACACCAATGACAACAACAATAACTACAATAACTTTATTAACATGTTTAGCCTATCTAGCTGAGGGTAAAGACCCTCTACTATTATTGAGGACACTTGAAAAAAAAAGAAATTTTAAAAATGATATTTAATACAACCTCATTAATTATCAGTTAAAAACTATGATCTACACTGCAACAAAGTTAGTAATGAGAGATACATGACAAATATAGGGTCACTACTGTTAAAAAAATAAGGGAACGTTTTGAATGAATGACTTACAAGTTGAATTTCATGTAAAAGCGTCTAACAGTGTATATTGAAATATATTTTTGACACGATGGCTAAACTCACCCTTGTTGGAGCTTTGACAATCGGAGTGAATTCTGTAGAAAGTAAAAAAAAGCAGGATTGAAGAAGAGAAGCATTTCATGCAATCTGTAGCAAATCACAAGTAATCCCATTAACTCAGATTCAGCAGCCCAGACACATTTTGGGACCCACCTTTTGAAAAATCCTTCTTGGTTGTTGAAAGATATTCCACTGATGGAGGTGGAGGGTTAAATTCTTGATCCACTTCAGCACTAAATAAAAAAAAGTTCACCACTTGTTTAGCAATTTTATGAAGCTGAACTTATGTCAATTAGTTATTGTATTTCTACCTGACTTGTCGATAGAGTTCCTCCTGAAGAAGCTGTTGCCTCAAACCAACCTCTCGCACTCCAAGTTTCTCTGGTTTCCTGTATGAATCTCTGACAGTTGATAATCGCTCTGGCCTGGCGTCAAAATCTGTTGTCAAGATACCCTGATGAATGGATAGATAATAATGTATATGAAATAAAGACAAATACCAAATTGTACCAAGAGTACTATTGAACCGCAACCATATGTAATACAAGCTCCTATCAAAGTACATGCAAAGCCAAGTTTTGGTTTATTTCTTTGTTTTTGCTTGTCTGAAAAAGAAAACCTGGAAGTTTTATCTGGGACATGCTTGCTTTCATCACCAAGAGCTGACTCCGTTGCTCAAATGCAATACAATAATAATATTCTATTGTTAAAAGTTAGTTGTTCAGCTGTCACTACAATTTGGGATAAAATGATCTGCTCCCAAGCAATCAGAAGCTAGACACTTTACTCTCATGGTGCCTCTCTCCACCCAGGTGTATAAATGGGTACCGGTAAATTTAATGCTGGGGGTAATCCAGCGATGGACTGGCATCCCATCCAGGGGGCAGTAGAAATATTCCTAGTCGCTTCATGCTACAGAAACCGGGATAAGCTCCGGCCTGATGGGCCACTTGGCTCGTATGCAGACTTTACCTTTACCTTTACTTATGAATATGGTAAGTGTGCGCATGATTTTTTTTAGGCATTTTTTTTTAAGTTTAGTTTGTTATATTTTTTGGCCAGGCCTAGCTGATTTTTATTAAAACAATTAAGGTATTCCACTCGCCCTTGTTGCACATGAAATGATTTCAGCCAACTCGGCGCTTTGTGCCTTGTTGGCTATCTACCATCTCATATCCAATGCGCGCTTGTGGAATAGACATGACTGACTTCCGAATAGCACCTCTGTCGTTCATAGTCCCCTTCCGGGGGGGGGGGGGGGGCACTATCCAATTTTCTGGTTTCCTGGAGGTCAGGGGTTTGAATCCTACACTGATCGTGTTCAGTTTATTTTCACAACTCAGCTTCAGCTGCATGCATAACTGCGAAAATATTTCGTGTGCTCGTGTAAACCTAAGCTAAGCTTACGCTTATATATTTCTTCCAAAGTTCAAAGCTAATAAATTGTCTCTTACATTGTGTCCTTGCTTATGTAGCTGAGAGACGTTGATCGAATCTGACTTGTCATACTGTTCACATTGTCTCTAAAGGAAGCAAGATGAATTAAAGAACGGAATTGAGTTTCCAGACAGAGCTGAAGCGCAGGAAAACAAGGAAATTGAAAACATGATGAAAATTAAATCTTTACCTCCTCGACCCAGTTGTCTAGCAAAGTTTTACCACAAGCATTGTTGTGTCTCATAACACTAATTGTGTCAGAACTCATTATTAAATCTGTAAAATATAGAAGATACAACTCGGAAAAGCTGAAGTCGAAGTTCTTTATGCGCGCGTGTTGCAGAACAACTTCTTGTAATTTTGTTGTCTAGGAAACTAAATCGCATGCGCATTGGGGTACCCAGATGACAGCAACTCAATTAGCATAAATTAAAAAGCTCTTCTGTAAACAGGCAAGATGGCGGCAATTTCATCGAAAGAATCTCTCGCCTCACTTTGCAGAGAAGCGGAGCAACTGAAAGTAAAGA
>OZ026597.1:24538471-24558471 GCA_964020085.1 Micromussa lordhowensis | reverse complement strand
AGGTGATAGTTTGGGATGCCTTTACAACACACAAGGTATGGCCAGTATCTGCTGCTCATCTGTCTACAGCATTGTCATATTAATAAGTAACATGAATGAAATTCCAAATGTTGTCAGTGTGACAAAATAATATTGGAGTTTGGGCAATGATAATGTAGTTATATAAACCACAAGGATGCTAAAATTGGAGACAGGTATAAATCCCACTTCCCAGCCTATTCCCCCCCAAATCCCACTCTCATTCCCAGTTTGTTTGTGACTAGCAGTCCCAGTGGCCCAAGTCGCATTTCCCCAGTGAAAAAAAATAGGCAAATCCCATTTCCATTTTTGACACCCTCAACTTTTGACAGCTCAAACTGACACCAAGTTCAAGTTTATGGTCTCCATAAACTGATGTTAATGAGACCTGAGCAGGCACACACATTCCGCATTGTAACACTTTATTTCAGAGACAGGCAACATTACGAACCTCTTGTCACGCTCATATGTAAATCCCAGTAACATGAGTACATGCCTCTAATTCTCTATCTCAAAGTCCATCAGGGATCTCCAGTTGGAAACAATTACCTCCTTTAGATATCACAACAAACCTTTCATTTCGTAAGTAAGGCCACTGTTATCTATATCTGTAAAAGACAGTGTATCAATGGTTCCAGTCATTTCTTTCACGTGTCCTCCTCATGCCCCTGACCTCTAATCAAGCTCACCCTCCCCGTTGTATTCAGTCTCTGTGCTAGTGCCGATCCTTCGCCACTAAGTTTCCCTTTTTGCCACTAAGTTTATTGCGGCGTACCGTACGAAGCTCCGTACGAAGTATCTCTCACGACTCCATAACCATGCCCAACCGTGGACGACGTAATCCTCGAAAACTCTCTCGGACCCGCCAAGGTCCTGCTGCCAATGCCTTAAACAACGAACAGACCAACTACAGATCAATGGCCACCGAAGCCCTTCGCCTCCTGCTGGCCCAGCATAACCTTGTTCAGACGGGCACTCGCCAACAACTGGTCGCCCGCCTTGAAACCCACTTCAACAACCCTCCACCTGCTGGGGTTACCGTCGCTGACACGTCCTCCACCAATACCCTACCACAACAGGAGCTAGCTCAGATTATTTCTTCGTTAATCGACGAAAAACTCGCCGCGTGGCAAGATGGCGGCCAACCAAACCAACAACACAACTGGCTAGCACCCACTCCCCACACGGGATCCTACTCAACGATCCCCAGTCCCCCTGCGCCAAGTGCCACCCAAGATGGCAGCCAACCATCACAACAACAGAGCGTCGCTGCTCCGCCGCCAGCTTTCCATGCCTTCAACCCATCTGATGGCGGCCAACAACAACAACAGAGCGTCGCTACACCGCCGCCAGCCTTTCCTACCTTCAATCCATCGGATCCAGCCAACGTTGCCGCTCTGCATCCGGATTTTCGTCAACCCTCGCTGGCTAGCCACTTGACGAAGACCACGACGACCGCCATCACGAACGGTGAGTACGTGGACTTTGCAACCCTCCTCCCCATTTCTTCCCTCCTCGAAGAGGCTAGGAACTCCCAACTCCACCTTCAAGTTGGGGCTCAAGGGCTGACTATTCCTCTCCCTGCCACCTCCAAACGGCCCAAAATCACATCCATTGAAAAATGGCTCGACGCCTTTGCCATTTTCTCCTCGGTCTTGGTTTCCATGTATCCCTCCCGCGCCACCGCGTTAATTGCCTACCAGCAGTTAATCAGGGACGCAGCGAGGAAATTCCCCGGGATGGCATGGTATGTCTACGACGTCGAGTTTCGGCGTCGTGCCTCCCACAACCTTTCCCTCAACTGGGGGGAACGGGACGTCCAATTATACCTAGACACATTCACAGGCCTCCCAAATTCGGGCTGCCGAACCTGTAGTAGCTCTGACCACCATGCTGACTCCTGCCCACTGTCGTCCCCTAGGTCCAAGGACTTCCCGACCCGGTCAGACCTCTGCTACAATTTCAACAATGGTCGCCCCTGTGCCCGCTCCCCATGCCCCTACAAACACAGATGCAACCAGCCATGATGTAGTGCCACCCACTCTGGCCAGGACCACTCCAAACTCTCTCGCAGCAGAGAGGACCGCCTTAAATCATCTACGGGCTCTAGCAATTCCTCCCGCAGCCACCCCTGAATACCTTTCCCATCTCTCACCCCCCACCCCCATTAATATCCCGAAGCTGGCGTCCTATCTCCACGATCACCCTGATCAACCCTTTGTGCATCACCTCCTAACAGGTTTTTCTGAAGGTTTTAAAATTGGTTATAATGGCCCCCGGGCTCCGCAAGAATTCCCCAATTTGCCCTCTGCTAAGGAAAACCCTTCTGTCATCGACCGCAACATGTTAAAAGAAGTCTCGCTAGGCCACACTGCTGGGCCCTTCCTTTCCCCCCCCCTTTCCCAATTTTCAAGTTTACCCGATTGGGGCAATACCGAAAAAACATTCCTCAGAATGGCGGACAATATTCCACCTATCCTATCCCAAACACCGCCTCACTAGCGTCAATGCCCACATCCCTCCTGAGGACTATTCTCTCCAGTACATTAAAGTAGATAACGCAATTGCCATACTTAAAGATCTTGGCCAGAACTGTTTTATGTCCAAACTGGACATCAAAGCCGCCTTCCGTAACATCCCAGTCCACCCCTCTGATTGGGAACTGCTAGGGATGAAGTGGCAAGGCCTGTATTTCTTTGATATGGTTCTTCCCTTCGGTCTGCGTAGTGCCCCTTTTCTCTTCGACCAGTTCTCCTCGGCCCTTGAGTGGATCATTCATAACCAGCTCCACATCCCCAAGGTTATTCACATTCTGGATGATTTTTTCATCGCAGCAGCCCCACCCCGGACCCACTGTGCAACAGCCCTCTGCAATGTCCTCTACCTGTTCACTGAGCTGGACATCCCCATTGCCCCTGGCAAAACATTCCCTCCTTCTACCTCCCTGGAGTTCATGGGTATCCTCCTAGACTCCCATAAGATGGAGGCCCGCCTCCCACAGGACAAGCTTGCCCGCGTCAAACAGGCCCTCCTTCAGTGGTCCCTTAAAAAATCAGCCACCCTCCGTGAAATTCAATCCCTGATAGGCACTCTCCAATTTGCATGCCGGGTGATTACCCCAGGTCGCCCCTTCCTTCAGCGTATCATCCACCTTACCAGGGGTACCCAGCTTCCTCACTGGCACATAAAACTCAATGCTGGTTTCCGCAAGGACATCAAGATGTGGGTTGATTTCCTAGAACACTGGAATGGGGTAAGCATTTTTCTTGATTCCCAAGTCTCCCACCCCCATGACCTCCAACTTTTCACGGATGCCTCCGGGTCCTTAGGCTATGGCGGGTTCCTAGACGGGCTATGGTTCCAGGGTCACTGGCGACCAGAACACACGCTTAACAAAAAACGGGGCATCAGCATTGAATGGCAGGAGTTATTCCCCATCTACCTGGCATGCGTCCTGTGGGGCCCCACTTGGTCGGGGAAGCGTATCCTGATGTGGTGTGACAATCAGTCAGTCGTAGCCATCATAAACTCAAAACACTCCAAATCCCCTTGGATAATGGACCTTGTCCGCAGCATCACTCTCCTTACCCTGACTAACAATTTCACAATTAATGCAAACCACATCCCTGGGCTGGATAATGCTATTGCTGACTCCCTTTCCCGTTTTCAGATGGACCGTTTCCGGGCCCTGGCTCCCACAGCCTCTCTCACTCCTTGCGTCATCCCTTCATCAGCGACGCTCATCTGACAGCCTCTGTACAGCAATACTTCCATGCCTCTCTCGCCCCCTCCACAAGGCGAACCTACCAGGCAGGTCAAAAACATTTTTTAACCTTCAACCTTATGCACGGATTGGTGGGCCCCTCTAAACCCCTTTTGCCAGCATCGGAACTGACCCTTATTTACTTTGCCTCTCACTTAGCCAAAACAGTTTCATATGACACAGTCAAACTCTATTTGGTCGCCGTTCAAGACCTCCACCGTGAGCTCAACTTCCCCCTCCATATCAACAAAATGCACCGTCTTCAAAAAGTCCTAACAGGTATAAAACGCTTAGCCCCCTCAACAAAACGTGATCGCTTCCCTATCACTACCCAAATCCTCTCTGCAATCTACAACTATCTCCGCCCGGCACTGAGCACAAATTTAGACCATATTATGCTTTGGGCAGCCTTCACACTCGCTTTCTTTGCCTTCTTACGTGCTAGTGAGTTCACTTGTAATGGCCCCTTCAACCCCGAGGTCCACCTCACCTCCCAAGACATAACCTTCCACCCGGATATCCAATCACCTTCCCTTATGCGGGTAAAGATAAAACAGTCCAAAACTGATCCTTTCCGTCAAGGATGCACCCTCACCATAGCAAAGTCCACTTCACCAATCTGTTCTGTGATGGCGATGAAAGATTACATCCTCCAAGCCCAGCCTCCAGCAAACCGTCCTTTGTTTATGTTCTCTCAATCTGGCTCATGGCTGGCCCGCTCAAGCCTCACTAAGGAGCTCCGGTCTATTCTACAGAAATGTGGCTTCTCGTCCACCAACTTTTACTCCCACAGCTTCCGCATCGGAGCCGCCACATCTGCAGCCTCGGCAGGCATCCCTGCATGGCTAATCAAAGTTCTAGGACGGTGGAACTCAGACTGCTACGAACTGTATATTAAAACCCCACAATCTACTATTTTAACTGTACCTAAACTGTTAGTTAGCCATGGAAGTTCTCATTCCTGATCTTCGCCTTATCAGTAATTTTAGTCTACGAACAGGGCACCTGACTTTTGCTCAAGCGTCATGACCCCACGTTATCTTACTGTGGGGGTATTGCGTCCCTCACTTAATTAAGCAAGTTCCGCAATTCGTGGCAGGGAAGTGCACCCATTAGCTGCACTTTACCCCACAGTAAGCCTCTAGCCCACTGGAGACAGGTCCGGAGAAACTACCTATTTCAAGGTGGCTACCCCCGGTACCACCTGATCTGTACTCCCCCCAGGAGGGGCTCCCCCTCCTGGTTCCCTCAGTCTCCCGGGACTGTGGGATATGGGCCTCACCCCTGGAGGCAGGTCTGGAACTTCTATTCCAGGGTGGCTACCCCCGGTACCACCTGATCTGTACTCCCCCCAGGAGGGCCCCCTTCCTGGGCCCCTACTCCCTGTCGTCCTTCCCTGCCACCCAAATTTTACCCACAGCCAGTGTGTGATTTCCAAATGTAGTATTGTCAGTGGCATTTCAGACTAGGCCTCGAAAGAGGATCATTAAGTTCAAGTTTATGGTCTCCATAAACTGATGTTAATGAGACCTGAGCAGGCACACACATTCCGCATTGTAACACTTTATTTCAGAGACAGGCAACATTACGAACCTCTTGTCACGCTCATATGTAAATCCCAGTAACATGAGTACATGCCTCTAATTCTCTATCTCAAAGTCCATCAGGGATCTCCAGTTGGAAACAATTACCTCCTTTAGATATCACAACAAACCTTTCATTTCGTAAGTAAGGCCACTGTTATCTATATCTGTAAAAGACAGTGTATCAATGGTTCCAGTCATTTCTTTCACGTGTCCTCCTCATGCCCCTGACCTCTAATCAAGCTCACCCTCCCCGTTGTATTCAGTCTCTGTGCTAGTGCCGATCCTTCGCCACTAAGTTTCCCTTTTTCCCTCCCACCCTCCCATGACTGGAACCCTTGCTCCACACTTTAACTCCTAATACCTCGCTTTAGGTCTATCTTAAAGCTAAGAAACAAACCATTTAGATTCATAGTAATGTTTGCAATGTATAGGCTTATACTTATTTTTCTTTCAAATCAAGAAAAAAAAAAAAAAAAAAAAAAACGCAAGCTCTGACATTGCCCTCAGAGCTTAGTGGATTGACACTGAACATTCTTATCCTGACTTTGATTTTACAATATATCTGTATGTACTTATAGGTATCATTAGCTTTTAAAACTTAAACCATTAAGGGCAATAGGCTACTACTATCCGTCTCTTAGCAACCTAAGACCTTGTTATTCAGAATGCACCGAACTTTGACTACATGTATATTTTTGTATTTTGGTGACACTCTGGTGTTCGTTAATAAAGAATGGTGGCAGGGAAGTGCACCCATTAGCTGCACTTTACCCCACAGTAAGCCTCTAGCCCACTGGAGACAGGTCCGGAGAAACTACCTATTTCAAGGTGGCTACCCCCGGTACCACCTGATCTGTACTCCCCCCGAGCCCCTCCTGGTTCCCTCAGTCTCCCGGGACTGTGGGATATGGGCCTCACCCCTGGAGGCAGGTCTGGAACTTCTATTCCAGGGTGGCTACCCCCGGTACCACCTGATCTGTACTCCCCCCAGGAGGGCCCCCTTCCTGGGCCCCTACTCCCTGTCGTCCTTCCCTGCCACCCAAATTTTACCCACAGCCAGTGTGTGATTTCCAAATGTAGTATTGTCAGTGGCATTTCAGACTAGGCCTCGAAAGAGGATCATTAATTCTTAGTTAATTGAATGTCTTTTCCTTTGGCAGGAACATGCAATCTCCATGCCAACAACATGGGTCATGGCTTGTGCTTATTCACCATCAGGCAACATGGTTGCCTGTGGGTAAGTTTAAATACACCACTTGGAATTTAGGAATTGATTTTTGAACCCATAAACTTTTAAGGGTATTATTCATTTGCAGCAAAGCATGGTTAACGACATTAAATGCACCTCGACTCTGTACCAAACTAAATAAATGTGATGTACGTTTGTTTAATCTGTAAGTTATAAATAAGAATGATTTGAGGCATTGTGAGGTTGTACTGTAGGTGGTTTCGATACAAGTCATTTCAATACAAATCAAAGTCAATTTGATACACATCCCAGAGGTCAAAGATCTTTGTTTGAACGTCTCAAAACTTTCTCTGCTGCATACACCAGAACTTTCTGAAACAAGCCTGATTCTGTAGCAAGACTACTTCAGGTAAATGGAGTTTGTATCAAATCAACTTCAGTTTTTATTGAATTGACTTTAGATATGTATCCAATCAACTGTGATTTGGATCAAGACTACTACAAAACAAACAGTCACCCTTTCAGAGTGTCGCTATTTCGGTGGTAGGTCATTACTATCACATCCTTTTGATGATCAGTTCACATTCATTTATAATTTGTTATTTTGTGCTGCTCTAGGGGACTCGACAACAAGTGTTCTCTGTTTAAATTGAGCTTTGATGATGAGGGTGCCACCAAGAAACACACTGTTGCCATGCATACAAGTTACATGGCTTGCTGTACATTCACAAACTCTGACCAGCAAGTAAATACCACTTAATCAGTGCTAGGCTGTAATTATTAACAATTCCATCTCTTTTCTTTTGTGTTTTAATTTATAACAACTTTACGTAGGTAGTCATAATAATCAGCAGTTCAGGAAAGATGTTGAACATATTTTCAAAACTCAGGTGTTTTGATGCAGGCTGCCTAAAATTATGCAGACTGCCAATTGAATCTAAAAATATCCAAAACTGGTAGATCACTGATTTGTCATGATCGCCAATTTGCCACAAATTATGTGGAAACAAATGATTCAGCTGTTACAGTAATTTGGGTGCAATGAGAGACTTTGCTACAAAATTTAAGATATAATCATGACAATGTTCTAAATTGATAGATCTTGACTGGCAGTGGAGATACTACCTGTGCACTATGGGATGTTGAGTCAGGACAGCTACTGCAAAGTTTTCATGGTCATGCATCTGATGTGATGAGGTACTCAGACTAGCTATAATAATTATTTCATAATTAGTTATTAATAATAGTTATTGATTCACTTACTCATGTCCTTTTCTGGGATCAGTGTACAGTGCTCTTGTGGTTATCTTGGAGTACAAGTTCTTAATTTGGGCCCTGGCCTGGGAAATTGTATTATGCTATGTTACTGGAAAAGGCAAGTTTCTCTTGTTGCACATGCAGAGGTGCTCATCCTCATTCAGAGGTGTATTAGCTACTAACTGGCAAATTTGCTAGTCAGACAGACAACCTGATAAAATGTTGGGGTCTTGCAATCAGATAACCAGCAAATTTATATGGACTAGCATCATAAAAGGGAAGCTTAAGGTTACCATAGTTTCCTTTCAGTCTTGAAAACCCTTATGTGCATAAGTTGTCATTGCAACTTACACTAAATAATGCTGCTTTTGTCCTTTTTCTGAACAGTGTTGATCTTGCACCATCTGAAGGAAGGAATATATTTGTTTCTGGGGTATGTGTGGTCAATCAGTCAGTTCTTTTTGTTGGCCAATGCGTCAGCCGAACTCGTTGGTAGGATCAGCTACTTTAATTAGCTTTACCCATAAATGAATATATAATTATACTCAACACAAGTATTTATTTGCCTTGTCAGGGATGTGATAAAACAGCCCTTGTATGGGATGTCAGGACTGGTCACACAGTGAACTCTTTTCAGACACACGAGTCTGACATCAATGGAGTTAGGTATTCATCATTGAAAGATACTTTAATAATTTATTATTGTGCAGTCTTCTCTGTAGGTAAAAATATAATTCTATTCCCTCCTAAGAGTTCACAAATTCCAAATTTTTGACAAATTGTTGAAAGTTTAAACTTGGGAAAAATTAAGAGTCAAGCACCATAGAAAAAGAAACATTCAGTACCTTTTGTTTTATAGTATTTTTCCTATGACATTAATAGCTTGTGAGCAGTCTCTCAAAGGCTGACAGTAGTATAAGTGGCTTCAGAGACTAGCTTGCAGGCAAAGGGAGGGTGCTGGCACATAAAATTTCGGGCTGGCTTACTTTATTTTCCTGCTCATCTCTCACTGCTTCATAACTTGTGTCACAGTAATATGAAAGCTTACTTGTACATGTAGGCTGACCAAGAAGAAAAGGTTTTCTTATTTACAACCTCAGGTCAGAATAATTGGCAACTTTATGTGCCAGGGCTAAAACAAAACTTAAATTCCAGCTTGCCCTTCAGACAGGCACCCCTGGCAAGTCTTAGTTTACTCTGGGCCTAGGCAGATAACTTGCCTGGGTCCTTGCCCATTGGGCAAGTTATAAATAGATGTTACTTGTGCGGTAGGAAAATTGACTTGTCCCAGACAACTTGACAACACTTTTTTTGAGCCCTGTGTGGTTGGCTTTCTTTCATTTAAATTCAGCTTCCTCGATCTAAATTAATCATGCACGTAATATTAGATTATCCAAACTTGTTGATATGCAGTGACCACTGTTGCATTCTTGTTAGGTTTTATCCAAGCGGAGAAGCATTTGGCACTGCCTCTGATGATGCTACTGTAAGTGATTCTGATACTGTTCAAATTTTACAACTGTAGACTTAAGGGTATGACTGATGGCAGGTCAATCACTCTCAGTAGGACACCATTGTTTAACCTTTCAGGGTGATCTGGAGTCATGGAAAATTCATAGATTCATCGAAATATAAATGTTACGGTATCGCCAAGCTTTTTAGGGTATCTGATGGTATTAGTTTGCATTTTATTTCTGCAGTGTCGTTTGTATGATTTAAGAGCAGATCATGAACTAGCAGTTTACTCTAAAGAACACATTATTTTTGGAGCAGCATCTCTGGACTTTTCATTGAGTGGTGAGTAAATTCCTCAAATGAAAATTTAAGTTAAGTGTCTTGGTTAAGATATTTAAAGATCCTGTCAAGAATTGTAAAGACCCAACTTTAATAGTCTAATGATAAAGATCCTTAATTGATGGTCATGAAGATCTTCCAGGATTGTTGAAAAAAGCAGCTAGGCAGTATTAAAATGATAGAATCAAAGACATTGGTGTGAAAGTATTCAGTTTAACTTTCCATTTGTTATGCAAATGTAGTAAACTTCTTATAAATGAATTGCAGAATATCTCTACATCACCTTGACATTGAAAGAGATCCATTTTCATTGTTTAACTTGCCTAATATGTATTTTGAAATCATTACTGATAAGAATCAAAGACTACGTCCTGTATAACGAGACATGATAAACCTCTTGTTTTTTGTCAGGGAGACTATTGTTTGCTGGCTACCATGACTACACCATGAATGTTTGGGATACACTGAAGGTGATGAATTAAAATTTTATGTTTGGGATGTTGATTCACTTTTGCGTGATATAACTTAGTCCTCCATTATAATTAGAACAGTAAAGACAATGAGTGGCACATCAAGGAATTTTTCTTTAAGGGTGACTCTATATTGTTTGGTGGAGAAAAGCAGACCAAACAGGTTTTTAGTGTAACACTGGTTCATATTTCCAAATTGTTCACAGGCTGAGCAACTATCAGTGTACTATGCACATGATAACAGGATCAGCTGTCTGGAAGTATCCCCAGATGGCACAGCTGTTGGGACTGGAAGCTGGGACAATACACTGAGAGTAAGTCATTCAAAAAGCTTGGGCAACAGACATATCAATCTGAAAACAGTGTGTATTTTAGTGTGAGAGTGTTTGGTTATATGCTGTATCCCTAAAAGGATCTGAATGATTAATGAACAGATTCAGCTAACATGTTCACATCCTTGTTGCCACCCAATTCAGATCGTGTGATGATTCATTTAGGAAGTTACAACTGTTCTGCTTGCAGATGCCTCCATGAAATCAGTTGCATGTGACAAATTGCACAGTTGTAATCCCCCAAACAAAACATCACTTGGTCTGAGTTGGGTGGTAACGAGGATGTAAACACCATAGCCAAATCTGTGTACTGTGAAACTTTCACGTGGACTTTGGTTTAAAGCAAATTGATTTTGAGCCAAAAGTAACTACATTGTGTCACAGTCTAGTCTATGTGGTAGTTAGAGTTTTGCACAAAAAACGCCAAATCCTTCCACATCCTGTCCATCTCAGAGAACAAGAACACAGTGCAAGGACCCCTTTAATTGCTTGATGCCAGACTATTTGCAGTGGAGTCCAACATTATGCTACCAACCTTTATAAGTTATATAAGTTTATATCCTTGTAAGAGATTCTTGCTTTCTGTAAACATTTATCAAGTATGTGTTGTGTTTTTTTCTGGTTTCAGGTTTGGGCTTAGATAACAGCTACTCTGAGCACAGATGTTCATTTTCCTGATGCAGTCCCTTGTTTACGTGGTCTCCATCACTGTTATCATTAAATTACTCAATTATTTTTTTCTAAACAGAAAACAATAACCATTTTGTAACCAAGTGTGCAGTTTGTGGCATTTTTTCTTAATGTATCTGCTGAGTTCCATTTATTGTTTTTATTTAATATCTAAATGATACAAATGCAATATTTTTAAAGTATTATTTAAATTTTCAAAAAAAAAAATAATATGATCTTTAATATTTGAATCTATCAATCAAAATTTGATTTTGATAATAAATTATTTCTAACATAAAATAACTTAATACAAATGTAAATACATGTACCAGTGCAAAAAAAAAGATTGTGATTTTTGCTTAGATATATTGAGATTTAGTTTTAATTATTACATTGTGATTATTTTAATGAAAGGTGGAGATTGAAAAGTGTAATTTCATAATGAAAAATAAATATTCACTTTTAATATTGTTATTCCACAGCCCATGTTGTGAACTTTGTTGTGCCCACTCCATGTGAAAACTTTCAGATTTTACATAAATTAAAATTTTCCTTCCTGGTTTTTCCCTAGATCTTAAGAGACAAAATGTTTTCTCTGACTTTTTTTTATGCCCTGTGGCAACCCTGCCAGGGAAAGCAGCAATCACAGCTTTCCCTCAAAGGAGGCTGCAGCAGTGCAAGATAAACAGTTCTTGGTATTTTTGGCAAGGGTCTGAGTTCCATATTCTGTGCCTTAAGATTGACTTTTTGGAAGTTCAAACAGAAAAGAACCAAAGTAATGATCACAAATGTTGGTTATCTCGTTTACATAGTTAACAAAACAAAGAAACATGTCAGCAATGTATGTTAAAAATAAGCTGAAAGGATTTTTGGAAAGCAGTAATATATTTGTTTTTAAATGCTATTTCGTTCTGTATATTTAATTTTTCTTTTAGAAGTAAAGGAGAGTTTTTCATCGTGTAGGCAAATGCACTATGTAGAAAATTTTGCAATTAGAAGAGTATCTATGTTCCTTTTTGTCAAAAACACCATATAAAATCATACTATTTGATAATATTAGCTGCTGTTTTGTTTTATTTGTCCACCAGTTTTGAAAGGTCTTCCAAAAGGCTATAACAGACAAGCAGCGTAAGAACATATGATCTAGGGAGTGTGTATCACCAAAACATATGAGGACAGACATTGTTTCAGAAATTTTGGCATTCAAGAGACATTTTAGTTGCGAGGATGTTGTGTATGATCTTACAATGTAACATTGTTTTAATGTCAGGCTTGTTCTGGAAGGGTAATTCATACACTTTTTTGGATGTAAATTGTGTTCATGTTCTTTCTGTTATTTTTTTTATTTTTTTGGTACGGTGAATAATATAATGCTTGCCATACTGTACATATGTTGTAAGTGGAGCAGTAGTAGAACTACCTTTCATTCGAAACTTCAAAGCCAAAAAAACTGGACATTTAGAAACTGTATTGCTGAAGCTATGCAAACTAAACAATGTGAATAGACAGTCTTTAAAGTCATATTGTACTGTTAGTAAGTATTGCGCTGTAATATTACTATTTCCTCTTTTTATTATGTTTAGTCTTTCCAATGTAATATTGTGTTTGTAGACTAATAAAAAAAATGTGGTTTATCTCTGCAAGCTTAGTGCTTGAGTGTTTTCTTCTCTCTGCACATATTGCAGAGCCATGATAAACTCTGTGTGCATAACAGAACTAAAATGCCGGAGCATCAGTTCCTTTGCATGCATTGTAGGGCTAAAATGCTAGATTGTGTGTCATAGCCCAGGGTCACAGCTTACACTCGAAGAAAGCTACAAGGGTCTGAGTTTTATCTGAACCAAATTGTGCCGTAAACTTGATTTTTTGAAGTTCAGAGTTCAAAGATGAAAGGAACAATTAAAAGTAATGGTCACACAATATGGCTTATTTCTGCATGGACAGTGCTAAAGATTATCCTTCTCCCTGCACATATTCTAGAACTATGATAAACTCTACATGCAAGTATAACAGAACTAGGATGTTGGAGCCCCCCATGTAAAAAGGATGGGGGAGCTCGTCATACATTTTTGGGGTTAAAAAGCAGTTTTGGTACCTCTTAGTGTGTTCAGCCTCAAAAGGGGTGACAAAAAAATTTCAAGCCACACCCACTATACAGAATCTTGGTGGTTCTTTTCAAAATTTCCAAGGAGCATCTCCATCCTTTTTTTATGGAGTCCCCCTGGAGCTGGAGCATCAGTTCTTCTGCATACATTGCAGGGCTAAAAATATCAGATTATAAATATATGTTATTTGCCGTCCGGGAGGTCCGTATTGGGAAAAACTGTGCTCAAGGTCTTGAGTACGGTCCGAGGCCGCACCCGTATTCAAGACCAAGGGCACAGTTTTTCCCAATACAGACCGACCAACGATGGCAAATAACGTGTTTATTTTTTTCTTTGGGACTGCTTTAAAAGCAACTTTTGTGTTGAATTTTTTATTAAAGAAATTCAGCTCAAATCTGGCGTACGCGCGCGCATTCACGAAAAATCAAAAATGTCTTTTTTGCCGACTCTCGTTAATAGAATCCATAATTGTTTGACTCTGTCCAAAAAGTTTACATTTTACATTGTTTACAACACTTTTATGCTGTTACAAAAAGCTTGAAACGTTTCTTCAGTTGGAAATTTCGGAGCGGTCAGTAACTTGTGGTCCGGATGGGAAAATACGGACTGCTGGAGCGCACGCAATTAGCCAATAAGATTGAAGGATTCAGGATTCCAGACAGCTGAGAAGATGGAGAAAAAATAATCTCTGTCTGCATGCATTGGGGCCTGTAATATTAAATTGTGTGTATCTTTCTCAACTTATTTATGGCTGATACTAAGGTGTTGATTATTGGAGACCCACATGCTGGATGAATTATTTTCTTCAAGGGTGTTGTGTGCATGGCATGAAAAATTCAGCATTCTATTTCATTGAAAAATTCATCATCTTTTTTCTTAAAGCTGGAAAAGCTTGTTGAACCACTGTGGCAGAGAATTATTTCTATACTTCTACAGCCATCACATGCCTATGATACTAGATTTTTCTTTCTGTACATAATGCGTACCAGCAATGCCCCCTTATGAATATCTCCGCATGCATTTGCAGATTTTTGACGCTTACTAAATTAATTATAAATCTCTTGTGCCACGTTCTCAAACAAAACACTAAATCCAATAGAAAAATAAATTACTATAGACAATACACACAAGTACAGCAAAAGTCCACTTATCTTTTTATTTTCCATAACTTTGCTTTCAAATAATTTGAGTTGAACAGCATTGGTAATATTGGCACTCACCAGGCAAGTAGAAATGACTGATCTCTCACCCATTTGAGAAGTTAGGTTTTCATCCAAGTAATTATTCAAACTACACTACTTTTTACTCTCAACTTGATGCTGACAAACTCTCTTAACACAGACTTCTACTTTACATGTCTTTACTTCTGAAGGTATGGTTTAAGTCTTCATTTAAAACTCACTATCTCACCCTCTAAGTTTCCTGCTATCTGGGACTTGAGTCATTTTTCACTTGGACACTCGAAGCCCCACCATCTCAAACTATTCTACGTCCCGGAGGGGGGGTACTTGTTGGAAATATTGAAAAGAACCCCTACGAGGAACCAAGATCCTGTTTTGTGGGTGTGGCTTGGATTTTTTTTTTCTTATCCCTAGGAGGTACCAATTACAAAACAACAACACATTATCTCCCGTTATATTTTTTCGGCTCAATACCCCAAAAGCTACTGCAAAAGCACCCACTGTGGACCTTTGGAGGCTGAACAGCCTAAGAGGTCCCAAACTGCATTTGTAACCCCTACAAGACATGACAAGCACCCCTGTCCTTTTGATATAGAAGTCATTGACAACCTATTCTTGCCTAGTTATTCCATTACCTTGCCTACAAGTTGTTACAAAAAACTTAAAAAGGTGTAAAGCCACTAATTTTCCTCCCAATTTTGAGCAGTCAAGAGCTTCTATATTTCAAGTTGGATTTAATTACAGTAGCTCGAAACAGTTTCCACTACTTTCCACTACTTTCCAAGACTTAGAGCTTGATAGGTGATTATAACCACTCTATATTGGTTGATACCAAAATTATGGTAATTAAAATATTGTTTTAGCTATAATAATAAAATTGCAGTCATAGGAGTTGCCTTTGAAGATGACATATTTGTGCATCATTATTGTTATTGAATTCCTTTTATTTATCAAAAAACTACACCAGAATTTTTCCATACTCTTTTGCAGTTTACACAACTGTACAACAAAACCCTCCATATAGGATCAGAATAACTGCAACCCCTTTACTGTACAAATTAGTTGACCAAGACTAGCAGACCCATTATTTTTACTGGAGAACAACACAATAAAGGAAATCTGCATTGTAATTTTAAGATACAGAAATAGAGATCTAAAATTCCACATTGACTTTTGTAAGCTAGTTGCATGTGATATCAAAATAATTTCCACTGATGCGGATCAGACATTTTCAAAAGAAGTCTATCTTATTACTGAATAACACAAGTTCTAGACTGAACACTTTGTCCATCTTGCTCGTCTGTTCTGTTTGGTTCTGGCCTGTTTCCAGCAGAAGCCTGTACTGATGCTAGGTATGCTTCTCTATGTGCTCTTGGCATCTCATCAGAATGATAACTCCTTGCAGGAGAAGCGATTCTATCATCAGCAGCCTGCTCATAGTAGTTCTCCCCTTGTGTTGATTTGAGTGGTTCTTTGAAAGATGTATTTCTTGCTTTTCGAGAATGGCGTGGTTTTCTATCTTTCCTTTCTCTGTCCTTCACAGCCTGTTCCTCTTCAGTGGAATCTGTGGATGTCAATTTTCTTCCTCTGTTTTCACTTGAAGGCATCCTCTCATGATGAACTTGAACTTCAGTGGTTACTGTCCTCTGCCTGTGTTGTCTATCTCTTATAGTTTGTTCTTTCTGCCTTGTCTCCTCCTCGCTGGATGACTCTGTCGAACCTGACTCCTCTGATTCTTCTGTAGGTGTCTGGTCCCCATCAATTCCTCTTGCAATCAGCCGGTGATGTTCCTTTCTGGAGCGAGTCTTTCCTACTCGTTTGCTCTTTCCGACCCTCTCTTTTGTGACTGTAGCATTGTTCTTTACACTGTTACCTCTTAAGGGTGGTAGCCTTCCATTTAACTTTTTGGTTGAAACCAACTGGCATTCTAAGGCATTGGCAAGCTTGCTGACAATTCGGTTGTTGTGTTCAATATCCACTTCTCCTGTGGTTGAAAGAACTGACAAAGCTAACTTGTAATACTCAACAGCTTTATCATAGTCCTGTCCAAGAAAGCTCACTGCTGCCAAACCCTCATAAGCTTGCCACAAGCCTCGTTTATCATTGGAGTCCTTTGCTGCTTGGACTGCATGTGTGAAACTCTCTCCAGCCTTGTTAAATTCTCCAAGCTGACTTTGAGCAAACCCCATATTACAGAAGGCCTGCCCTTGGGCTGCTCTGTTGGACAGTTCACCTACCACAAGAAAAATAAAAAAGTAATGTTTTAGATTTAATTAGGCAAGTTAAAAGTTCTCAGCAAAAATGGCAGTTAGGATTCTCCATTTCAAAGTTAGACATTTAAAATGAGTAACAGGTTGTCAAACATTATTTTACGATTTTGCTAAATTATATTTGCACCTTTGCCTGACTGGTCTGAGCCATTCCTGACTAGGAAAACATAAAAGCCATGTAATTTCAGGGTTTAAGAGACCCACTATTAAATATTGTATTATATTACACATTCAATAAATCCTAAATCAAATAAAATGTTTTTTGTACCATGAAGGGAGATTGCCTGCCTGTGGCATTCCATCGCTTTGTTAAATTGTTTAAGTTGATTGTACACAGCTCCTAGATTTTGTTGAAGAACAGCTTCCAGTTTCTTGTCAGGATTCTCTGTTCGCATGAGAGGAATTGCTAGTTCAAAACACTCTGCAGCATTCTCGTATGACTTTAATCCATTGTAAAGTAGACCAATGTCATTGTAGACTTTACCTGTAAGGGAAAAAGCATCACTTGAAAGGTTTGGACAGTAAACAAAAATTAGGAAAAAAGCATAAAGCAAAACAATAATCACTGTAGAATCTCCTCGTGATAAATTAATATTAACATTTTAAAACTACTTAGTATCGATTTAATTACAGAAAGTTAGAATGAAGCCTCCTCATCACTTGTTTTGTTGGCTACATGTTTGTATTCTTTGATCTGCAAGAATTATTGGGTGATAATGTGTAACTTTTAAAATTAATACGTGCATCACCTTTTAAACAAATTACTTGCTAGCTAACTGTAGAAATATGTACAGTGCTATTGATTTCAGCTCAGCCCTTAACTTTATAAATTATGGTACTGCAAATATCCTGGACTAAAACAAACTAAATGTTATAACTTACATTGAGCAGAACAGGACACAAAACTAGGTAAAATTGCAACATATTGTATTATAGCAACAACTGAAAAATTTATTCTGTTCTTTGTTAAGGTGGTGTTGCTACACAGTTGCCATAAACATAAAACAACATTGCATAAACTCTATAATATACTCTGAATCTTCCATCTCAGCAAGCAACATTTTGCACATAAATGTTTAAACAGTTAAATGCTTGTTAATATTAAATTACGATAGTTTTAAAGTTGATTATTTATACATTCACTGCTTTGAAACTTTGAAACCATATCATAACATAATTTATATGTGAATTCACTTAGTGTTGTCCAAATATTAGGTACATTTTTAGTATGAGCAGCATATTTACAGTGGACAAATACACAAATAAAAGTTTTAATCTGAGCACCTGCAGTTAGACAGACATGTGTAGTACGTACATGTAAAATAGATATTATAATTTTAATTATTTCTATTTTGTTAACAAAGATTTAACTTTCAGTTTTAATACCCCTACGGATTACATGTACTTAACAAATTTGTAACACTATTGAAACAAAAATTTCAAAACAAGGTCTCTGCTTCGACAGTAAAAGGAATGTATTCTGAGCAGCCCGAAAAAGGCAAAAACGAAAACCTATAAATGTATGTGTAGTTAGCTTAATGGACAACAGCAGGGTGCAGCTGGCATGTTTGAAGATAAACCAATTTCTGCTTGAATGTATGCCAAAGAAAATGTAGAATAATATAGAAATTTATTATTATTGATTTTTTTGATTGATTTTGCCAATACCAAACTTTTCAAGTTTCTGCATTCTGGATGTCTACATTTTGAAGCGATCCATTCCTAAAGACTTTATTATACTTGAACTTGCAGTGCTTTTAGAATTTAACAAGGAATCTGGAGCTCTAGCTGATATTCTGCTCTGAACCGCCACCTATAATACTAGCAGGTTTCAAGACGTATTCCTCAGGAGGAAGTTGTTATGAGCATGACTGATTCTTAATGCCCTCTGACAGGTGCTGTGCTACGGCAGCCACCAACTTTAAATCTTACTGAAAGCACTAGTTTAAATTGTGCCCTATTTGAAAATAATACTATCCATATATTTGGCATCCATGCATGGAACAAGATACTAGATGTCTGTTTTGTAGGCTTACTTAGAGGAAATCATTTCTCTTTTATTATAACACAGCCAGTAAAACCTATAGTGTGATCATACATCCATAAATCAAAATGGGCACTCCTACTTGATTCAATCAAAGTGGCTGTGAGCCACTGAGCTTGGATAATGATTTATGAAGGCTGAGAATGGAGTTTTTGTAGTTGCTCTAAATTACATTGAGTAGTACTGTCAGTCTCCTGCTACTCCAGCTCCATTGGGTGACTAATTACGCCATTGTCAAACATCCAAACAGATCCACGAATGCACGAATGAGAAACATCAGCAGAAAGACAATACTTCACCTCCACTTGAACGAGCCCAGACACAACTTATTTGAAGGATAAGCTGGAACCAGCCATCTATTTCGCGCCACTCTTTTTACATGAGCCTGCTGAAATTATCCAGTGAAATTATCTCGTTTTTGTGCTGAACACCACGTGGTGAAAAATTATCTGCTTGTTTTGCTGTCTTTTATGTTTTTTGTTTCATTCTCTTTTGTAGCCTGCCAAGGTAATTTTTTTCATCCAAATAATGTAGAAAAAGTTCAAAAAAGATGTTCCCATTCAACTTTCAGCTCTCAGGCAATAATTCTGGATTCTTTTTATTCTTCTTTTTATGTTCATGTTTTTCGGTTGCTATGGGCGACCATCGCTTCTACTCAAGCAATTGAGCGAGGTTGACAAAAACATTCTGGTTAATTCTGGTTTTGTCTAATTTCGCCGAAGCTGGATTGTTAAAGGACCATTTTCACCCTTGATGCACTGCGCGCCGTGATACCTTGATCCTGAATTTTGTGTTACACGAAATTACCGAATTTTGTGAAGCTAACTTGCATCGCTTGTTCCCAAAGCAATCCTTGGAATATTTTTCATCCTCTTGCTGTAAATGCTTTCTCTTGTTTGCATTTTTTATATTTCTGAAAGTATTTTGTACATAAATATTCTGTATCTGTTCGTAAATTTTGTCCTGTGAAGAGTGTAAAATCAAAAATGAAGTTGACCAGCCTATACGACTCCTACGGTTCGTGACATTTGTACATTTGCTGTTCTCTGTTCGGTCTCTCGACCTTTTTGTTGCTTCACTCGTGTTTATGAAGGGTACTTCATGTTGTGTTATAAGGAGGAATTTTTAGTAGAGCTAAGCCGTTAGACTGCGCAATAGCAAATTTTAGAGGTCATAGGTCTGCGTGTTTCCGCTGTTATCGGTACGTCACTTTACCGAGTTTGACACCTCTGTAATTTGCCATGTGTTTATGCATTGTTCAGGCTCATTTCTAATGCAAGATATGTCTCCAAGAAGTTGCTTTCTAGGGACAAAATAAGAAA
>OZ026597.1:24525971-24533471 GCA_964020085.1 Micromussa lordhowensis | reverse complement strand
GTGCCAATCCATAGTTTTACTTAACAAACCGAGCTGTTCAGTTCTTCATCTGTCTGTTCGCTGGAAACACAGTCTGTGACAGACTGTCGTCCATGACCATATATAGAGCCTTTGTTTACTTGGTTTTGCCTGCCAGTTGATCAATCTCCAGATTTTTACTGAAATCTCCAAATTACTTTACATCAGTCTTCAGATTTTCGGTGTTATGAGGTTGAGAGGTCTGCATTTAACACAACATTTCATTGTGGCAATATGTTGCAGGTTTGAAAGACTTGAGAGATTCAAAAACCTGCACATTGTTGTCCGAAATTAGAATTTCACTTTAAAAATTGTCTACTCGAAAGACTCCTTAAAGTAAATCTTAGTTTATTGCAGCAGTTCTGGCTACAGTGAGCATAATGTGCAGCAAACCTCTAGTTTTGCCGTGGTATCCAAGGCGCAATGATGGAATTCTATACACTTCAATAGGGTGTTTGTTGATGCGTGATTAATTATAATCAGATTATAGCTACACCCTTGATAACTACAGGACTATATAAACCACTTCACAAATTTATTGTAAACAAACTGTACAGTATTGTACTCACCTTTCAAAGCATTATCTTCAACTTCTAGACAAAGTTCAATAACTTGAGTAAGAACTTTACCGCAACTCGCAATGTCACGCAGCTCAGCCAACAAGCTAGCAAGGTTATTGAGGATTAGTAACTGAGTGTTTTTATCACCCATTTCTTGGAAAATTTGGGCGCATTGTCCGTAAATTTCTGCGGCTTTTTTCAATTCACCGATACTCGTCCAGTCTTTGCCTAGCCTTAGAAGTGTTTCCCCTCGCATTTCCTGGTTCTCCTGAGTTCTGTATTCATCAGCAGCAGTCTCGTAGCATTCAACAGCCTTGTGTAGGTCTCCGAGCGCGTCATACGCTGTTCCTAAATTGTATTGTAAATCAGCGTAGTTTGTTCTGCCGTCTGATTCCTTGTCGGGTGGAAAAGCTTTTAGCAAGAACTCTACACCACGTTTAGGATCTCCTCGTGCAACATAACACGCTCCAAGATTAAAATAGCACGCTCTCTCTGTAAAGCCTTCCTTTACGTCCTCTGCAAGCTGAACGGCCCTTTCGAAAGAGGTGCAAGCATCATCAATGTTTCCTTTGGCAAGTTGTTCATGGCCAAGCCTTGTAGCTCCGTCTATTTGCTCTGAAATTAACTTATTGCTCATCTTCGCAGAAAAGTCTAAAACAGTCCGTCAGTTCACGAAAACCTCGACGCCTGGAGCTGCCTGGAGGAGAACCACGCAATTAAACATTTAGAGAGTAAAAAAAGCTTAAATCCTTACGCTATCGTAACTACCGTAACCTTGGACAGTCTATAAACTTTGCTTTATGTGTTGTCTTTGATTGTCTCTCTCCGTTGTGAAGGTGAAGTGACGTCACGTCGATAACTGTCGGCTCGTCTAAACACCCATGAAGTCATGCGCGTGTTGCGCCTCGCTTTCGAACACGTCATCTTTCTACTCTTTCTTTCTTTTCTTTCTTTGAAATCCGCGAGACGGTCAGTTTGGTAAAGCAGAAATGAAACAAGTAGGTCTGGAGTTTGTTATATAGCCATTATCTGTGGGTTACACCATCTATATAGTCTTATCAGGATAGCAGTTCTTATCAAAGTTCTAATTTAAACAGATCTTCGATTTTTCCGGTACAAGCATGTAGATGGTTTACTATCACGTGTTTCTTTGTTTATGAGTTAAGCTTATTCTGCAATGGACACGCAAATTATTAATTTTCCTCTGTGACCGGCAGTTGAAATTGTGCGTAGATATTTTTCTTTTGTAATATATTTGTATAGCGAAAATATTGAATGTAATTATTGTGTGTTTACAGTAAGCTGTGAAACGTTATAGCACAAAAGAGTGAAGAGTATATGACAGAGTATGAGCTCGTTCGTATTAACTCTTGCAGTCTAGTTCAATAACTAATTAGGTATTGTGAAAATCATGCATAGTACTTTAGTTTCAGATATAAAAATTTAAACGGATTTGGACTTAAATGAAAAGATAGCAAATTTAAATGAAACCCTGTGTATTCTACTAAAAGTCATCATTAGGAGCTGTGGGACAGATGCTATTCAGTGATGTAAGATATATTTTGTTTGAGATGTGATGCAGGCTCAGACTTGGCTTGTAAAACACCACACAAAAATCAGAAGCAGCCGAGGCTTCCTCATGATCTCCACCATCTACTCTGCTTGCTATTCATCAGATTTTGTGGAAAAAAGATGGCCAAATCAGCCTCCCACTCGCAATAATGTGATCTACTTCAAAGCTTTGTGACAACCCTGCTAGAGAACTACCTATGTCCTTGTTTATTGTCAAACCAGATGTCCTTTTGATGGGAACTTTGCAAACTTCCGCCAGAACGTTGGTATTTTGGTTGGCAGTTTGAGTCGAGCAAGTTGCAACCTGCGCGAGTAAGTTGCTCAGTTCATTTGGTACCTGATGGCAAGAACTTGTTGAGATTTTCCAAAACTTTCAAGTGTTAATTCAGTATTTTGAAGACAAGTTTGCGCTGGAGTTTTAACGTGGATGAGCCACTGCATGAGCAACCACACGCTGTACCGAGATGTTCTCGATCGCGTGAAATAATCTGTACCGTTTGCTGCCGTTGTTTTGTTTGTAAAGAAGTCACTAATGTTACTATAAATTTGTTGGCTATCGAAACTCAAAGGAACCATAAGTTATGTGCTTGCATTGTAAAATTATATGGAAACGACAGGACTGCAACTGTTGCGTTTATATGTCCGTAAATACACAAAAGTTTGTTTAATATTTAGATACCGTTTGAGGCAATAATCCAACTTCTTCCACATTTTGTGCCTGTTCTGAACTGACCAGATGTCCATTAGGGCAGTTATTTTCTCCCTTTTCAAGCCTCGTGATACGATTATAATGTATGTTAGCCATCATAAGCCACAGTAAGAATTTCGAGTCGCAAACTGCTTTTCAAATGATTATTGAAAATGGCACGAAAGCGATAGCAAGTTGCTCGCCTGGATTGCAACTTGCTCGACTCAAACTGTCAATCAAATACCAATGTTGCAGCAGAAGTTTGCAAAGTTCCCATCAAAAGAACATCCGGTTTGACTGTAAATTCAACTGCAAATAGTGCATGTTATTGAAAAGGCTTGCATCAATACTTAATAACTCAAGGGGAACAAAACTTGAATAATGAAATCACTCAGTTTAACTTTCAGAAATTGCATCAATAATAAAATAATGAAAACCACGTAGGATTAATGGAAGTCATTTTTAATTGAAATTCTTCAGCCTTTTGTGCTATCTAAAAATACTTTAAAAATACATGTTTAGTTTTTCTCTATTTTCCCAGCTCTTTTTGTGTCTCCTTGTTGGAGCTTGCGTGAGTTGTGCTCTTAGTGCTGAAGGAGAGACAAGTGCCAGACTGCTCATCTCAAAAAATATCCTAAACCAGTATGTTGTTGAAGGAAAGGAGTTAACAGTCCACTATAGCATCTACAATGTTGGAAGCGGGTAAGGTCGCACATTTCTGTCAGCTTGAAAAAGTGACTATTAAATCAGGAAGCAAAATGCTATTTCTCTTTAGAGATGAATATGTTGTGAAGCAAGCAAGTATTCGGAACGTATAAAATCATGTAGGCCAGGTTGTGCACTGCCAAATCCTCACAACTAACACTGTCACAGGTTTCCAGATATGTTCATGTATTTCATAGTCATACATTGTGTGTTCGTATACATGGTGTTATGTTATTAGAATGTAATAAGAATATAATGTTTGTAGCATGCAAAGAATATGCTATATTGACCTGCTTACTCCTGTTTCTATAGTATTAAGTACATGTAAGCAGAAATATCAATTGCTCCTCTCCATTGAGGGGATGCTACATGTAGTCCATAGTAGGTTATTCCCCTCTCCTTGAGTATCGTGCAGGGCTGTAGCCAGTATGAGGCAAACCAAGGCACTTGGAGTTGCCTTAGTGGTCATTTTTTTCAATTCTGTTGTTTCTTTTTTGAAGGGAAAAGTAAACTGCAAAATACCTAGGAAGAAAATTTAACCATGGACATTGCCTCAGTCATATTTGTTTCTGGCTATGGCCCTGTCTTGTTAGGTTCTACATGTACATGTATACTAGCAATTTACCAGCATCAATGAATCTACTCTCTTGGGTGGACAGAAGTACTGTGAGAGTCAAGTGTCTTGCACAGAACACAACACAGTGACCACTTGATTTGGAATCCATGGTGCTAACCATTACATATAGGATTCTTTGACTTTATTCCACAATGGTCAGAACAGAGCGGTATACATTGTATCAGACAGTATGCAAGTGCAACATTTGCTAACTCACATATTGAATTTTCAGCCCTGCAACATCAGTGTCCTTGACAGACAACTCCTTTCCAGCAGATCATTTTAAGGTTCTTCATGGATTGTTGTCAGTCAAGTGGAAAACTATTGCTCCGTATCCTATAAATTTAATAATAATTACCTTTATCTAGGAATTGATATTAGTCATACTTTGAGATTCACTCTATCAGGTTTTTAGATTCTTTTACTTAGGGCCTGTTTACATGGAGGTGGAGTACCCCAGGTAGGTGAGGTAACCCGCCTAGCCGTGGTAGAAAAATGGCCCGTGTTAAAATGCAAAGTTACAACCACGGGGTCCCGGGGTGACATTACTAGACATTGTTGCAAAGGTAACATGAACGCAACCTGGCTAGGCGGGTTACCCCACCTTGAGTTGTTTACATGGCAGAATGCGACCCCAGCTGACAGGGTTACCCCACCTGGCAGACTGCGCTTACCCCACCTATCATGTAAACATGATCGAATCAAAATGAAAGATTATATGGAGAGGCGGGTTACCCCACCTAGGCGGGTTACCTTGAACCTACCTGGGGTCGCACACGTCCATGTAAACAGGCCCTTAATGAAGTGGAGACCAACAAGTGACACAATTTATTCCAGGCTACCAGCCAGTGATTCAAGATGCTGACTTGTTGTACAGTTTGCATTACAGTTTTCTTCAACCATTGTACTCCTTCAAAAGTATCCTCAGTCGTCATGATAAGTAATTCTTTTTACGGTATGTGACAGTGTTCTCACGGCCCGCCAGCTTGATATTGTATGTGAAAACTTGGATTTAAAAAAATGCTGTACTTTCTGGCCAAAGGATGCTATTAAGCTAAAAAAAAACTTGCAAGAAAATTTAGAAAACTCATGGGGCCTCAAAATTTCTGATTTAAAATTTGATCACATAATGTGAAAAACAAAGAATATATAGACGCTCATCCCTGGCCCTTTGGTGCAAGCTGTATTAAAGAGGTTCAAGTACATGTGTCTTTACTGTACCTTCTTTTAACTTCTTTCTATGAAAGAGTTTGCAAAGACAGCCCTATGTGGTTAGAGAACTTTGTCCATTTTGGAAACTAGTAGATTGTGCTGTTGGGCAGGTTTTATTATTAGAATTAAGAGTTCCAGGTTACAGATGTAGTTCACCCTATTTCCAACTTCTCTGAACTGGAAAATCAACTTTTGTTGTACTTCGATGACATCAATATCTATTGTATTAGATGACAAGTTACGTTTCCTTGACTGACATCTCAGCGGTACTAATGTATCACATACTATAATTCTTGAACCTATGAGGTCTGGAGTGTTTAACTTCACAGCTGCTCAAGTCTCATATAAGGCTTCAGAAGATGCCACAGATCCTCAGGTAAACTTTGGTTTAGTTGCTATGACAGTTGAATTTCTCTTACCATGTTTTCTGTGCCTTGAATAAGAACTCAGAGTAATATTGCTGTGTTTGCAGTGGAGCTTACAGTAAGACTTGCTGATGAAATGTTTCTTTGTGTGAACTGCTGTTATGGCTCTATATACTAATCCCAATTTCTCAAACAGGAAAAAAAAGCATAATTAGAATATCTATTTCTTGACTATTATTATACAAGTATTGTTGCCTTTGTTGTTTTTTACCTTTCTAGATTGCATTTTCCACAAGCCCAGGGGAGGGAGGAGTTATGGCTCAGCAAGAATATGACCGAAAACACTCCCCACATTTAGTAAGTCTCCACAATTTGTTTAGCAAAGTGAAACAAGCTCATATTACTTCAATAAATGAACAACAATTATTTTTTTGCCTTCTTTCTAACCATTGGTACTCCCTGGGAGTTTAAAGGTGCTACCTCACAAAAGGTACATCTTTAAAAAATTGGCCAACATTTTTAAGTTTGTTTATGATGTGTCTAAATCTTTTTTGTTGAGGAGGAGGGGGACTAGTGAAAATAACTAATGGGCTAGTGCACCCTTGTTAGAACTTGCCAATTGAGAAAACTGGAAACCTGATTTTCTTTACACCCTGGCTGACTCAAAATATTGTGACATTGCCTCCTTAACATTCAAGTCATTTATTAGGTGCTTCTTAGGAAGCCCTATTAGGGACAGCCTTTTGGTTTCTGGACATTTTGTTCCAGCCTGTCTTTTTGGTTCAGATAAGGGAGCTAATAACCAACTGGTTTGCAAAGTCACTTTAAGATTGAAAAGCCATGTTCCATGTCCCTAAAAACAATACTTTAAATTCGTACCAGGATTTCCCAGCCAGATGTGTAAAGGCCTGTTCAAACGCACTCGACTTTGTATACCATACAACATTCCACTTGTATACTCTACAAAGTCGAGTGCGTTTGAACACCTTGTGTAGTGCCCACTGTACACGATTCGACAAGTCTAATCGTGTATAGCGATGTTTGAAACTGGTCAAACTTCTTCTACTCGACAACCACTCGACTTTTCCTTTGTTACGCGATCACTGAAGCGATACTCTACAAAGTCGAGCTCGTTTGAACGCACCACTCGACTTGTAGAGCATTATACTGCTTGCGAGCATGCGCAGTCAAAGTCGACGAAATCACAAATTCTCTGTTTCGTCATACTTGTAGAGTGGTTGTATAGTCCGTGTATAGTACGTTTGAACACCTTACCCAACAACGCTATACAATGTCGATCATACAAAGTCGAGTGTTGTATAGTGCGTGTATAGTGCGTTTGAACAGGCCTTAAAGGGGAGTGTTTTATTGCAAGAGAGATGTTGTGGGGGTGAGAAGGGTAACCTGTTGTAGACTGGCACAGAGACCGATATGATCCAGCAAGGGCAAAGAGGCATTTATTTCATTTCATCTTTCTGTTTAATTTTGTTCATTCATTGACATTAAAGGACCATTTTACATCCTACACTCTCTGTGGTAGTTTGCTTCTTGTTTTAACCAAGAAACAATTCTCTTTTACAGGTCGACTGGGGTCTGTTCAGCTTGATGTCTCTACCCACCATTCTGATACCGTTTCTTGTCTGGTTTCGAAGTCACTCAAAGTATGAAAATTTCAAAGCGAAGAAGAACTAGAGCCGAGTACAATCGTACTTGTTAGAGCACTGGGGACGAGATACATCAACATGTCCCGTGGAGCACATAGAG
>OZ026597.1:24383471-24523471 GCA_964020085.1 Micromussa lordhowensis | reverse complement strand
CTATTATATCTGTAACTTATTCTGTGTGGCAAGATAATAAATAAATAAATAAATAAATAAATAGCCCTCGCCCGCACTTCCTAACCTGTGGTTATTACTAGTAATAATAATAACTAGTAATAACCACAGGTTAGGAAGTGCGGGCGAGGGCTATGCATAATTTGTTTCACTGAGGTTAACGAATTCATTGTAAAACAGTGGCGTTGTGTTCTTTTTCCATTTTGGGCATTTATATTTGCAGGGCAATAAAGGGCCCGATAAAGGGTTGCATAGTGTGGGTGATTATTTTCCTTACTTGAAAACGAGACAAAGGGACCTAAGAGTGGTTTTACTGACCTTGTGAAACAGTAACACCAGTTTGATTATACACTAGTTCTATTTTGTGTTGGGTTTGACAAAATGGTTATTTTTTCACGTTGTAAATAAAAACACTGTTGATTATAAAATGGACATATTCTCGGTTTTCATGTGACGTAATCATTTTCCAAAATTAAAAATTACCTTTCCTCCTGAGGTTTTAGTTTCATCAGGTAAAAGACCCTATAGGTAACTTGAAGTTTCACAACGTTTTAGCTCGACAGGGTTCTTTCTTTTGTAATGTAGAGCACGTTTGAATTTCTAAGCTTTGCGTTGCGTGACATGAAAATGGCGCCCAAAGAGGGCTGTCGCGTAGGTAAAAAGAAGAGTTATCGCTTTAGTTTTTGCGAACTAAAAAGTGCTTGCACTAGAAGAAGCATTTATTTCAATGTGTCGGATGTCTAGAGCAATAATGTTTCGTTTCAATAGCAAAACTCAGTGACAGATGTTTCTGTTACGTTACGGCCGCCATATTTGTGCCCCTCAGTAGGGCACAAACATGGCGTCTCCATACAAAGCTCTATAAATTTGGGTGACACACTTCTGCAAATAACGCGCGACGAAAACACAGCAGAGACCTGATTCTTGGCGAGGTTGTTTATATATCAATCATCTATCGTATCCCAGATTCGCGTAGGTAAAAAGAAGAGTTATCGCTTTAGTTTTTGCGAACTAAAAAGTGCTTGCACTAGAAGAAGCATTTATTTCAATGTGTCGGATGTCTAGAGCAATAATGTTTCGTTTCAATAGCAAAACTCAGTGACAGATGTTTCTGTTACGTTACGGCCGCCATATTTGTGCCCCTCAGTAGGGCACAAACATGGCGTCTCCATACAAAGCTCTATAAATTTGGGTGACACACTTCTGCAAATAACGCGCGACGAAAACACAGCAGAGACCTGATTCTTGGCGAGGTTGTTTATATATCAATCATCTATCGTATCCCAGATTCTTGACTTTATACATTGAATGCTTACGATTTTTAATTTTAGTCACATGGCTGGTGAAAACCAAGAATAGGGTATCAAATTTTTGGTCAGGTCATAAATAGGGTAGGGAAAAGCGCAGATTTTGGTCATAAATAGGGTAAGGCTTTGGGAGCGGGCCGCACACCCCTATCCAAATTTTCCGGGAGTACCCCCCCCCCCCTCGGGATGTTATGACTGAACATTGCTTGTGTATGGACGTAGGTTTCTTTATTGTCCTGACCTTTCATTTTTAATTTACAGTAAGGACACGTTCCACCAAAAATAAAAACTTTTTGTATGGGTGTGGCTAGTTTCAAAGCACAACGATTTATTTCTTTATTAAGCGCTCCACAAAGAAATAAGAAATTCAAAACAGTACGCCACTGATCCAGTTATTGTATTCCAATTTGCCAGTATCCCGAAGGTCGTAAGCTCTCCCTAACTGACACCGAACAGTTTCTTGAAGATAACTTCTTCTCATCAGTCATGAAAACGCACAGTAGTCTCTCTATAGATGAAAAAAAACGGCAACTTTTCTTGAAAGTAATTATTTTACAAAGGCAATGTTAGTTAGTAGTCCGTCGCACTGCCAAATATATGGGAAGAAGACCCATGACCCTTTATAATCAAATACTTCACATGCGTTTTAGTCACTCATTGCTACGAGTGTTGCTTTTACTCAACAGAAACAAAACGTGATGCTGGTTTTGAAGAATAAACACTTAAAAGGACGGCAGAAGCACCAGAGTGCTTACCCCCGCACTGTTTTCGAAAAAATATAACAAACCCAGTGTGAAGTCTGGAGTGTGAGGTGTGAAGTCTGAAGTCCCTCCTCGGCTTTCGTAGTTTTTATATTCTTCCGGCGTTGTGTGGGCGGAAAACATTTGATGCGTTTCCAGAGTGAAACTTCCGGCGTAGTGTTCAATCAATTCCCGGCCCTGACACCAGTTACTGGTTTTACTTCGACTTGTTGCCTCAACTGTGATATGTCCCGCCATGCTTCTAAAGCTGCTCTCTACAGAGATGTTTCTAAACCTTCTCTACATATGAAATTTCTGCCCCATACTGAATCCAAAATGCTCGCATCAGAACCAAGATGTAACTTTCTCAAACTCATTAATGATAGTTGAAACAAAGAAAACAACCGTGAATGAGGTTTGGATACCCGGTCTTAATTAGCGTAGATTTTGACGATTTTACTTCTCCGATTGATTCGCTCCGACGAAGGGCTAACGCTCGAAACGCCAGCTTCCGAATCTCTTTACGGTAGCCAATTCACATTATCAACCCAGGTTGATAAAACCAAATTATCTTGTAATACTCCCACCGACGCAGCACTACAGTTTCTTTAGAAACTTGCCCCCTTTATTCGTATATTGATGAAACACTGCCTCTCGCGTTAGATATATTACGGAAACCACCAATTGTAAGGCATCGGTGAGGAGGTGACACAAGCAAATTACCCAGTCCGTCAAGAAATCTTTCACAAGTACCATGATTCCAATAACTTATTTTATTCATATCTATTCTATAAGAATGTCCACTTCTAGAGATTGAAAACTAAAACAACTGTACAGAAGGCAATCTAGGGAAGAAACAACATAATTTACGTTCACACGGAACAGTTCAAGAGAAATCCAAAGAACTACTCAAGATTTATCAAACAATTTGTACACGATATAATAACTTCAATATCCTGATACCTTCAGGCAATCAACTTCTTATATTATTATCATTATTCTCGTTGTATTATGAAAATTATACTTTTGTACACAAGACACTGGACAACAGATATCGGCCCATTAAAATGATTCGGTCAAAACTGTACAACTGAGCTAGCTACCATTCAACAAGTGTGTACATGAGTTTTACAAATTAAAATTGTCTTGCTATGTAAATATTTTCTACAAGGCTCTTGGTGAAAATGCTCAGATGTTTTCGAACCAGTTTCGTTTCATTCGGTCTGAGATGTTAAAACATAAATTACAGGCGGCGTCTGAAAACGCGACAATTTTGCAAACCAAACAACTGCCTTCGACGAGCGAGACCTGCCCCGCTATTAGTTTTTGTTTGAGGACAATTTCTCTCAGGGCAGGTGATCGCTTTTGTTGCCATGGAAACCGTAGGTGGTGTTATCGAGGGGGGCGGGGAGAGGCAACCAAACGATACATCTCAGAAATGCCTTAACCGACCTCATTTTCTTCCAGCGCCGTGCACGTTTTCTTCCAAGTTGTCACATTGGCATAAAAATTAACCCTAATCTCGAATCATTTTTAAAATAACTCTTCAAGTCAAAACAAAGGAAATCACAACCATGAAGGAGGTTTGATAACCGGTCTTAACTAGCATAGAGCTTGACGATTTTACTTCTCCATTTACTCCTTAATTCTTGTTTCGATTGAGAAGATACACCAAACACTCGAGACAGTGTTTCATCGGGTATCCATACACCTCGAATTTCGTCAAAAGTACTCCGCTGCGCGTCGTATTTTCATTCTCTTCTTGGTGTTTGGATTTTCCGATGAAACACAGTCTCTCGTGTTTGATATATCATTTCTCATTCTTTTTGTACCAGGAGAGGAATAGTCAATAACCGACGCCTGATAATTATATGTGAACATCTCTTTACCGCATTACAACTGCAAGTCGGGAGGGGCAGACCAAATGACCTGAAGAAGGAGACAGCTGTCCGCTCGAACTAACTAAACTATCTTTTAACAACTCGAGGCCAGATTAACAATTAAGGGGCAGTTAGAAATGTGTTTGTAGAAATTCGCAGGATAAATAGCAGTGAGATAAGTTTGAAGGTCAGTTTTCATACAATTTGCTCTCACGTTTCCTATCAGGTTTGTTCCATAGCTGATGGGTGATCTTTTAGGAAATAAAATCGACAAGAACTGGTTCAGCATTATAATGCTACAGATTGAGATTAAGGCCCTTTGAAGTGGTAATGTAATCTCAAGTGGAGTCCGTGTCAAACGTTGAACGTTGAACTAAGATATGAAAAATTATAATACGAAAAGTTTCATCTTGAACTAAACAAATCTTTCCTGAGTTTAATCCGACAGGCAGGCCATATAGAAATCCCTTGTCATTATGTTTTAAAAAAAAAAAAACCGAATCAATCCCATGTAAATGAGTTTCACCAAAAGCCTCACTATAAAACACATTAACAGCGAGAATAAATTAAGAATAATTTGTTTTCAACTGAATGAGCACCAAGCAACAAAGACGATGAACTATTTTGAGAAAACAAGATAAAAAGGACAAGCCATGAATACCATTTTCCCATAAAAACGACAATATTATAGAATTTTTTCCGTTTTTAGCTACAAAACTTTCGTCTTGTTTTTTATAGCTCAGTGCGCAAACTAAATGCTCCGTTTTGACCACAAAACTAAGTGTAAGGAATAAACATTTCATTTCTGCATTACCGTCATTTACAAATTCAAATCAGTGCCAAGTCAAAGGAACAGCAACCAATTCCGGTATGTCGTCGTTTAATGTCTCAGAGTTATAGACTCTTGGGGCCGAATCGTAAATAATCTTAACATTAGGAAAGTCGTCAAGTCAGCTTATCGGAATCAAGTTACGTCACGTTTCTAAGCTAAGGGCTGAAGAACGCGGGCTCAATCATTCAGTCAGCACTTGTTCCCCCGACTTTGCACAAGAATCAACACTAGATTCCAGCCCCACTCGCAACTCAAACGTAAAGCGCCAGTAACTCGTGGGTCTGAATCTTTTAACTAGACTACTTCTTTTCATTAACTGCGATTGTCCTCTAGGAATGTTAGAAAGGCTCTCCATTATCTGCGACAGAAAGACTACATTCATTAAATTTTATTTGGACTGAAAACTTAAATATTTGTTTGCATTCACTTGGAAGAGCTTCGCCTTGCTAGTTTTTCAACCATGCACTATTTGAGCGCAACTTCTGCCAAAGAAAAACATTGTGAACAAGAACAAGTGGCGCGACGTCACAGTTAATGAAAAGAAGCGTCAAAGCTAACTCTAGTTAATAGCGAGCTTGAAAGCATTCAGCCAATAAGCTCGCACTTCTAATCTCAATATTGCTCCCGAAGCCACAGACCTATAGAAGTGCAGCTTCGGCAACGCCATTGACATTTGTATTTTCCTCTACCAAAACTAATACATCATTTCATAAGAACAGATTTAGGTATGGGTTGGTCAACGGAAATAAATATAATACTTTATAATTTTCTAGGGATTTTTCCTTGCTGGGAAAAACGCTATGTACAATTTGTCTTTTTTTCTTATATATGTAGAAGGTACTCTTTTTCTCTCTTGTAATTAAATAGTTATGTAAGGTGCCCAGATTGTGGCCTACTTTAACTAACTTAAAGAAAGAAGAGCTTTTACAGTCAACACAAGGTCGCAGGTGAAAAATACACTTGACTAAGAAAATCCAGTGTGACGCAAGTTACGCTCTTTGTATGAACCGTTCTTAAAGAAACCTTGCAAAATAAATGAGACGACAAAAAATGTGCAAATTTAGGGGTGCGTTACAAAATATTACAGCACCTCATGGTTAAACCAACTTGCGTCACGAGAGTCACGCAATGTGTTAGTCACGCACAGTCACTCGATACACAAAGACGGTAAGGAGATGACTCGCGAAGAAACAGACTGATTGCAGTGGCGTTAAAACATTCTATACTGCGTGCGAATGCTACAGTTCTGCAGATAATGCCGACACGTTTTGGACGGCGGAACGTTTGATCGTATAAAACAAGTGTACAATATTTATAATACGCACATTAGGAGAACGAAGACATCAGGGAGAGCTTACTACCGTGACAACATACTATGATGAGGTGAGAGACGTGCTGGACGAAGAAGGAGGTTCGGACGAAGTGGTAGACGTGGACGCGGGATTTTTCGTTGAAGCGCCGGTAGTTGCGTTACCGGAAGTACTGGCGCCCCCAGTGGGAGAACGAGCCGCGGCATCCTGGGAATCAACAAAGGGACTACATGTCAGATTAGGAATGAACCAAGCGCCAATTCCTGCTCGCAGTGTTATCACAAGGCCCAGTGAGGATGGAAAAATTCTACTGTGTAGTGTATTTACTTGGAGGATAAAGAGAAGAGTTGAGTTGAGACCGAAGCCACGAGATTGCGTGACAGAGTAGTACACAACATTTGTGAAACCAAACCCAGAGTTACTCACAGCGGCTGAGGAAGAAAAGACGACAAGTGATCAACACTGGAAAGGAAACTCAACAGAGAAGAGACACTAATCATTGGAAGGAAGAGGCGTACATAAACGCTACTCCAAAACGTACTAAAACCTACCAAACAGTGTCCAAAAGTGTTTAACAACCACATTCTGAGCAAGAAGTCCGTCATCAACAAAAGGAACACAATGCAAATCAGAAACAAAGACCCTTACCCAATCTTCCGCTGCTTTTTTCCAGTATTCGTGATTATCTGTAAGATGTCTGATGGTCTCCGGTACAAAAGCGAAAGCTGTAAACAACATTAGAAGAACCGCATTAACCATTTCGTTTCCAGAGGTACAACACGTGTCAGTTAATGTGGTTCTATTAAAAAATATCAAGTCTGTTGATGGAACCCCATTCAGGTGAAAGCTGCTCAGCAGTACCTTTCTGTGCTACTATTACAAAATGGGACTTGTGATTTATCTGTAAGTTGTTATGAATTTGCTGTAGTTGTTCCTTATCTAAGCGCCAGAATTACAAAAGTCATTACAAAACAAATGAACAAAAACAAACACATACCATCCCAGGCGTCGTAAAGATCGCTTACAAAGTAATCTATGAACCAAACCTAAGAAAGATAACACACAAGACAATTAATTCCTCCCAGCAACAAAATAATGACGTCAAGTCAAATAGGCAGTTCCTAGTCAGCGGGGGATGCCGAGAAGCATTAACTTGATACCATCAGGTGGTTGGAGAATAGGGCAACTCTTTCAAGTGTTCATAACGTTTTCAACAAAATCTCATACCTGTGACCTTGGAACATTACACGTCTGTTTGTCAAAGACAGGCATAACAACCGGGAGACCACGCCTCTTTTCCTCGTCCGTCTGTCAAAAATAAACACTATTGTAACGCAAAAAGCAGCACGAAGTGGAACAAACTATGCCATGAAGACGTAACAGTCCAGTGTGTTTTGATTGGTTTCTTGATTGGTACATTATCAAAGAAGGCAAGGGAGACCTAAACTACGTGTTTCAGTACTTGATACAACCTTGTTCCCAGGGTCTCTCATCTTGATAAGTTCTAGGAGGATAAAGTAACATACCTGCGAAAAGTACTCGTCTGCTATCCTATAGGCCCACTCCTTACAGAGATACCGTGGCCGTGCGGGATTGGCGATATCAGCACACTTGATTAACATCCTTTTAATCAGCGTACGGTTTTCTGGTGTGTTAAGGGCTACAGCCGAAGACGCGGTGGAATCTGGTGTGCCACGTCCACTGTGCTGTTAAAATAAATATCTCCAGTCTCATATCTTGTGTGTTGGAAGAACTAACTGGGTCTAATTGTTATATAGTCGGAGTTTTACGTCTTATGGAAAATAGTGCGCTAAGTTTAAAAATTTTCTGCACGAAGTTTTCAACTTCAGCCCTCTATAATGGCCGAAATAAAAATCGGCGGCAAAATTTACTAAAACAATTATTCCATTAGCCCTCGTTGGATATGAAGTGATTATAACCAGCTCGAGCTACGCGCTCGTTGGTTATTTTATCACTTCTTCTCAAACTCATTAATAATTCAGCACGTTAAAACAAAGGAAATCATGACCGTGACGGTGGTTTGGATATCCGGCCTTAATTAGCATAGATTTTGACGATTTTACTTCTCCGTTTACTCGTTAGTTTTTGTTTCGATTGATAAGATACATCAACCCTCGAGACAGTGTTTCATCGGCTATCCAAACACCTCGAATTTCGTCAAAAATACTCCGCTGCGCGTCGTATTTTCAACTCTCTTCTCGGTGTTTGGATATCCCAATGAAACACTGTCACTCGTGTTTGATATATTACATACAGGTATCCAACTCGGGCTCATGGAATAATTGTTATTTAACCCTTTTCCTTCCAGATGCTAAACTAGAGTCAATTAAACAAGTTCTAGTTTAACATCTTCGGACAAAATCTCGTGTGACGATTCGATTATTAGCTGAAAGCACCTTTTTTATGTCCGCGAATGAAACCTTGGTGACTCTATATAACTGAAAGCTATCAAACAGTTGGTGCCTTTTTACAGTAAGTGTGCAATGTTTCTTATTTTCTTTTTTCGTTGCAAAAAAGACCGCGCGTTGAACAATGGAAGAAAAGTATCAGAAAATAAGGTGCCGTAAACAGTCAAACGAAAGGCACTGAGCAGTAAGTACTTTAAGCGAAATTGTTTGTGCTTCGAGGTAAAACATATAGAGAGAATTTAAGACTTACCACTGAATGTACCTCGTCCATACTTGAAGAGCGCCGTTTGTTGATAGAGTTGACGAACTTTGAAAGATGCTCAAAGTGCCTCGTCATTTCTGTTGCCATCACCATGTCAATGATCGCTTGACGAATCGTTCGAAATTCATCCCTGCCAAATAAATCAACGTATTACAACATTTGGTTCAGAACTGAGTCAAGCCAGGGCGAAAAACTGCTTTCATTACAATTTTGCCTTCATCAATCTCCTAAACATAGTGATTACTAGTCCAAACTCACTCCTACATGACCTCATGCTCCTACCAATCAGAGCAAAGATGATGCTTTTCCAACCAACCAGGTTGCGTATCGGCTGGTAGACGCGCGCTTTTCCCGCGCTTCCCGCGCTTTCTCCTGCGGTTGGCAATACGTCTTTTGATTATTTTCGTGCAGTTGTGTGTGATTGGAGTAATACAGAGGTGTGTAATCCGTCCCAATCCTACCTAGTTTTAGCAATCCTGGTTGCTCTTGGTTTGTTATCGACTTTTTGTTGTTTTTTCTTTGTTGATAAACTTTTTTGATTTTTTTTTTTTTTTATTAATTTACAGGTAACTTGTGTACCGTAAAAGACGACTCACATATCAAGTCCTTTGAAGATGTTGGATCTTTCATCACGTGCAGTAAGTTTGAAGGCCAGTGCCGCGTGGTGACTCTCTAGAACTGCAATGTCGTTGTAGAGAATGGCAAGCTCGTTGCCTGCGTTACAAAGAAAGGAGTTCGTGTACCCAGGATGGTCTACGTCGTGTACAACAGCTGCTATTAACGAGGCTATTTCATCCAGGGGTTCGAGGACAGCCTAAGCGATAAAGAAACCCCAAAATACATTTGTTACAAAGAATAACGGGTAGCGTTCATCCGACTTGCAGATGTCCTCTTAAAACATGCTCCTAAATAACAGAAACAAAGACCCTTACCCAGTCCACCGCTGCACGGTAAAAATTAAAGTAAATGTTTGGGAAAGGTAGAGATTCTAATGCCCAACACTACGCATGACTGAAATTTGTATTGAAAAATTAAATGCGATTCCTTGCCTCCCAGCACAGCTGTGTCCTTCACATTTGATCAATAAAAATAAATCTTCTGCTGTTTATCTTCACCTTGTAACTCAAAAACTTCAGAATTCTAATCATCCTTAAATTGCTTGGCATTAACCCTAACATTAACTGTTATTTTTGACTATGTTTGTCCACCATCAAGACGGCAGAAGAAACCATGGAATGGTCTCTATAAAATACGTGAGACACTACGCGCACTCTCATTGGTCGATAGGTGTGTTTAGATGAGAGTATGTAAATATGGTTGTGACGCTTCAGATTCGTGTCGTAAAAGTATTTTATAAAAGCAGTAGAGTAGAGGGGGGTGGGAGAATTCTCGAATTCTCCGAACACCCTTCGTGTTTAGATGACGCTATGTAAACACGGAAAAAAAGTACTCTGCTACTGAAACCAAAACATTTTGTTATGTTGCAGAACCTACCTTAACTCTTTCTTTGGCCAAGAACACAGCGGTCGCGTGAAGCACATCTGCCGCGTGCGTGGAGTTGTGATAAGCGTTTTTTGAGTGATAATTTAATTCTATTAACTGAAACAAGACCAAAATTAACAGACATTAAAAGACTGATTAAATCCATTATGGGTGTATTGTGTTTCTGCACAGTAGAACTCCATGATATAATCTATTGCTCTTGAAAATACACTGTCACCAGAAAAGAAAAAACTTTAAGTTAAAACTGAGTGAAGTTTAAAGAAAAATGAAAGATCAGGGGTTTCATTTCTGAGTTATTTTTTTGTAAAAAAAATAAAATACCTCTTAGTCGGCGAGTCTGGGCTATGTTATGGACGAGTGTATGGATGAGTGTGTGGATGACTGAGAGATGTATGTCACACCAATCAGATTGGGGCTACTATAATCAACCAATCAAATTGCCGCTTGTTAAGGTGGATCGTGTGTGGAGATTTCATTCTGATTTTAGAACGGCCATCTTTTTTTTCTTCAAACAGAGACAGAGACAGGTATTCTTGTATTGGCCTTATTTTGACATTTCCAATGCTTCGTTTGCTATGGCTGAGCCCAAAAGAGTTCAGAATTCGATTAGTCTTTAGCATACACTAACATGTCATCAAGGCTTTGTCCCAGGGGCTTTACTTTCGCATTACGTGATATTTCGAATGAAATGAGTCTCAGCCGCTCGCATTCTAGCACAGGAACGATTGTTTTTAGTGCACAATGCAGCATTGGGACGGTGAGGGCGCTTTTGTTCGTGATGGCATTAGCCAGGCTACCATCGATATTATTTGCATTACGTGCAGTTCACGAAAAAAGAATTCAGCCCCAACATTTACCAGTTTATGTTTACGCAACATGTTTCAGTTTATTAATGCAAGTTTCAATTAAGTAGCGCTATTCAGCTGGCTGTTCACGGAGTAATTCTGTCTTCTCGTTGAAACGTTCCTTGGAATCAATACTGAGATACTCATTTGAAGTAGTTTTCTCTGTAAAAACCAAAGAAATTACGGACGGCTAGTTATGAATGAGAACACTGCCGAGTTTTGAAATTTGTTTTTGTTACAGATAAATGTAAAGGCGGAGAAATACGAGATACAAAAACCTTCAACTTGTTGCGCAACATTGTTTCATTGCAAGTTTTCGTGGATGTTTCCCGTTTTTCACCTTGCGTGATCAACTTGTCGCGCAACAAAAACATTTGTTGCGGGTTGAAGAAAGTTGTTGCGAAAAGCAGAGCGCGGGTCTATTTTGAGCAACAAATTTTGGCTTTGTTGCTCGTTTTTCATCAAATTCACAACTTGTCGCGCAACAAATTTGCTCGTGCCCTAGCAAATCAACCAATCAGCACGCCGCATTTCTTCAACCTGCAACAAATGTTTCTGTTGCGGGTCAAGTTGATCACGCAAGGTGAAAAACGCGAAGCATTGGCAAAAACTTGCAACGGAACAATGTTGTGCGACAAGTTGAAGGTTTTTGTATCTCGTATTTCGCCACCTTAACATGATATTTTTATTTGTTAGTTTCAAGTGTTAGCTTGACACTTTTGTTCACACGGTCAGAATAAACAAACAAGAAGCCTAGCGGCAAGTCCAGAAACTTTAACTTGATATAAATGTTTGGACGTCTCTTTTCTTAGTGTCTTCAGCGACATTTTAATATCTTGCAATAAAACCACTTCAAATTAATACACAGTGGTATCAATTAATACAACTGAGAAGCATTTCAACGAGAACCTATGGTACAAACTTTTTTCAACGACTGACTCTGGAAAGCTGTTACACTAACTTGGAACAAACGCCTCTTGACAGATGTCAACAACTACCGGCACCTTGCAAATGACTTTATCCACGACGTAAAGGAAACCGACAAACGATTTGACTATTAATAGAAGGATCGAAACCGACCAATGACTGATGACAAACATTACACGAGTCTTTAGCCAATACCATCATGGATATTCACCTGACTCTGAAGATGACTTCTGCTCAGGTTGTCGAAACGTCAGTCACTAACAACAGTTAATTATTAGAGACCTTAAGATCGAGGTTTGGAGATCTTACCACAAACGGCAAGCCGCGGTTTGCGGTTAGCGGTTTTACGTTAGCCGTCTGCCCATATTTGGGACTTAAGATTCGCGGGCTAAATAGCCAGCTGCCATGTTTGTTTTCATTCGCTCATTGACTTCTGTTTTAGCTGAGAAATCATTTTCAAACTTACGTTTCTATGAAAAAGAATTCGATAATTAATTAGCGAAATAGTCTTTAAAAGTAGTATTTCCTCTCAAACGTGGGATTGTGATGTTTTAGGGTGCAAAAAACCTTGCGGTAAATCACTTACCTCTAGAACTTGGTCTAGCCGTACAAACGTGAACTTCAAACTGCAAACCTGATGCCAACGCTCTGATCACGTGACTTCTTGACGTTCGCGGTTCGCGGTAAATGCCGAAAAACCTCGATCTTAAGGTCTCTATTAACCTCGATCTTAAGGTCTCTATTTTCAGAAATACCCTCCCCCGGACGAATGACGATCACAAAATACGAAATAAAGAACGTTTTGCAAGCTACACCTACGGTGAAACAAATCCTAATTGTTTGTATGCTGTACATCGTAACCAAGCAAACTTGTTGGATTAACCTTATCATGCTGTTATAGAGTGGGTTCTGCTACCTCCAGCGAAAAAAAAAACAACAAAACAAAACAAACAACCCGTACAAGCATAGGTTAACATGTCCTGAAACTGTGAGGTGTTGACTGAGAATAAGTCTAGGCTGTTACTATAACCGAAGAACGGCACGCAGACTTACTTGTAACCAGTTTTTAAGAACATCCTCTGAAATGTTGAGCGCTTCACAGGCCCTGAACCTGTTGAGTATCTTTGTTCCCAAAAAGAACAAGGGCCTAAAAGCAGTGTGAAGAAACAGAACGTACTGTTACATTGGCTTAGTGGGGCGTGAACTCATGATCTACCTAGGTATACATGAGTTGCGGGTGTGAATCAAACGAAACCAAAATGACGTACACAAACTATTTGAATTACCGTAAGTAGATATCAGAAAACAAAACAATAGCATTAGACTAACCAGGATGTAAATGTTTTCACTCTAAAGTGTGATAGGTGGTAGTCAAGCCTTGAACCTTTTGTAATCGTGGTACAGGGTACGAGGCCATACAGTAGCCTTTTCTTACCCACTCAGTCTACAGTGAAACCCACCTGTGATTGGAGGCTTTTTCCAACTTGAGAATATCAAAGTCCCAGTCTGCCTCGTCAACCATAGCAGCGATAACTTCTGGGGGTGCCTCCTGCAGGTGTGAGATCGGAGTCCGTACATTGCTTTGGGTGGATTCCTTGTGGCCTGCCAAGACAACAGACTGCATAAGATTGAGACACATTACAACTGTAATATCTCCAGTACTGGAACCTCTCACTAGCACCTCACTGCCAACGCTACCTCTACTGTTTTCTAAGGATGTGGGGTTCATAGTGCTTCAAGAGCCAACAGTGTTCCCCGAGAGGTAGCGGGCGTCTGCCAGTTGAGGTGTTAGGGTTTGGTCCTAGTCCATAAACAACCAAACCAGCGGGTCTCTTTCCAGTCTTTCTTTAAATTCCACGTTTTAACGAAAACAAGACATGGGAGAAGAAAGATGAATCAAGCAAGATGGTCAGGTTTGAAGCTCCTGGCACACGTATTCAAGGGTGTACGTTTTGCTGGTTTAAAAATACACATATTTCAAGATTCCTATGGAAAGCACTCTTGCACGGCAAGTTCCGCTTTGCCTCGACCATGTTCCGTTCTTCAAATATGGTCCTTGTTTCTTCCTCCCTTCAAAAGAGTACAGGCTTAATTTCATGACTGTAATGGGGTTTGGTTAACGAGCCTAGACTTTGGTCTAGAGCAACGTTTCCAACACAAATCCCCTAAATTATTTTCAGACGCTCCAACAATTCACTCGAACTCATTCTCAGGGTCTCACTTCTTCCCACCTCTTTTTCTCTCTCGCTTATAGGACCGTAAAAAAGGGAGACTGTTGGGACGAGGTTGCAATTCACTCTTAAACACCAGAGGCCCGTTTCTCGAAAGCCCCAGAAAGTTTTCGGGCCCGTAAAACCATTTTCAGTTCATCTGTATCTGAAAACGGAGAAGTGTATACGCCTGAAACTTCTTGTGTGAAGAGAACCTCTGTTTATATTAAGAACACGCGAATAAAACAGCTCTGCAATCATAAGCTTCGAGATTTTGCTACGACTTTCCGGGTGCGAAAACTTTTCGGGACCTTCGAGAAACTGGCCCCAGGGCCGGGTTGCTCAAAATCCGGTTAACACTAACTCAGGATTAAAAGTTAAGCGAAGTATACTATTTTCTTGCATTAAAATGTCTTTCACTCCTTATTTTTTGTGTAGTTTGAGTTTATTCAGACTATAAACAGAAAGGACAAACAATATAAATAGAAAACCTCAACAAAAAGTTACAAAACTGAATCAAAACTCTCGCTAATCCTGGATTAGCTTAATCGGGTCTTGGGCAACAGGCCCTTTGGCTTACATGTAAACATGGCTATATTGCTAACTTGGCCATGCGTTTTGCATTTCTGGTATTCAATAATTTGCAGTTAACTTAAGCTTGTAAGAGCATTGAAATACTGTAATTGCTACCAAATTTGCATCATCAGTTAGTCTCTAACAAGTCAAATTTTGGTTTGGTATGTGATGCACCTGGCTCCACTTTTCCAATGATGTAAGATTACAAATGTCAAATCCCACATCTTAAGCGTGAGCACACACAAACCATGAACACTTTGTGTAGATTTTTTGGTGACTATACGAGGGATGACCATATGAATAAGGGATCTTCATACTAAGAAACATATTTACAGTTGTCACACTGTGAAAATAATCTTTTACATTATATGAAGAGCCTTCATTTTTTAGTCACCGAAAAAATATACAAAAAAACAGGTGCCAATGGTTGTAGTGTGCTTACTAAAACTATTTGTTTTATCCACGCATTAAAAAGTATCACAAACAGTTGGGAAAGGGTTTTACACTGTCAGCACATTAAATTCCACTTGAAAGAATTTTTTTGTGAATCACATGTCAGTAATTAAGCTTTGTTTCAAGAGGAGGAAGATATTAAGATGATTAAATAACTCATTATTAAACAATTAAATTATTAAGAAAAGTTATTATGAAAGTTAGAAAAGAGTGTAAGCATTAGCCTCGGACCTCGGCCAAATGTGTAGATTAAGTTCATACTTGGTTTAGGTACATCACAGGATGGTCTCCTTCGGCCCTGTAAGGAAACAAACAACAATGAATCACTATTTAATTTAATTGAAAATTCAAATTGATCGTCATCCTGAATTGCAAGATGCAAGAATTGCAAGCCCCGTTGTTGTTAAGATGGAACAGAATTTCCAAAATCAAAATTTGGCTTTCTCATTTCCTCTTGCCTGCTTTCCCAAACAATTTTTGTTGTTGTTTTCCTGGAGAGTTTATAATAAATATATTCTTATATCCAAAGTAATAATTAATTGCATAGTTCCCTTGAAATTGTGTTCCTGTAAGACATACCCAATCACAAGTGGCAGGACACTAACATTACATCTTCCCCTGCCCACACAAATCATATAAAACTCTTCTAAAAGATCATTTACTGCTGATTTTTAAGGCAGTTCTTACAAGTGTTTCTATGGTCCATGACTAGTATTGCAGTTGCTTATCATGCATAAGAAAGATTTGATTGACGCAATGTACAAACGAAATAATTCATATATGAACTGCGGTTGTAGATGAAAGTGAAGAATGATCATCGCAGTATATCTTCCAATTTAAGTAATTGGAAAGAAGAAGCCTGAAAAAAATCAGGGCTCCAACGGGATTTGAAACTGTGATTTTTTTCAGGCTTCTTCTTTCCAATTGCTTAAATTTGAATATATACTGCGATGAACATTCTTCACTCTCAAAGATTTGATTATAACAATAAATTACACTCACATTACTCATGAGACCTCCCACAAGTTCATTATTCATTACATCTTCTTCTGTTGTGGTGAACGGTGAATATAATTCAGCTGTCCGTAAAATTTCCTGAAAAAAGAAAACCACTGGTTACTCCTCTGGCAAAAACACAAGCTGCACTAGCTCTAGCAGTCAGGTGAGATCACCTGGGGGAGGGGGGAGGGGGAGGGAGGAGGGGAGGGGCTTCTCTAGAAAGTTTTATACGAGGAGGTTCCACCCCTTACCTTTTGTATACCATTTTGAATAGAAAAGCTACCCCTTTCGTATACAGTCTTTTATTGAAAAGGTACCTCCTTCACATACCTACTTTAGAACAATACATCCCTTTCTTAACCCTTGGAACGTAGTTAGGAACAATATTATGGGAGAACACCAAGCACTAGCAGAAGAGATATTGACCAAAAAAGGATAATTATTTGTTCAGTTTATGTTGTGGTGGGGGCCAAGTTACTCTGATTTCCGTGCCTTTTCATATACCTCAACTTTTGAAATCCCTACCCTTCAGTAAACCCTAAGCCTGAGAAAGGTACCCTACCCCCCTGGGTGACATCCTGATATAACATCACATTCTCTGAACCAACACTAAAAGAATGTATACAATCATTAAGGAAATCATTCTTACTAGCACTCTATCTAATGCCTGCACTACAGACATTGGACTATTTTCTTGAGCCGCTGACAGCATGTTTATGACCTGAAAAACAAATGACATCAATTATTATCACATCCTCGCGACTTTGCCAGGCTAAAACCATGCCTAGATGACAAGAAACCTGACAATAATGAGCTGAGGACGATGTTGATCAATAAGTGACACAACCTACTCCAAAAACAGTTTCCAAATTTACCCCACAGTACTCAAAGTTTGACTCCAGCATGGATATAAACTTTGTTAGTTGAGTAATTATTTAATGTTCTAATAGACTTGGTGTCATAAAATAATAAGAGTAATGTTTCACTGGTTGAGTGGAACGAAATAAGTGAAAAATGTTTTTCTCACACGCCGTTGGGGCTATGAGGCAGGCAATTGTTTTTGTTGCATCCACCATTGCCAACTTTCTTGCCCACCCACCTGAAGAAAACCTGCAAACTAGCTTCTGAGCTAAGTGTTCTTCCATGCAAAATAAACTCATTTATTCATTCATGCCAGTACAATTAACAAGCCTTGAACTTGTTTTCTTTTTCCAGTCTTTGGCATGCCAATGCCACTTGTATTAGCTTTGATTTGGTAATAAAGGTCATGCGACAGTAGTCAGCTTCACATGGCTTCCAGTGGTGTGTGAGAAGTAATATGCCAAACACGAAAGACTGTGTTTGACCACATTTCCAAACACAGAGAAAAGAGTTGAAAACATGATACGCAGCAGAGTATTTTTGACGAACTTCATGGTGTTTGGAAATGTGGTCAAACACTGTCTAGTGTTTGATATATCTTCCCGATAAAATTAAGATCAGATATCCAAACACTGTCTCGGTCATGATTTTCTTTGTATAAACATAATTAATAATTAATGAGTTTGAGAAGACATATTGAAGCAATGCTGCGGCTGAGAAGGAAAGCGAAAACAATGGGGCCGCTGCGCCAAGGGCCATTAGTAGCTGCCAATAAGCAGAAATGTGATAATTAAATTAATCTGAGCCACTTTATTGGCTAAATTACTATTAGCGCAAAATTCAAATGGTTCTATAAAAATTTGGAACACATAGAGGTCAATTGCCTGGTTAAAATTAACCGGATATCTTTGCTATCACATACTTTAGCATACTTGACTACAAAGTATGAAAATTGTATGCAAGGAACTTTATCTTTTTGTGAACCGCCAGACTTAACGCTCTGTTTTGTCTTCTTTTCGTCATTATAAGTTTGACGTGTTTATTAATTATCAACAACATTTTATTGTCTTGTTTGGCCAAAGGTGGGCACAAAACAAAAACATTCACAAAAATGAAGCTGCGACTTAGTTTGGTATACACCAGCTTACAGCAAGCAACATCTCAGAATAGATCTTAATCTGCTGCAGTGATAATAACCAGGGAAAGTCTTGGAAAGAATCTGACAAGAAATCTACTCATCACTGAAGCCAGGGAATAAGTGCTGGTATTGTTTGAGCTGAACCCAATATCTTGAGCAAACTTCTTGAGCAATATGATACGAAGCTTACGAACAGTGCTGCCTTCCTTGATTCTGAAGCCTTAATGCCATTAACGTCTTGACAAAGTGGTATTCTACAGTATATTTCTCTCCTTTGCGTCCCTCGTTCAAATAAACTGAAGCAACAATGGAGTATCTACTGGTGACCAGTGACTGTCATTTCTTGCATTACAGTTGTGGCAAGTGACGGTGACATTCTTTATTCACACAATTCTTATTATCCATACGTAGCAAACATTCCTACAAAGTTCATTCACCATACAAATTTTCGCATGCAATCAGAATTTCTTTAATTGTAGCAGATGGAGAAGAAAAAACGTTTCCTTTCAGCATGGAATAATTACTTGATTGCAAAATTTCATGCCTGGCACAGTTAAAACAAAATAATTATTTTGCAGGAATGCGATGAAATGTGAATGACCCCAATTACTCTTCTGCTTTTCTTAAGGTGGAGCTCTATTTACTTAAAATTATTTCTGTTCTCAATTAAACAATGCATGTAATTGTGATGTGATTCACATAACCTGCTTACTACAGACACCCGGTTAATACAGACACTTCCTATGATCCCTGCAGTGTCTCTATTAATTGACAGGATTTAACTGTATAAAGCATTGAAACCATTCATCTTTAAGTTACTCATTTGTTGCAAGCATTAAATTGCTAATCAAATATAAAACTGCTGAAAAAAATAAACAAAATGCCACTTACTTTTGTAATGGGTGCCTCTATTTTGGTTGTTGTTGTTGTCGAGTGTCTTCTAAGTACACCTCCTAAAGAGAATATTTGCATTTTGTTTGAACTGGAGTTGAATTGAATGACTTCAAAGTTATTTAGGATTTAACCTACACCTGTGAAGTTTGCATAAGATCTCAGTTCCTAGCCCACTTAAGTAACAAGGTAGGTAAAGTCTGTATGGGTCTTGGGCCGGGTTGTTCAAAGCCCGATTAAGCTAACCCAGGATTAACGAGAATTTTGATTTCAGTTTCGTAACTTTTCGGTGAGGTTTTCTGTTTATATTGTTTGTCCTTCATTTTTGAGTTTGAATAATCTCAAACTACACAAAACATAAGCAGTGAAAAACAGAGCTTATTCTAGCATTTGTAGCACTAAACGACTTGGATAATTTCTACTTCCCAAACACAGGGTAACCCACAGCATTAAATTCACCAGTACCCATTTACATGCCTGGGTGAAGTGAGGCGGTGTGACAGTAAAGGGTCTTGCCAAAGAATTCATTGCAACCAGGGCACTTTGAACATTTCATTTTGAGCATACACATCAGAATGTGTCAGTACATTAACAAATGAGCAAGCAAAGACCATAGTCTTTTAACTCAGGGTATGAAGAAATACAATTTAAGACTAGCAATTACATACCATTTGTTAGTGTATTTATTTGAACTTGTTCTGTTACTCCACTGGTTGTTGTTGGCTGAAAGAAACAAATGGGCGTATAACTCATGACCTAATTTAGATCATACAACATTTTTAAGAAAATAACTGCTTTATCTGACGAAAACTGTGCCTCCATATACATGTGAATATGACCTTATTTGAAAATTCATCTCCAGAGTAACATCACATGGTCTGAAATGCAGTAAAAGTGCATCCAGTTGCTAAAATAATTAATAATTTAATTAGTTAGGGGGTAGGCTAAAAGCTGCTTAGCTATGCTTCGGTACTTGGTTAACTGTAATTTCAAGATAATGATATGAAACATTTAATGCAAGTGATGTGTTACTATTGTTTGGTACAAAGTGACTGGTAGAAATACAGCCCCTAAAAGTGCAGGCCTGACATTAGTGTGTTACTGGTACGCGTTAGTGCTGAACAACTTAGCACACTGAATCATGCAGCACATATTGACTAATGACAATAGTTTTTCTACACTTTTGAACCACTTAGGTCTTATGCATTTAATTCTAGGGCCACATAGCATTGACCAGAGTTGCCCAATCTTGCTTCCTAAGTGCAGATGAGAGTAATATGTGTGGGGTTATTGATTAAGTGTGAGGTGAAGATAGCTGGATATTGGCCAAGTTCTTTTTTTGCATGTTTATGGACCGAGACAGGCAAGATGGCGCTATCTTGCCCGCTCGGGTAGCCAATCACAGCGCAGGATTTGATTCATCTTGCCCGCTCGCGGAGCTAGCCATATAATAAGTTACACTTACTGACTCCATATGCATGTTAAGCTCCATGTTCATATTGACTTGATTAAGTGGGTTGTTTTGAGTAAGTTCTCTTTTGATTGTCACATGGTGTGCAACTTTCCTACAAGTCAAAAGAAGTTAGTGTAAGAATGCTATTGATAGAAAGTTAGTTTGAAAGTCAGGACAGATCTCTGTAGTGTTTCGTGTCATTGCCTAAATAAAAGTGCAAATGTTGAACTTGAGTCTTGGATAAAGCAATGAAAAGATATTTTTTTTCTGTTAGCCAACAATGTACCTTTACGGCAATACAGTGCCATTTTAAATTCTATTGTTTTAAATAGCTATTATGGGATGCTCAAGAGGGTAAATTGGTATGCACAAGGGAAGGGAAGATACTGTTAAATATCTGGGAAGATAATTTTACCATGGATATTGCCTCAGTCATAAGTAATTTTCTGGTTGCAGCCCTGTTTTTATGAGACAGGTGTTTAACTTGGTGCCAGATTGAGTAAGCCCAGAAAATCAGCGGTATATGGTTACACTGCTGTTATGTAGATGACTGCATAAATTTTGTGCTTACCCTCCTTTTCCAATAACTGGAATAATATGCACACTTTGTAAGAAGCTCTCCCCATTTCTTCTTTTTGCAAAAGCTTTGCCATCCCATGGCTGAAACAGACAACAACAAATCTAGTTGTCAGAGGAAATTGTTTCACCCTAATCAGACACATCAAAAATGCAAGAGGTAGTGGGAAAATGATTCTAAATGAACCATAAGCTGCAGTCTGTAGTTTGAAACAAAAAATAGTGTGATCACAATTCATCCTCCTACAGTCTGAAGTTTTCCCTCAGCCAGCAATAGATGAGAAACAGTTTATTTTATGGCAAAGAATTTCACTGAAGCACCTTTAAAAGAAGCTTTTTAAAACATTGAGTATCACAACAGCTTACCTTTCCTTTCTTTAGTAGTGCTTGTATTGATTCATATGATTCCTAAAATAGAAAAAGTATGCAATCAAGTTATGCCGAGGCTTGTAATCAAACCCTTATTTGAAAGTGGAATTACGGTTCAACCCTTCAATACAAAATTAGTCCATGTCATAAAAATAATAAAAAAGAAAGAACTCATTTGGTGGATAAAAAGTTCTAAGTTTCACTACTTACAGGTTTTTCATGCTCACTATTCATGCCTAAGGTCTGAGGATGTCCAACAACTTCTGACCTCAAGTCACCAGTCATTTTCTCAAATGCAGGGTTAACGTACTGAAGTACAACACAAAACCCATCTCAAAACTGATGTCAAACACTGATTTGGGTTAACAGTTATTTACTGAGTATAATTAACAATATAGTATAACATTGTAACTATTTCCCACTACCAGAGGAGGTAAACACAGAGTGAGTAGGAGATAATAAACTCAGAAAAACGACTTCATATACAGTATGGCATATTATTGAACATATTAAGTTCACTAAGGGTGGGAGTGGCTTATAATCCTAGATAGTCTTCCCTGTCATTAAACATTGTTTCTTTCCCTTTGTTTTTTTTTCCTATCATGCTAAACTGATATTCTCAGATTCCTATCAATTTATATATATTCTCAGATTCCTATCAATTTATATCTATTTTCTAAAAGTGATTTGCGAGAGTCAGAGCTTCTTTAAATCAATAAATCGAGTACAGTTTCACACTTGACACGAAGTAGGCTATTACTAGTATCAACTTCTGCTCAGCCTTGTGACTGAGCTTTATACAACTAATGCAGTTTACATCAGCAATTGACATCTAGATGAAAAATTTTAAAATCAAGATTGTTTGTTTGTACCTCTACCTGTAACTCGGACTTATCATGGTCCAGGCTGGTAATCTCCACAGCATCCTGGCAGTTCTCAATTGCACTGAATAGACAGCTAGTTGCCCTAAGTTTCAACATTGACTGGACTTCTCCATGTTCCAACATTAATAGCTCATTATGACAGGCCCCAACATTGGCATTCTCCACAAAACGCTGGGAAAAAAATTTAACAGTTGTTACTGACATTCTGAAAGTAGCAAAACACAACAAGCCATAAATGTACCAACTGCTTTGTGAAGGGAGTGTGCAATCTTACCTTGTCAAATCCCGCCTTCAACAGAGGAAGTATCAAGGGTTCGTCACTTCGTGGGCTAAAAAAAAACACAAAAACAACCCAAAAAACAGTGTGTCAACTTGTCTACTTGACCTCCACAAAAATAATGATGAATATACAGTAGCAAGCTTCAATAAGCACTGATCTCTCTTTGCACTCATGACAATCTCAAATCTTTCCGCTTGCTGAAAAATTCCACATGGATAATATAGCTCCGGTGATTCCTGTCTCTGACTGGTATTACTTGTGCACCAAAATGCAAACCAGAACAACACTAAACAGATATCTACATCCACCCATGTCACCAATATATAATTTTCTCAAGTAAAAAAATCAAATTAATAAAGGTTTACTGAAAAACGCGAGTAGAAAAAAAAGAATGTCTTTCAGTTGTTCCCTTTTGTCATTTGTGTTTATGATGATTATTAACCTTGATCATTTATATCTTGATCATTTATATCTTATGTGGTGGATTTGTAACCATAAATATCACTGAAAACCGCCAAAAATTTCCTGATACATGCCTCAATTTATTAAAACAATATTGAATGCACAATTTTGTCATCAATCTTGAGTTGTTTAGGCAGCCTTCAACAAGATCAGGTAGCCGATAATTTACTTGAATGGAAATAAATGGCATTTCAACAAATATTATTCAAGCATGCCTAACCACAAGAACTGTCATTCCACCAGTGTGACTACTTGCGTGAAAGCTGCTTAACTGTTAATTGAACATTTTATAACGCAAATCAGTAACTTGACAAAACTACAGAATGCAATAAAAGAGACTAACTTAATTGCTACCTTCAGAGGTAAAACTTTCCTTCGCAATCAAGAGAGAGGATCTGGTAAATAATTGATTTAGCTTTTATTTCTCTTAATAACTTCAGCTTAGACTTTTTCAGTAATATAAAATATATTTATTGGACAAATAAAGGTAGATTTTTAAGCACATGTAGCTTGTTTGCAAAGGAGAGTCTGATTTGAAAGTTGCACATAAGTGAGCTCAACTATAAACCAGACCTGCGATCCGTCCAGATGCCACAAGTGAAAATTTTGCGAAGACAGTGGGATTTCATTTTACTAGAAAGTGCAATAGAGGGTAGTTAGTGATTAGAGTTCTGCTTGTTAATAATGTTTCTTTCAAGGCAGCAGCTTTGGAAGAATAACACTAACAAAATTTATGTTTTTTATGCTCTTTATGCAAATGAGTAAAAGGAAACACTAGACACATTTACAACATATAAATTTATTTTTGAAAAAAACACACTTGTAACCAAATGAATTCCAAGAAAAGTCATGAATGAAAATAAAATCTACATACATGTACGACATTTAACAACACTCATCTGAAGGGATAAGAACTCACAACATCTTAAACTAGGAATATTAAGCAGCTTTCATTCAAACAGCCACACTAATAGGTCGTCATTTAAATGTGTCAACGATTAAACAAACAGTCTACTTGAAATATTTGCATTGTTATAACTCCCATGGTATCACATAATTCAATAGGAGTACCAGCAACTCCAGTCAGGTATAAGTAAAAGTTCAGTGAACCTTTCCGTAATGGTAGCAATTGTTACAAGGTTTCAGTCAGAGTAAAACGTAAGGATTGGTGCGTGACTAGGACAACAAAATCCTAACTAATAAAGAGATTGTAAAAAAACTTCTGGAAAAATACTGCATGAAAAAATCTGGAATTGATTTTCTTTCATGAGCCAGATGAGACCATTCTTTTTTGCAAACTCCTGTTATTGTTTTAATCGCATACTATGCTGTATTCTATTTACAGTGAATTGTTTGCAGCTGCTTATTATACAACAGAAAAATCCATATATAGAAGATCACAAGAAAAACAACCACATGAATATGAAACTATCTGGTATATTGTAGCTTGAACTATATGTAGCTTTGTTTCAAATTTCCATAATAGATAACCCAATCAACTGCACTATCTAATTAACAGAAACAACCTCTAAGAAAGCTCGGACCACTTTATAACTTGATAGAAACACAGTAGCAGCATGGGCTATTTGCAAAATTTTAGCACAGCCAAAAGCGCCTCAAAGTCATGTTCCCACAGCTCTCCCAAGCTTCTGAACATGTTTCCATAATTCAATTGCAACGACTAGCTGTAAAAAGTATTTGTCAATGGATTTCTAAGCTCTTCATGCTGTCAAGCAAATGTGAGGCAACAAATTTGAAATTTAAATACGAACAAGTAAAAATTTAAATCAATTGACAGTTTGGATAACTGTTAATAAACTTGTGTTCCTATTATTTTTTCTCTTCATGTGATGATGACTTGGGATTTTATAATTCATAAAAACCTAAAACATTAATTTACAGTAATTTCAATTTTATTCAGTTTCTCACCTTCCTTTAACAACAGCAATTATTATAGAGTTCTCTCTTGGGCCCTTTGCTCTTATTATTCTAAAAACCAAGTGGAATAATATCATCAAAATCAATTACTTTTCACTGTGGAAGAAGGGGCAAGAGAGAAAGTGGGTGTTAAGTGCAACACAGCAAATTACTACTAAACCTAAATCTAGCAGATTATTGCCTAAAACTGTGTATTGATGGCTTCACATTTGCAGCCATGTTTGATCATGAATACATAAGCAGCTAATTGGAAATCTTTACTCTTTTGCTAACTTATGTCACCCATGGCAGTGATGACAGCACACGAAAACCAAGAATAAATGCCAACACAACACAATCCTACAGACATGCAGGTGTCTCATAGGTAGCTGTCTCATGTAGGAGTCTCAGAGGTGTCTCATATGGAATATTTATAGTACAATCTTATAATCTCTGGAAAAGGGAAATAATTGAACATGTACTGTATAATCTAAAGGACATTTCTACAAATCATATGAAATAAACGTCAACAGCTTCTCAATATTGTAAAACAAGGGTGGCACAAGAAAATCTATACCATGAAATAACAATGAGCAAAAAAGACAGGAATGAGAACCAATTAAACTATTTGGAAAAAAGGAAAGCAACCTAATATGATATTTGAAATATGTAAATTTAGTTAAGGTGATGTTACCTGCAAAGTGCTTCTCCATCGATGACAGAATTCCCTCTCATGTCAATAAATATCACCTGAAGGCAACAGAAGTATGTTAACAACAATCTATTATGCAAATCTTTCCTTACTTCCGGAAACAGCAAGTAAAAAAATTGACCACAAACCTGAAAGATCATTTGCATTATCAAAACAATTCAGAACTGCAATGCACATGAAAACTTACATGAAATAGATTGGGGAAGAAGTCATTACTTTGAAATTTGAACTTGATGCCCTGTCTGCCATCTGGACCCACCCTACCTTTTCCCATCTCCCCCCCGCCCCCAGAAAAAAATTAAATAAAAACAATAAATAACAGGGTGCAGACTTGTACTATTGGAGAATTTTCCAGGTGCTTCACCATACAAGCATTGTAATTCATACAAATAACAAATTTTTCAACAAGACTAGCTGCCCAAGTTTCTATGAGCAGATACAACAGGCAACAAAGCCATGTCCAGTAGCCCTACGCTAGAACATTTTGCTGCTGGAGGGTGGATTTGTTTTGGGGCAACATTTGAGAAAATTCAGACTACAGAAGATCTGAAAGAGATGAAATCAAACTTTCATTTTTAAATCATTTAATTAATTGCACTAGTGGGATTTCTTTTCGAGGACAGTAACACTTCCCTGTGAAGTCACCTTTTTGCAGCTGACTATTACTTATGGAAAGAAAACCCAAGCAAAAAGTCTACATGTTTCATATGCAGTCTTGAAATTACAAAGTACAGCATTTAAAAGCTAAAATTTAGGCCATTGGCATATAGAAAATGAGGAAGCAAAGAGATTCTCAGATTTGATTATAGTATCTAGACTAAACCCTCCCACTCAACAATGTTTGTCCACTGCTCAAAATGTTTTAGAAAAAATTAAATCTGACGTGTAAAGATAAACCATTCACAGAAATGCTTTGTTAAGGGTATGCAACAATTGCTAAATCTTTCTTTTTCTAAGGGCCAGTCCAGGCAAGTGATTTGCCAAATTCGGCAAGGTGTAAGTAGTGAAGCTTCCTATCTTTATTCTTTTGCACAACCTGTAAGATTTCTAACAGATAACAATGTTTTCATGAAATTCCCTCTCACTAGAGACAGTCACCAGTACTAAAATGAAATACAGGGTTCATCAACATTAATGCATGCCCTTTTTTTGGTATGTACCAGTAGTTCAAGGTTATGAGCTAAATACCACTGCAAAGAACGCACCACCAAAAATGTAACCAAAATGGCATATGAACGCAGAGTAACTGCAGAGTGATGCAGATAAACAATAGTAATTTTGGCAGGAGGGAATAAAGCATTCTTGAGATTCAGAGAATGAACATTTTGGTTGACAAAACTTACATGAAATTCCATCAGATGCCAAAGATTTTTCTGTGCAGTAAAGCACTTTTTGCAGTCCACAAAAAAACTCTAGACTTTTCTCCTACTTTTTCCAGACTTTGTCTTTACATGTCTTATCTATATTTACTTTAACAACATCCAAAAAAACTAGTTTGCAGATTTCTGTTGTTTTTCAAGAATTCCAGACTGTGAAGAAACCACAAATTTTAGTAACAATACACAGAAAAGCAGCAGTGCTTCTCAGTCCCATCAATATAATAATTTACCCTAACTTACTTTCTCCTTAAAGCCCTTCTGTCCAAAGAAGAATGCACAATATCGATCCCTCTTGGTAACTTTTCAAAGCCCAGAGGAGGGGGTATTTTTTAGGTGAGGGTTATGTCACTTCAGCTGACTCTTCAGCTGCATTTTCTAGATCCCTAGCCTATCCCAAGCTTGCTGTTTTCCTCATACCACAGTTAGTTGCTTGTAATGTTACCATAACGATGTATGTTTCTATTTATAGAAGGTCCTTTCAATTCAAAGTGTCAATTCCTAGTGTAGAATAAATTCTTGATAATACCATTCATTTCCTCAGTAAATGATTCATTGTTGTAGACCAAAACAGTCTCAGACTTAAACGATTTAAAATCATACCTTGCACACTGGCACATACTCAGGTTGTCGCTAAGTAAGTGGTGATCGCTGGCTGGATTTTGGCCAGCCAGGTAAGGCTGGGGCAACAAACGGTTTTTAGGTTACATACGTACAATCATTCAATATCAAACCATATCGTCATAATGAAAAGGTTCAAATAAATTCCAGACCACCTTGAGTATCAGTGCCACTACAACTAGTAAGGTAACTGAAATTAAATCTTCTTTTCAGCACTTGTTTTGCAGGTCCTCTTTCAGTGTCCTGCATCTGCCACCTTGTGAACACTAAGTTTGGTAGCATTGTGAAAGATTGGGAACAACATTTTGTTACTAGGTCTCTAAGCCCCAAATAAGTATCTTCTTTAGGTGGGATCAATGAAAATCTCAGCCTGTAATGCATGCTATTTACTTTGCTACAACCCTGCATGCTCATAACTTACGTCTTACCTCTGGTTGTACATTAATGTACTGTTCCATGGCTTCCTCAGATGTCTTACATATTTGACAAAGATATCCCCCTCTTTCTGCTGCATGAAGAAAGCTGTCAGTTTGAGCATCTTCCTTTGAAAACACCAGCATGATCTATCAAGAAAGCAAGAAACAAAATTTAATTGCTTTGGGCATGTAATTGTTTGTGTTTTATTGTTCTTAAGGCTGCCCTGGTTGTCTCAATCACAAACGTTTTACAATAAGGAGGAAGAGGATGAGACTTTGTGTCAATCCAGTTCTAACTTCAAATGCCATTACTAGTTCAATATAATCCTTTTGTATCCTTGCAGTGAATGGTGTGAGGAAAAAAAAAAACTTAACAGTCATCATATAACATCTGAACACACCTAACAACACAAAATAGACCAGTTTACTTTCCCAAAATTGTTCCCGTCACTGGGTGATTGGTTGGGGAGTGGGGAGTGTCGGTAAACCATGGCATCACACCCTTACTTCTATGTCAAAGGCACTGAGACGGATAACTCATAATGACTCAGTTGCTTGTCTTGTGACTTTGTTTCTTAATTTTAAAAACGTAAATGCTCTTATTCTACACCGAGAAGTTATTATGTGCTAAGTCTTAAGAGAACAAGCTCACACAAGCTTTTACTATGTTTAAAAGTGGTTATGCAATACTCTTCACTGAGATCTTAGACTAGGTCAAACTTTTCACTATCAGCTGAGAAAGGAGGAGTTTTTACCGGATAACCGAGACCTGCAACATGTACTTAAAAGCTCAGAGAATGAAGAGCTGGATGAAAGACTGTTGAAAATTAAACTGATAACTGAGGCTCCAGCATCCCTATTTGGATCCTCAAATTAAGAGCTAGTGAGTTATAAGGACAAGAAACCAGTTGAAAGAAACTAACATACATGTAACAAGAGATCTACGATATTAGAAAGTCTAACATTTTAAGACAACATAAAGTCTACTGGCACAGACATATTCAACAGATTGCTTTCAAAAGCCAAATGAACACATTAACTTAACATGGACAAAAATGCAGCAATTCCTCACAAAAACTATCGTAACCATTAAATCAACAATCATCAATCAAACTATTAAAATTTCCACCAGTAAAACTTCTGGGAAATATAATGCCCAACATTGACCTGAATTTCCACAGTAAGAACGTAATACTGCCATTTTCAACGGCTCCTAATAACCAAAATGTTTCAGGCACCTAGTTTTCATTTCAATCCCAGAATTGCAGTATAGCCATAATTTTTTTTTTAATTTCAACAAACAGAAAAACTGAGGTCAAAATAATCTCACCAATGAAACCCTATTTTTTAAAAAAACTCCTGGAACCGGCTAATACCTCCAGCTTTTTTTCTGATAAAGCAGTTAACATCATGAGTTTTCTCACAGAGAAAATAAAGAAGACAAGAGCACAGTGATTTTGCATAAATTGGAGTTGAGTTCACTGTTGAGCCAAAAGTTTGTTGCCCTTGGTGGCTTGGATGTAAGATTGTGACTTGTATAAATATATTATGTTCATAAAGTCAGTTATGTGTATTTATTTGTAAATGTTTTATACGTAATTGTAGTTACATGTACAGCATACCCTAAAAATTCCACAACCAAATACTTTTTGCCAGCACTGTCACCACTCACTAACAATAATATCTTTTTTATTATAATACAGCGCACTAGTTGTAGATTTCTCTTTCTGATGTCAGTTTCAAACATCGTGAAATATACATCATAAAGTGAATCTATATACCATAACCAACAAGTCTAATAGGATTTTTAAAATTAATTCCCAGTTGCCTTTTTTTATGAAACAACTTTTTTTATCTAGTACAAGATGTTACAAACTGTATTTCACACAAGGTCATGCTGTAAACTTTCATATCTTCTGAAAGGAGAAATAAAAAGACTCGAGGAAGAACTTTGACTCAAACGTAACGATAACTCGCGCTTCGGTTGTTTACAAAAGGTCTGAGTTTTTTTTTCTTGGTAGCAAATGTTATGCTTGGCTCGAAACTGCCATGGGAAACTTGTAGGCGACCACAACAAAATCTAGCCATCAAACCTGTCAACTCGAGGTCACAAAATAGATTAAACTTTAAAAACATAAATTCAACCTAAACTCCGACTTTTCAAGCGTGTTACGGCAAAAATGCCGGAAAAATGAAATGAAACATTTCGGGTCCTTCGACGGCAGATTCGACATTAAATTCTCACGAACTTGGACGTAATCAATTTTCTGACAAGGTTTGATCCCAGTATATAGAAAAAACGTTTTGCAATGGCAGGATGGAAAAACTTCCTGGTATCACAAGCGGCGATAACCTCTAAAGCCAAGCAAAAACATTAAGTAAAGGAAGGCCGTAGACCTTTCACACGACGAGATCTTTTGTAAACAAAAAACAGACCAATCTTTTTACGCGCTCGACGTGGAAAAAAAAACCGGGGAAATATAGGTGAGGATTTCTCCCTCTTACCCGTAAAGATAACACAAGCGCTGCCATTATGTGAAAAATATCGAAATTTAAAGCTCTTGCGTTTGAAATGCGAATAGCTGGCAGCTGAGCAGGGGAAAAATGCACTGAATGTTGTTGACGCGAAGCGCTAGCCAGGCTTCGTTTCGAATAAAACAAAGTATACGTGTTAGGCGCTATACCGAATATAAAAACATCTAATTTCCAGGTTCTAGCCTGAAGAGTTTGATCCGCTTAAGAAGCTGAAAAAGGGCCAAACACGAACGAGGTTGCCGGAACAAAGATAACTGGTAGCCACTATATTACATGATCTCTAACTGTCTCTCGCCCACAAGTCAAAGCCAGCTTTGTGTGTTTTTACCAAGAAAAAGACGAACACAAATCCTACCTGCATCTGTGCTTGATATAACTTCATAGGTCCAAGTAAAATTTCTTTTTTCTCATTCTGTAAAAAGATATCCGGACAGAAAAATATCAGCTCATTGCAAGGGCGAGACTGTACAAATTTCGTAGAAAATTTCCACAGAACACCTTTTAATCTAAACCAAGTCGGCCACAATCGCAAACGGGAAAATAACAGCCTTTTACCTTAGGGTTCTCCATACTCCTCGGGTCGTAGGTTTGTGTTTCTGCTTCAATTGAACTGCCTCTGTGTGAATTTTGCCCCTTTTTGTTACTTCCACGATTGCGAGAAGACGACGACGTAGAAATATGCGAACCAGAGTCGGAACTAGTGCGAATATGGCCGACAATTTCACTTGGTGAAGATGCTCTTGGTCTGGGGCTTGATCCTTCGCGTATTTCGTCTCTACAATAAAATACTCCAGATTGTGAGACGTGTATGCTAGGAGCACAGCCCATTTATAGGGCTTAGAAGGAGTAACATTCACAGTCAACTTGTCCGCAATTTGCAACCGAACTTCCACAGGCACTCAGTAAAGACAAGATATTAGAATTATTCGCCTGCCTTCCCACATGCAATTCAAGGTCCCCGAACCAAAATCGTCGATTGCCGAACAACCATATGTGGCGGCGTATAAAATATAGTTAGCCTGCAAAGTTCATACAATCCATGGCCGGTGTTGGATCTTCCGAATCAACCCTTCACGGAGCTGATTTCTCTAACACTCGGCACAATCGCGTTCGATTTTTGAAAGCTTCAACCTTGTTCGCCGCTGTTGCTGTTATGGGAACAAACTTTGCTGGGCCGCTCGTCATGTACAGAGGTCCAATCCTCGACCATTTACTTCGCCATGTGACCTCAATTAACCAATTGATTGGGTTCGATCGGGATTCTTCGGCATCTGTCGGTAACACATCGGCTTCCGATCAAACAGCTGCACCGTCCCTGGCGATCCCAACCGACCTTCGAGTTGTAACTTTGCGTTTTGTTTACTCGCTGGGCGGACGACGCAAATAAATAATATTGCCAAAAAAAAGTTAAAGAAAAATACAGGTAAACGCAAAAGCAGTTCCCGAACAATAACGCTAAAAAACAAAATTTGAAGGACTGGCGGAATTCAAAATAAATATCTTGTTTTCTCTCTTGCCTAGGCACTACGAAACTAGCAAGGAAATAACCAATGTACACAAAGAGAACTCGTGAATGCTGACGTCATTCACTCACAGATGGCCTGCACTGTAAAAGGCCAAATAACAATAATTCCCTAGCAATTTTTTTTCGCGATATTCCTGGAGAAAATTAAAACTATGCCAATTGATGAAAAAGAGCATTGGCTGCCAAAAATGTTACGTTTGTGCATAAAACTTGCTTTGAACGCACGAAAAAAAATTTGCTTATCATCATAATATCCATCCATTAATTATTTCTTCCTCTTCAAACGCTTCCCTTGTACATCCATTTTGTTTTTTTTTTTACGTTTCCAGGATATTTTTGTTTAACCCTTTAACTCCAAAGAGTGTTAATGCACCCCTGCTACTCCTCACAGGAGAGGGCACCGTCTAACTCGTTGTGAATGTCAGTGACAGTGTACTGGTGACGAATGTAAAGAAACTGCTTGAACATACGTAGTAACAACGCTGTAGTAAATTAACATTAAGTTAAAGCTAATGTGGTACGACCACCGTTAAGCCAAATAATGTGTCTGTATTCATATCCTGTAGTGGATGTATATTAAGCTATATATGTAAAGTATTCTATTGCCCTTAGGGAGGGAGAGAACCAGCATGTTAAGGAAACAGCCGCAAGGTGAAATGGCAAGGTTTTACTTTAATTTATATTTCGAGATTTAGTTTCTAGCCGTCATCGGAAATGAAACTAACTTGAAAACGTTTCATGCAGAAACAGCTAAACCATGCATGGTCACCGTCGGGCTTTCGTATCCGGTCAGTTTCTCATAACAGGAAGACCTGGTATATTTGCTTGTTGTTTTGAGACGAAATCCAAAGCGCCCGCGAAATTTCAGTCAGCGATTTAGTGCTGACAAAGCAGGTTCGAGGGATGGGGTTGGAGGTTGGTCCAGTGTTCCGGTAACCTGGGTGGTAAACAAAAATCAAATTCGTTACTCATATAAGGCTTAACCTTTCAGTGACCATCTTAGCTTTAATTTTGGCTTGAAACTTCCGGAAAAATTGAGACGTAGCTGTTGTTTGGGAAGGATGCACGGGAACTGCTCGCGCACTGTGTGTTTGATCGCTATAGAGGTCCAGTGAGTATGCAGGCTCATTTCCTTGCCGGCGAAACTTAACCGGAATTGTTCTTCCATAACATAACAGAATTCCAGTTTACCAGGGCTAAATGCTGGTAAACAAAAGACCATCCCTACCCCACCCGTCATGGTAAATTCTGAACTAGTTCGAGTTCTAAGCCAGCGCGAATTAACTGGATCCCTAAACTATACGTTAATTTAGTTACCCTTAGCTAAGAATACAAACTTGGATAAAGACTAAGTAGTCTATATATCTACGTTATTAGTCACATGTGACTTAATCATTCTCGTCTCCAGATCGGACGGCGAAACGTAGCCAGGTTTCTGAGATGACAAAGAAGAGGTGACGAGAACTAGGAGCGCTTTCGTTCCATTTGTGTTGAAAAACTGCCGTGGATTTGGCCGAGCTCTTTCTATCCAAAAAGTGGTCTATCTGCTATACTCTTCTTTTCTTGTGCTACTAAAGAGACAATAGTACCAAATATTACATGCTTGTCTGAAGTGCTCTAAAATTGGGAAAATAACCCTATACTGTCTTTCTATTCAATTCCCGAATGCAGGCGCGCGCGCTTGAAGCTTGTCTCGCGACGTCACAAATGGGATGATTACAAACTCGTGACGAAAACAGTAAGTTATACTTCAAAGGCTGCTGCTACTTATAGTTTTACTCAAACGGTAAAGACATGGAAGAATCAAGGAAAGAGGTCGGGATGAGGGAAGACGATCACAAACAGTGGAGCGAAGCTTCAAATCTTGAGACGAGAGAAGAAAGATCCATTTTCAATCCTCCTCAGCCCATGCCAAGCTTTCATCCTGGTCTGTCGTCTCACTTTCCGACAGTTGGAACGCAGAATTCCAGTGCGTTACCTCAGATGCCTATGTATCCATCGCGATTTTACTATCAGTATTATACTCCGCCACCATATTCTAGACCAATGTTTGATCCGTGTACTTCGTACCCATCATTCTGTCAAAGTGAAGGTAATAATAACTCCTTTATCAGTCATGCCATAATTCTATTTAATAACCCGAGTACTTTTTGTTTTGCACGTGTATAAGCATGGTTTTGTACGCCCAACTGCATGCCTGAAACATATTATATTTCATTAAAAAAGGAATAGACGCAAAAAATCTGCAAAGCCTGTTATAAATAAAAGGAAAAGTCTCCGGGAAACAAAATAGCGTTCAAAGTTATTCTATTAGGTTGAGCACCAAGTAAGCTGTACATGCCTGCTTTTGTATTAATGACACATTTTTTTGTTTAGAACATCTTTAGTAATTCGTAATTTTCATAACTTTCTTCTCAGAGCTAATTGAAAAGTAATAAAACTTAATAACGAGTAATTCAGAGCGCGCTTCATTCAGAAACAGCTAAAAAAACAGTTTATTTATTCTATCTATTTAGATTTTCGTCCAAAGGAGAAGCGTCGCCGCTGTAGAACAGTCTTCACTCAAGAACAACTCTTCCTACTCGAGGCGGGATTCTCGGAGCAGAAATATCCCGACGGTAAATTTCGCCAAGAGATGGCAGAAAAAACTGGCCTCCCCGAGGACAGGGTGCAGGTTTGGTTTCAAAACAGGCGGGCCAAAGAAAAGCGGCTTATGGAGGAGAAACTGTTCCGAGAAACGATTCAACCGGAAAACGTGACTACAGCTGAGGATGTAAATAGCCAAGCTACTAGAGCTATTGACGAGAACGAAGCGTTACAAACCCAGCAAGAGGAGGTCATGCGAGAACTGGACATAGTAACAACTGAAGTGCAAGAAAGTGGTGTAGTAAACAACACAGTTGGAGGTAAATATTGGTTGACTTTCCATAAAAAAGAGAAGTCGTAGAAAAACCTTTAAGTTTGTTAACCCAAATCAGGATCATCAGTCTATGATTATGTGTCCTGCCTAAATATTAAAGTTCTGCATTCTACATGCGGGAGATCGGTGGGAAGTGGGAGGGGTGGAACTCCAACCCTGGCAGCCACACACGCTCACCTAATTAGATGTACTAGGTGGAGAAGTTCACAAAATGCCCACAAACAATACTAAATAAATCATAGGGTGACTAATGCCAAAATCAAAAGTCTCCCAAAACAAAATTGATTTTTCTGAAGAACCCAAACTGATGATGAGTTTCAGGAAGTTTCATGATCAGCGACTGATGATCGGTTAAACAGCATATACTGCTGGAAATTGTATTCAGCGAGTTGTAGGCTCAAACTCCGAATATACGAACTATTAAATCGACCAACCACGTAATCTGGAACATACAACAAACGGCGAATCACAATGGTTCAAAACGGTGAAGAAGCTAGACTAAAAACTCCAGAAAACAGGGGCAAGGCTGGCCTAAAATCTCAAACACGGCAGAAAATACAACAAAGATGAAAACCTGGGAAATTACGACAGCAAAGTTTAAATATACTCGCGAGCACGTTCTGGGTCACGACTGGCTAACTAAAATCACCCGAATCACGCGCGAACAAAAAAGTCGTACTAAGGTGAGAGGTGTGAGTTCCGAGTTCGTAAAGTTCAAAACATATACCTCCCAACTCAAATACGTTTTCCGATTGGAGGAGAGCGTGCCACTTGTTTTGAGTCAAAACTTACTAACTTCCTAGGGAGAACAAAACTCACTCCCTAGGGAAACAACAGCTTGAACCGCTTTCCACCCGCAAATGATCTGGTCCTGCTCCTTGTAACCGTAGCAAATTTGCGTGCTAGCCGGCATCAAGCAAATATTTTTTTTTCACAGTTTGTTCTATTGTTGAGTAGGGAGGCATAGCAAAATACTTGACGACTAGCCCATCGGGAAACAATCAGTTTTGTCAGGAGCCCATTGGCTCCTGGTTTTGTTTCCTCTCGACCTTCAGTGTTCCCCGAAGCGAAGCCGAGTGGATAGTTGATTAACGTAACGACAAAAATGTGAATCACATAAAAACAAAGTTATACTAAATGCAATACTAACTGTAAAAAGAGACATTTTTCTTTTTAATAAAAATTAATCTATCGTGAATTCTTAATCCAAGGTGAAATTACAACGCAGAGCCTCCCTGCATCACAGCTGCCAGACATCAACATTTCCACCCTCTTGACTCCTGGGCCCCTTCCCACTCCCAGTGTTTCTCGCGTTGAATCAGAAGACACGAGAACTGATGACGAGACAGATGAGAACCGCGTTCTCGTATCCTTGGAGAGGCCGATAAGTTCCTCGTTCGAAGGACTGCCGCGGCATTTATTTATCAGCAGCGATATTTCAACCTTCTGTCAGAGTGATAGCGAGGATGACAGCAAAGTGTATCATGATGATTGTAAATCTTTCATGGATGTGTACCTTCCCGACGTAATTCAGGCCCAAAGGGAAGAAGTCGTTATTAGCACGGAAGCTGAGATGGACCCAGTTGAATGCTGCTCCAAAGAAGAAGAGAAGCTTTGTGTTTAGACTTTCTTTTTGAAATAATCAGCTTTGATTACAGTGATTTAAAAGCTGCAAAATACAGCAGCTAAGGAGAACATATAGGAACAGATTGATCTTTTTGTTCTGTAGTAAGTTATTTTGAATGAAATAATGGCTGAATTCAGTTTTTGCAGTTTAGGCAGAAATCTTAATTATCACAAAGGGAAATTATCACAAAGCTTGAAGTGCGAATCTTTTGATTCTTAGCAAAGTAATGTTATTATATATCAGTGTTGCAAACTGATCGTTGTGCAGAAATAAAACAGGGATGTTTGATATATAAATGTTGTGACTAATTTCACCAAAAAAAGATACCGTTCCTTTTCTTCTCTCACAAGTACAACGTTTAATGCTTCAAAAAAAAAGAATGGTTCATGCATGGTGGGTTTACTTAAAGTGAAGTTGTTTGCTCTAAGTTTTCCACTATCAAGGACTTATATAATTTTGTCTCCACTTCACAACTAATGAAAAACACAGCTTATAGGCAAATAAGTTCATTTGGGGAGGGCCTGGCGAGGACCAACCCAAACACTACATGAATAAGAATCTACATGAAGATAGATAGATAGATAGTTTATTAACAATAAAAACGTAGCAGCCAATTGGCTGAATTGCGTAATTATTTACAAAGTAAAATTAACCATTATAACAGTCAATACTTACAAATTGAATAAGAATTACAATTATGAATCTAAGGCTTAAAAAATCTAGAGCTAAAAATATATATGTCGGTACGAAATGCTCTTAAAACTATGAATTCATATATTTGCTCATTGCTGGGATAAAAGATCTTTGGTAACGGTCTGTGCGAAAACGTGGTAAGCTGAAAGTACGCGAGTGTCTAAGATTGTGAGAGACCTTGTGTCTTGGGGGGACAAGATTACTAAAACGCTTGTCACTTAAAATTGATAGAAAAAATTTAAGACATAGTGATTGACGTCTACTCCGTAGGGTTTTGAGGCCAAGGCGGGCGAGAGTATCACAATAACTGTGCCCTGGAGAAATAACATTAAGCGCCCGCTTTTGAATTCTCTCGAGATCCTCGCTGAGATAGCTAGGTAGGGCTCGTTCAATAACTGTTTGGTGATAGGTATAAACTCCTATCGCCGACCACTTGTACGAACTGTCCATGTGAAATCTTTGCGAAGAGTCCATCTTCAAAGTAGATGCGAACATATTACAATAGGTATTTGACGAGTGTTTATATATACACGTTGACCATGCGCGAAGATAACGCAAAAAATCTTTACATCTGACTGCCATCCGGGCTAGATTGTCCACTACTCCGGACCAAAATCTCTCACGTATACAAATTCGTATTACAGAACAAAGAAACAAGCATGCAACTAGCACATAGTCTGGGGGGTTTACAACTTTGGACCAATCCCTATATGCAAACACTTAGTGCAATCCACTACTTTGGACGAAAATCACCATGTACAAACATGTCACGCCAGTTAGACTGGGGTGTCCATAACCTTGGACATAAATCCCCATACATAAATACATCAGGCCAGTTAGGCTGGGGTGTCCACAACTTTGGACGAAAATCCCTGTACAAAACATATCAAGCCAGTTTCGGCCTTCTTCGCAAGCTCATTCGTCAGAAGCAACATATTTTGTATCCACTTCACAACGAATGAAAAACACAGCTAATAGGCAAATAGGTTTATTTGGGGAGGGCCTGGCAAGAACCAACCCAAACACGATAGCGCGACAAAGTATTGGGCGCACGGAAAAGGAACGAAAAAGAAAAGAAGAAATAAGCGTTACAGACCCAAACGCTTAGAAACTGTGAGTCTTTGCTCGATGCTATCATCAACATAAGTGTTTTTCGCCTCAGCAAACTTCCAGCGGCCATGGCGCTGAAAGATACGGTCATTATTTCATTATTAGCCGCCGAAGTGGCCCCACCCGAACGCAGGGAATGGAGACCGAACTTAGATGGGTCAACCCCAATGTTTTTCAAGTCACGTCGGAATCCTTTCCTAATACAACTGTAGCTGATAGGTTTGTCTGGGGGTACTAACTTCCAAAAACCATTACCCTTGGAAATGGGCTTAAACATGAGATCCCGTGAATTGGGGGAATGCGAAATTTATCTAAGTACCTCTTTAGTAGACTAACTGGACATTCGGAGATAGACAGCTCAGAAATAACTATTTCGTTCCCTCTGCAGAGCTGATCGTTCTTACTTTTTTGGCACTTGAATAACCACTTGTATAAATGCGCGCTTTTCCTTTGATGAACAGTCCCTGGAACTTGGCAAGGTACACCCAGTCAATGACAAAGCTGCTCCAGTGGACTCCATTTTTAGAACAGGAATTCCAAAAGAAAGATGACTTCCACAATGGGACTATTAGGGTCTCCAAATGCTCAACCCTAACAATAAGACCAACTGGGGGACACAACCAACTGTTATTAAACGCGTCAACTGCTTCGAAACCTGGTCGGAAAATCCTAGAGTTAAATCTTGGTATTGGCATTGTAATTGCAGGCGAACCTATCCACGCTATGAGGGCCCCAAAGCTTACACGCTTACGGCGTTTCGCGCCTTCCGCAAAAATCAGAAACGACTGTTTTGCAGTCTACCCAAAGCTCGTCTAAGCCCTGAAAGATGACGTCGTAAAGTTCGTAATCATCAAAGTCGATAAGCCTACTGATTAGATCTGCGATATACGAACTGTAGACAAATGTGGAAGGCTTGGAGGGCGAGCATTGAAGGTCAGCCTTCCGGCTGTCCTTAAGGAGAATGGAAGCAACATCAGTTGTCAGAATACCATACGACCATAATAACTCAAGCCTGAAGATTGTTTCCTCATAGTTCATGCATTTCGTGACATTAAGATGGCGGCCGGGTAAGGCTGATGAGTCATTGCTCAAGTTTTTACTAACTAAATAGTTCTTGCTCTAGAAGAAGAATTAATTTCAATGTGTCGAAACTCTTGAGTAAGTTTCGATGGCAAAACTCGATGACTTAATAGAGCACTTTTTTATATAGCCTCATCTAAACACGAGGAGGGTTGGGGGAATTCGAGACAGTTGTGCAAACCCGAGACGTAGTCGAGGGTTTGCATAACTTTCGACAATTCTCCCAACCCTCCGGGTGTTTAGATGAGGCTATATAAACACGGAAAAAGTGCTCTATTGCTTTTATAAAAGAATTCTCAAAAATACGAGCGAATCTAACACGCCACACCCGTGTTTACATACTTTCACCTAAACACACCTATCGACCAATGAAAGCGCGCGTACTGGCTCAATTGCTTTATAAAGAGGTTTCCGTTACTTTACGTGCACTCCATACGAACTATAAATTTGGGTGAAACACACAACGCGCGAATGAATAACCTCACAGACCTAAATCTTGGCGAGGTTTTTTATATATCAATCATCTTTCACATCCCAGCTTCTTGACTTAATTTATTGAACGATTATGATTTTTATTTTAGATGGCGTGACACTGAAAACTTGCAGTTGCGCGACACCACATGAATTAAATCGGGGACATAAGAAACCAAACTGATGAGACCCAGCCACAAGGGAAAAAGAAGCCACAAACATGCAGAAATTTCAGTAATGTTTATTCATGTTCAGACAACAATTATATTAAAGATATTAACGATAAATTGTAAGAGTCCAGGAAAAGGTAATTTCCAGACTTCCCTCCACAGTCGTGACAACAGGCTTCGTATTTCACTGCAGCATTGACCAAAAAATATCTCGAGATACACGCAGTACTGTCTTAGCTGCAGAATCCTGTGGTTTTGATAATTTCTAGAAACATTTGACGGTTGCTACGAGAGCACAAAACCTTTATTTCTCGGACAAAATATAAATAGCTTTTCCTTTTCTTAAGATTTCTTCCTTGCAATATACATTCACATTTACAAGCAATGCTTTGAAATATAGCGGTTAGTTTTGTTGGGCTAATAGATAAAATTCTCTGGTTCTGTTAGGTGGTTAAAATACTAGTAAGTGTTACAGGCCAACTGAAGGCATGCACAACACAGTTATGATAATGAATACACTCCGGGTGACCATTCCTTGCCCCTCCCCCCCCCCCCCCCCCACCTCAAGAAGCAACCACTCCCTTTACTTGCTTGTTGGTACGAACATGTACTTTGGAACAATCAGATTTTAAATATTCAACGTTACCCGAACGCTGAAACTAAACAGATTTTGGTTCAAGTTCCGTATGGTTCTCCAAAGCATTTCTCACCACATGATAACTATTTTAGTGCCAGTTTAATAAGAATCACTGAAAACTAGCATCAGGTTCGCCCACTGTCCCTTACTATGGTGTAAAGCGTTTTGTTGCTTGGTGTAACTTTAGGCGAGCTTTTGTTCTTACGAGAAATGAGAGAGTGAGTCAGCAAAGTAACCAGGAATGCAATTCAAAACCGGATGGTGAACACTACACGCTAGACAAACAGAGAAGCACTGAGATGGGGGTAGAGCGAGGTCCTGACATTGTATGCGCTATGGTGTGCTACTTGCCACAATGACACAATAACGGGACCCAGATGAGAAGAGGGATGGCGCTCTGAATTGGCACTGCTCATCACTTTATCGCACACTTTCCAGGTTTATCTATGTACATAAAAGTGGTTTTCCTTCCGCTCTCTTGCTAGAATGGATAGTTGTAGAAGATGATCTTTTGTCTTTTCTCTCAACTTCTTCTACTTCTAGTATGCTGCCTTTTAATCCAACTGAATGACATTTGATGATCCGTGAGGACCAAGTAGCCCATGATACATTGCAGCGGCATACTACGGAAAATAAATCAAAGTGATTACAAAAATGTATATAGTTTTTAAGGGATTCTGTGGAGAATGTTTGGTGGTTTTACGATAGAAGTACAAAATTCAGTCAGGAGATCTGCCGTCTGTCTGTACGTCCGTCTGTCTGCCAATCTGTGTCTGTCAATCTATCTATCTGAGGCTACAGTACCTATCTGAGAAGGAGAGTTCACAGTCTGATCTTGCTGGGCGAACTAAAATGAAGAGGACTCGACCTTTTACACAAGGAAGATGCTTTACATCTTAAAAGTTTGTGTTTAAACCTTAGCGACCTTAGCGTTTCTCATTCGATCTTTTGCTAGGTGTTCATAAAGCTTACTCTTTTACTACCGAAACAGGTGAGAAAGTTGCCGCTGTCGAGAAACGTATTTGAATTAAGCCCTCGTGGTCTATAACTGACGCCAAATAGGTAAGCGCACGTGATCACATTCCCGGGGCAAGCCGGAAAATACCTGGCGATGGCGGGCTGAATGGAACGGCTTTTATCCGGGGGAAAAGCATGGACGATAACCTACGAGGTAGCATAATCGATTATTGCTGAAGGGAGGAAATCCAGCATCGGGGTATTTCGGAGGGCAGTTAAAGGAAGTCACTGATCGTTACCGATTCACGAGTCCGTGCGTTTCAAAATTCTGGAAAACAACAACACAGCGCGCGAAGGAATGTCCTCATGTGCATTTGCCTTTTTATTTGACAGCTTCTAGCAAAACATTCTCCTTTGTCGCTAACGGCAACTGTTTCGTGCGTCTCCGAAAAAGCGGTCTATCTGTTTTGGAGGTAACAATCTTTCACAAATTTACTTATTTTTCTAAAATTTCTGCCGATCGACAGCTTTCATTTCAATGGGTCACTTTCATGCAGACTCCGAGCCATGTTACACACCAAACTCAAGAGCTTACACAGGATGAGATTCTTCCTGACAGAGATGAAACTGACAGCCATTCAAAAACTTAAAAATTTAGTAACAAATGTATGGATTGCCGGACACTTGTCCGGAAATTGGAAATTTTGAAGTTTTGGAATGGCTGTATCTTGTTCAATATTGGCCCAATTAACATGAAAGTTAAGAATTTTGTAAAGCTCAGTGTGCTCTTTCTGAATATATGGGTCTTGTGTTGTTAATCCCATAATACACGGACTTGTACCCAGGCCCCCACCGTATGAAATCCGGCAATAACTGCGATAATCAATCATGTCTTCATTGTAACGTCTCTCAAGGTTCGTAAACAAGACACGATTAACACTTGGTCCCTATTAAATTAACACGACACAAAACAACAACTACAATATAAACAACAACCATAGCAACAACAAAAACACAAATTAAAGGAGTAAATACTTACAGGTTCATTAGGAGGGAAAAGAGAATACATGTTGTCGAGATCAAGTCCTAACAAAAAAAAAAGAAAACAGTGGACAAATGATGCTTTCATATATGAGAACTGCGCAGTCAAACACGGTGGTCAGGCGTAGAATGTACAAGGTTTAACAGTGAAATCTAACTACAAAAGGCAATACGTTTACAAGTTTTTCCCAACAAATCCTTGCAGCCTATTTTTTCCCTCGTTTGGTATTTAGCTATGCTTCCCGTCCTCCCCCGTATTTGAATTACTATAACATGGAATATATTAAAGCACATGGGTTTTGGCAAAGTAATTTACCCTTTCTTGAAGTCTCATTAACACGCTCTAGCTCACAAATGGTACCTTTTAAGCTTTGTCATACCGTATAATTTGGCTTTATCAACTGAGTTGATAATGTGAATTGGCAACTGAAAAGAGATTCGAAAGCTGACGTTTCGAGCGTTAGCCCTTCGTCGGAGCGAGTTCATACCGTGCTAGGTAACAGTATTCAGTTTGTCACGAGAAAGAGACAACAAGCAACACTCGGACTTTCTGATGGGAGTCAAACCCATGACGTTATAAACCATGGCCACATGTTCTTACCACTGAGTACCTCTCCTTAGTAGTAATGATTTGTTTTAACAGTCCACGATTGATAAAAATACATTGATTTTATAATGGCCTGACAGCTACAGTTGTAGATACCGCATGTCACTAGCATCAGTGATGCCATATGCATCAAGTACGGTGGTACATACAAAGATGATAAAGTTGAAGTTGACCGCTGACTAAGTGCTGGCTTTCGATTTGATCGCGGGATCATGTCAGGTTAATTTGTTGTAAACAGGGTCTGGTTATTCGGAAGCCGTTAACCGATGTATAAATTTTTCTTGTACACGAATGATTTTCAGTGCTTTTGTTTTGTGTATTTTGAGATTATTCAAACTCAAAACAGAAGGCCAAACAATATACAGAAAACCTCACCGCAGAGTTACAAAACTCAAGTCAAAATTCTTGCTTATCCTGGGTTAGCTTAATCTGGCTTTGAACAACCCGGTCCAGGAGCTTCGCTTTTAGGCTTGGCTAAATCTATATATATTAACAGACACAGTTCATACCAAGACAAATAGTATTATTGTATCTTGACATGTTACCCAGATGAACTTCACATGGAAGACATTTCCAGACATGAAGAGAGAAAATATATAATTAACAAGACTTTACTAAATATGCACTAATGTATAGCACTTACCTTGACATGCGAAATCCAGTGGAGAAGGAAAGAAGTTTGGATTCAAAAGCGATGAAGCTGATGATCCAGGGATAGTGTTGGTATTGGTTGGAAACACCATTGTGTTCAAGCTGGGTGGTCTCTTCATTCCTGATACACCAACACCAAAAGATGGCCTACATGAAGACAAAAACAACCTATCATCACTTGCACTTCATCTGAGGCTTGATTACCAGCTGCTGTTCTGGAAAAGGCCCCAAGCTCCTTCCCCCGAAAGTGAGGAATGTAGATCAGACTCAGATAGAGCATTGGAAATCAAGCCTAATTACATTTCTTATATGATTATAATAAGTAAGATCATAAGGTTTATATCATCGTGCTTGCAGTCACCTGCTTCTTGACGTGGGAATTATCTAATCTTTTTGACGTCCAATTGCGAATAATGCATTGAGATTTCTACACACTTCTATGTACTTTCCTCACTGTGGGAGATGAACCTGAATTACCCATTTACCTCGGTGTGTTTAAATCCCGCTCTTCAGAAAACTCTTCACTGTTGTCATTATCATCATCATCATCGTCATCATTCCTATCACTTTCCGAATCACTGTCTAAAGTGAGGTCAATGACTTGAACTTCTTTTTCATTCTTTTTGCCATCATCCTGTGACTCTGCTACATGAAAACAAGAAGAGACACATCACCACCACCACCAGCAAAAACATGTGAACAAATGAAAAGTCATCCTTCCAATCTTTTTGTGCTGGTGGAAATCCTTCTAAACCACTAAAATAGTCTAGAAAATAGCCCAAAGAAAATAAGTGTGCTGATTGGTTTTAAATCGTGTTTCTATTTAACAATTAGATTAAGAGCTCGAGATTTCTATCATGCATATAAATCAAGAGCAAATAATCTAGTTGTTTAAGTATCTAACTCTAGTAGTCGTCTAGTGGTCAAAAACTTTAATCTAAATCCTCTTCAAAGACACTTTGAAAAAAACAAAGCAGCAGCTCCCAGCACACACTGCTATGCTACTCGCTATCTACAAGAGTAAGTAGCGCAGCTAATCAGAGAATGGCATTTGTGATAGAACACCAGTAGATTTTATACTAAAACTCGATAGAAACACAGAACTAGCATGAGCTGTTGACGTTAGGATGGTGCGAGCACACAAGTTGTTTTACTTTTTTCCGCCACTGTATTTTCTAATAAAATAGAAAAATTTCACCTGTGTTTCAGTTTAAAAATTAGATTATGAGCTCTGGATTTCTATTGCGCGATAGTTGATGAGGGCACAGCCCGAGTCAACTATCATGCGTAGAAATCCAGAGCAAATAATCTAATTGCTTTACTATAAATCTACTAGTCGTTCAAAACTTTATCTAAATCCTCTTCAAAGACCGTTCAAAAAAATGCCAAGAAGCAGTCGTCATTTTGTTGACAAGCATACACTGCTATGCTATTCACTATCTATAATAGAATAGATAGTGAGTAGCGTAGCCAATCAGCAAACAGCATTTGTGGTAGAATGCTGGTAGATTTATACTAAAACTCGATAGAAACAGGGAACATGTTTTCTTAATTAAATTGACACAAAATCAGCTGCAGGAAAAAAGAAATTCCATGTTAACAAAGACGTTTATAATTTGATAAATGAGGACCATGCTACCCAAGACTCTTACGATAAAAAATAATCGCCTCATAATTTCATTGTGCAGCCAGCTAGAAAACAGTGTTGCATACCCAGGGCAGGAAAAACATAATGAAATCCAGTTGCTATAGTGGGCCAGTACATTTCAGTTTTCAGTTGTCCCAACTAAAATACAACTTGTTCAATAGGCATGCAATGTTCATGCCTTATCGACTACATAATTTACTAGGTACTGTCTGTAATCAGTGATAGACTATGACAAGACTACTAAAGGCTAATTTCACTTGCCCATCAGACCACCAAACTTCTGCTTTCACTTGTCCAAGAGCAAAATTTACTTGCTCCGGGGAACTGGACTTGGTTTTTTTTTTCCTGGCATGATATCAGGAGCAAGTACTATGTACCAACAGAAAAAGACAAAAATAAAATAAAGAATATCAACTCCACTGCAACACACCTTGCAGGTGTTGTTTGCTTGTAGTCACACTTCTGTCTGGTGTTGATAAAACTGTAGTGGCTACCAGAGAACTCAGAGCTTTTTTGCTTTCTTGTTCTGCAGAATATGAAATGTGCATCACCAACATTTGAGAACATGAAATAGATTAATAAATTGTTTTCTATGTTTATTGAGTACTCTGGAATGATCACAGTTTAAATAAGACAGTATAAAACATGGTTTGACCTCTTCATATTCTCTGTGCCATAGATTTATATGAACACATGATAAAACATGAATTTCAATACATGGTTGAACAGCAGACTAAGACTATCTGCAGTTCAAATATATGATCTTTCATATATTCACTTGAATGCCAAAACATGTAGCAAATTTCCAAACTGTTTCAAATAAGGCTACAACAGCAGTAACCTGGCACAAAGGAAAAGTTCTTGAAATAATTATCATCTAGGTCCTTTCCAGTTACAGTTGAACCCTGCTAATTTGAAACAGCCGGTAGAAAATGACTGAAAGGACAAATTCAGGGGAAATGGTTTTGAGTTCAAAGTAACCAAGTTCAAATTAGTGGGGTCCTTCATTTCCTTTCATGTAGTTCAACAACCTTTCCAGTACAAAATGAAGACAAAATTTAATGTGCTTAATACCTTGCAAGTCATTTATTGGCCTCCATGAACCATCCTCGTGAAATGAAATCTCATTACAATTTACAGCTGCTTCTAGAATCTCCTTAAACAATCTGCAGTGAAACAACAAAGCCCTGTTTATTAGATCCAACAGTCTAAAACAGGATTTTCGCTAACTGCCGGCTGCCGCTGAAATTTGCGGGCTGAGAATGAGGTGATTGGGCAATCACTCGATAAAAGACAGCGAATGGTTTTTAGGTTACACCATACAATCATTTGATATCTGAACCATATTGAACTGTCTAAATGAAAAAGGTCTCATTAAAAATGGTGACCAGTTCATTGCACATCTTAGCTACAACCCTGCTAAAATTACCTAATGTATGTCTTTCTAAAGTGAAGGAAGTCCATAACCTAAATTCTCCAGATAGTTGAACTGTTTGCAACTTGAAATGGTAATGTCTACCCATAAATCAGTGTGTTTGATGAGATCTAGCAGATTAACCATTCATTAAGAAACTACCAGGTAGCTCCTAAATTGAGATAGAGCACCTGAGATAGAGCACCTGACTGAAAAAATATTGTCAGAAAGATAGCTGTAAATGGTACCACCTTATAAAATTAAGCAAAGACGACATTAGTGTATAAGTAACTTTCAAGTGCTTTTCCTCATGGCAATTTTAATACGATCACAGGTCAGAGAGGATCTTGTTAACACTTAAAATGCAAAATGTACACTGTTTGCAAAATACAAACCACTTGGTCATATCATTTATGGTGTATTCCTTTTTCTCAACAACCTTGTTTAGTTCTTCTTAAACAAGACCAAGAAGTATTTAAGACTCTTACCCATCCAATACAAGTTTTCCAAATGTTGCTTTCTGATCACAAACAGGACAAATCCATGTTGTTTTTCTACATGAACAATGAAAACAAAAATTAGGGTTTAAGGAATTGCATAATAAACTACCTATATCTACTTGTAGGACAAATCATATCCCTACCTGGTATTGTTTTACCATACAACTAAAAGGTCAAAACAACTGGTACCAGTTGTTCAAAGGCTGGATAATGCTTTCCACTGGATAAATCACTATCCAGTGGATAAGTGTTAACAAAACAAACCATGTTATCCACTGGATGATGATTTATCCGGTGGATAGCGTTATCCCCCTTTCGAACAACCCGGGCCTGATGAATAACTGGATGATTAAAGAAGTCTAACACAAATTCTGTTGAGTTTGCATTGGACAAGATGCAATTCATCTGAGCAAAATTTAAGCCAGATATCACTAGAATTTCTATGAAATGTGTGACATGTAAAATGGACAGAAGTTTTGACTCAGAGCAGGCACATGGGCCTTGTATGTTTGCATTTTAACTTCATAATCTCTGACAATGTCACGCAGCACAACAATGACAACATCATGCAGTACAATTTGGTGCGACTGAACGCTACTGAAATTGAATGTGATTTGCCCACGTGATTTCAAGTTGAAACAATGGCGTGACAAAATGATTCAAATGCATATATCCACACAAAGTACCACTATAGGGGGACTTCAAGTTCAAGGCAGAGGGACGTCCCAAGCATTATAATCCTTTAGAATACTTGCATTATAAATAGTATCACACGATAAAAACTTCAGAAAATTGAAATACTATATCAGAAAATAAGTGAGTCCTAGATGGCAAACCTACCCTCTCAACATGGAATTTCTTTTGGAAATAAACATTTTAATGGTAAGAATCATAATACCTTTCATTCATCTGCAAATACAAGGCTGCATCAAAACACTGTAAATGGCTGCAAGTGATGGCTCTGTTGACAGATGGTTCAAACATAACATGAAAAAGAGTTGTAGATTAGAGATCTTCGTGTAGAGCGTAATCATACTTGCATAACATAAAAGTAATGCAAAACCAATTAATTTTATATGCAAACAATTATCTTTGTCCATAACTATCTTAATATTTATGCATGCATTTTATGGATAAAAGTACAATCATCCTTTGAATTTGATGAATTTGGTTTTTTGGAGATTAAAGCACACAGGCCTTATGCAGTCCATGGTGTAACAAGGACTGATGATGACCATGGAAACACATAAGAAATATATAACAAAAAACATGGCCATTTCATGGCCTGAGAAGTACGTGCAAGTGCCAACATAAACAATGTGAAGCTTTAACATTAGTCACCCTCAGAAACTACTAACCTGCAAGGAAGGGTCATCCGTGTCTTGCCAAGCTGAAAGAACAGTAATACCACAATGAATCAAAATCTCACATTTATAGTCTAGTGAAAATTTCTTAATTTCATGTTGGGTATTTGAGTATTTGTAGAGTGAGGCTTTGCATGTTGCTTAAAATACAAACTTTGAGCCCTTTAAAGTATTTATACCACCGCAGACAATTTAGCTTTTAAAAAGATAAAAAACGTTCGCTGGCTAAAAATAAGAACTAAAATGAGCTTTCGGCTGTCAGTCTACAACCTTCAACGGATAAAAATGGAATACGAAATGATCGAATATATGCAAAAAACGTGGAATAAAACAATGGAAAAAACAAAAGTAAAGTATAAACGTGTAAACTAGTGATTATTGTTTAAAAAGAATACAATACTGGTTCGGGAGTGGCTTAGAGTTATTGTCCGCATGCTTGGTAGCAGAGGTGTGCCAAGCCTCCAATGTTTTTCTGATACGAAATGAGCCTTTGTCAATGACACTAGAATTGTCAAAATCTATGCGATGGTCGGATGACCACGCATGTTTCGCAATGTTAGATCCGTTAGCATATGTTTTGACATTCCTGACGTGTTCTTTCTTACGGGTCTCAAAACACCGGCCGGTTTCGCCTACATAGCACCAACCGCAATCGGCACAGGGTATTTTGTAGATCACATTGGGTTGATGTTCGATAGGTGGTCTGAATTTGGGAGAAGGAAATTCTTGCTGTAAAGTTTTTAAGGGCTTGTTTACAACTTGAATGTCGTGCCTTCGAAGAATTCTTGTCAGTGGTTGCGTGACACCATTGATGAAGGGAAGAACGGCAAAACTGTTAGAATTCTCTTGAGGTGCGGCCCATTTAAAAAACATGCAGACCAATTCTTCAGGCATAGGAATGGCTAGAGCGGGCGGTTTGGAAAATTTCCGCTTTAAGATGTTGGAAACAACATAGGAGGGATAGTTGTTGACTCTTAGAACATCAGTGACGTGGTTGATTTCAGTTTTTTATCTTTTTAATATGTCCCATCCTGGCTACGCTTCAATTTTTAATTTAGCTTTTATTTCAAATTCAGTGAAATGAGAGAAAACATACTCCTAGAGCTGGAAATTAAGTTAAATTGACACAAATTTCACTGAGCAACTGATGACCCATTACACATTGGGCAGAATTTACTGCTTCAAGTCAACTCACTGGACTTGTCGTCAAATTTAAAGAAAGGAAATCATGACTGCCATGGTGTTTGGGTATCTGAGGTCATATTAGCCTAGATCTTTAAGATTTTGTTTCTCCATTTTCTTACAACTTTTAGTCTTTTTTGATGTCTGAAAAACTGCAAAAACATGGTCTCTTGTGTTTGATGCATGTATATTACTTCTGTGAATACTTTACCCAGACTCTACACAAACAGGGTTCCAAGCTCAAGTTTTTCAGAAGTCACCTTTTGGCAACCTCCTCCTGTGAAATGGTTGCCACTAAGACAAATTTGGAGTTTTCAAAGACTGAAGGATACTCGTGCCACTATATACATGGAGCTGATACTACAACAAGTCCATATTGAAATTGTTGGAAGAAGGTTCTACCATTGTTATTTTTTGGGTTTCCAAACTGCTTTTTTTTTAATTGAACAATCTTAACTACTAGTAAATATATGAAATATCATATATATGAACCGCAGAGGAAGATAAGAAGAAATGATTTATCATCACAGTTATACTCACAACTTAAGCAGCTGCGATACCTGAGCAGTTCTCTTCCAACTGAGCTATCAAGCCAACTGGGAGCTGGTCACATTACCTGATGCCAAAGACATATGCTATCTGCCAAAAGTCATGGAAGGAAAACTTCCAAAGATTGAAAACATATTGCAGTCTTTGCAAGTCCTTTATCAAAGTTGAACGGGATTTGCACCCATGACTTCTGCGATACCGGTGGAGCTCTTCAAGGACGGAAAACTTCCAAAGATTAAAAACATATTGCAGTCTTTGCAAGTCCTTTATCTAAGTTGAACTGGATTTGAACCCACAACTTCTGCCATACCGGAGCAGTGCTCTTCCAACTAAGCTATCAAGCCAATTGGGAGCTGGTCACATTGCGAGTTCATAATATACCCATACGTGGTGAAGATACAAGTTTAAGCTTAAATTTCACAGCTGCTTAAGTTGTGAGTATAACTGCAATGATCAGCCATGCCTTCAGTTTTAACTACTGTTCAAGAAAGTTAATAAAAAGAAAAACAAACAGGCAAGGGACTTGCAAGCATGTAAAAACTGTGGTTGAATTCATTTGGCTTAGTGATTATACTACAAAAAATCTTGTGGATGAGCAATTAGGTTTGTTCTGCACTAGTCGCCAAATTTATTCACCAAATCGCCATGGCAACCAAAATGGTTATCTTGGAGTGCTGACAAACCCAAGGATCATCGTGAAAAGAATGTACTACATGTTTAGTCTCAACAATCAACAGCTGTAATTAAAACAAACAAATAATTAATATTTTACATGAAACTTTACTCACTGGGCAGAGAAGCGAGACTCGTAGACTTGTGGTGGCTACTTCACTGTCCGGGTCATGGGCCAACTTTTCCTTGACTTGAATAAAAAACAACAAACATCAGACTTTAAGCTTGATCAGCTGAAGCTGACGGTAATTTTATATTTAGGCTTACAGACGCCCTCCTCTGATCTATATATCAGTTTTACCAATGCCAAAGATATATGCTATCTGCCAAAAGTCATGGAAGGAAAACTTCCAAAGATTGAAAACATATTGCAGTCTTTGCAAGTCCTTTATCTAGGTTGAATTGGAATTTGGAAATAGAGAGAATTACTAGAGAAAACCTCTTGAAGTGAGGCAAACTAAAAGTTGTGTACATGACACCAAGCCAAGATTGAACCAAGGCCACATTGGTGAGGGAGATCACTCACACCACTATGCCATTCATGCTACCCATTTCTTGAGGATTTCAAAGATCACAAAAGATTGTCAGATACATTTGTCATCCATTGAATTTTTTCTAACGATTTGTGTCCAAATCTACAGAATATGAAAAGTCGCAGCACTCACACAAAATGGTAAACCATGGAAGAATTGACTTGGATCTTGAAATCAGTGATCACCTAGATAGTTATGTAGAACTTACTCAATGCTCTTGAATGATCAGGATTTCTGTAGCCATGTGCCTTCAGTCTCTGTATTAAACAGCTTGATGTGACAGCTCTTACTAGTTTTGCTGTTACCACATGTCTCTGTTCAATGACACAAAAAGTCAGAGATGCAATCAGTTTTTGTCTGCGCTTTTCTACCAAATAACTCTTGGAAATAGCTTACACAAAACAGTTACACATAATGAAACTTGACTTTAATTAGTACCCTTACCTGCCCATATTTTGGAGTCCAGGTAATGTGAATATGATTCGCTACAGTTGGTGAAAGTCGACACAATGGAGTTATATTTACTGGCTTACTAGGCCTTTTTGATTCAGTATTAGGATTGCAGTGTTGTGACGTGTTCCCCTGAAAGTAAAAGTTTCAATCAATCACAGTAAAACATGGATTGAAACAAATCATCTGTATTTGTCACATGAAGGTGTACAGGTAACCAGATAAAGGGGTATACTTTCCATCAAAGCTAATCTTACTGCATATCTCTGGATGGGCTGGTATGGTATCAGTTTTGTCAGGTTACCAAATAAATACTCCCAGTTTCTGCTATGGATGCCTTGTTGTTCTGGACAGTGGATTTAAGGACGTTCGCGCCCATTGCTACTGCGCATCTCTAGTGCGCACGCTATTCATTGGTCACGCGCGTGCCACGTCATTTTCAAGCGCGCGCACCGAGTCGAAAACTTAACAAAATATAGAGCTGATGACCTTTGCGTTAACTTGGTGTGCGAATATTTTTGTTGGAAGCTCGGTGACCCCCACTTTTTTTTCGGCAGATCACTTCCTTTTTTAACTCTCTACATTATACTAAAAAACCAAAAAAATCTGTGTGTGGGAAGTTGTAATTATTTGTCATATACTATTAAAAAAGGGTCGAATTGGTACATGGAGACAGGTGTGCGAGACTTAGAAGTTGTCTTTTTTAAGGCTAATTCTAGCAGATTTAATGACATATGTAGCAAAGATCTATCAACTAGGCCTATAGAAGCCGTGTTAAACACTCATAGCTTAGAGATGATTCTTCAACTTAAATATATGCCGATAGTAATGAATCCGGCCAGAATCGCCTCGAATGACTGAGAATCGTAGAAATGCTATGGTCTGAGCTACGCTTTATCTTGAAAACGAGTTCGGTGACCCCCGATTTTTTTTACGTTTTTTATCTAATCTTATCATTTTCTACCGTCAGTCAAAGTTTTAAAAAAATCTGTGCGTGGGAAGTTTTTGGGCGCGAACGTCCTTAAGAGCTATGTCATGGATATCTTGCCTTTAAAAAATTAGTCTTTATCCAAGTCTCTGTCTAACACACCAACACCACATTATTCTCATGACAGGTCTACAGGTACATTAACTGACTCCGTGTCTGAATTGTGGGGAGTCTCTTTCAAAGGGTAAATGTGAAGTGGAGAGTATTATGATACCATTATCAAGATGTAATTTTATAATAACAGTTAAACCACCTACTGTAAGTACAAATCAAAACAGAACAACACATACTGTTAAAGGGCATATTTTTCCATTAACTTTTATACAAAGAGAAGAAGGAAAATTGTCCTCTTGTTCACAACTTGTTTCAAATAAACAAAATCTGCAAATAAAGAACATCTTAATTATATCAATTTATTTGCTGAATCCAGAACTAGGAATTTTCTCAATAATTTAATGAAAACTCAATAGGCATACAGTGTATAAAATAAAGAAGCGTTTAACAGAATATGTTACAAAATTAAAAGACCTGCACTACTGACTACAATTGGCAGTTCCATCAATTTCTTTTTGGTGTATGTTATCCATGGTGTGTTGTCTAAGACCAGGATTATAAATCTGGTTAAAAAAGTTAATAATCTAAAAAGCTGGTAACCCTGCCATGGTTGGTCCCAAGTGCAGATGAGAAAGGAGGAAAGTGAGCATGGGGCTAACAACACCACCCCATAGAAACACTCTTGCCATGGTAACAAAACCAGATAACAAGATGTCAATGGTGCAAGGGATGAAGAACACCAGACTCTGGGGATGATGATGGAAGACGACGGATGGCACCAAAACCAACCAAGCACTGGCATCTTGAAAACAAATTCTATGACCTTAGGAAGTAAAAATCTGGTAGTTTCTTTTCACCTCCCTTGTCTATAGAGATGTGCATTTCTAATGAGGGAATTCCTTTTCTACATGAATGTAAAAAGTACTCTTTTAAACACTTCAATCAGAATAATACCGAAACTAATGTTTAACTAAAACAATAACACTAATTAGAGACTAGCACTAATTTAAAGATGATGTAGAACTTGACAAATGATGCCAGAAACAACAGTTACTGTAACCAGGGGTTTTATTAAGGGCTGGTCACCAGGCAAATTTCCAGCTGTGAGGTCAGTTTTGTCTACCTGGTTATACGATCGGGGGAGAAAAATACTTTTCTTATAAAAATCAAAGTTCAAAAAATTTTTCCTGCCTGTGAAATCTAATTGCCTCCCTGCTGAAAACATTAATGAAACCTCTGACTATTTGCAAATAACTTATTAATAACCATACCTTAATTGGACTTGTACTGTAAATTCATTTCTATAATTTGGCCGTGTATCCCTTCAAGAAACAACGATTCAAAGTTAGTCTTTGGAGATGAATTATTGCATCATTATATGACTGAGAAATTACTTCATTGAGTTTGGCTCAGAGCAGACCAATTAATTGTATTGTTAGTTTTTAAATGAGATTATCAATAATCAGAGTTAACTGGGAGATCTGCTGTTGGCCAGCAAATAATTGCCTTGGGCAAGTCGGGTCATTGCTGTGTGGTTTTGCCATCGTGGTCTTGCTTTGCATAGCTTTGTCACTTTTGACTTTGGTTTGCTTCCTCCCACCCGCCCATTGGTTCATGGTGGGCCCTGTGTCCAGGTAAGAACACTTATTCTCCACTGAGAATTCAGTGTGACAGGTGCCAGGGGGAGGTGATCCTTGGGAGGTTGCCATGGTTACCCCTTTATTTGCATTTTGCCTACAGTTGCTTGCGCATTGCCTACTTTGCTCTCAGCTAGAGCAATTAATTACTTGCCTAAAGGCTCATGCAAGAGAATTCTCAACTATCACTCAGAGTGTAAATCCTTTATCACACTTGCATTCATGCGACTACCTATACTGACAGAAACTGGCCACAATTAATGCGATTCCAATTTTAAGTCTACGGATGAAACTCTAGTTTATCATTCACATAATTAAGCTCTTTAGCACTACTTTCATGTGTTACTGTATCCAATCTACTGTTGTACTATGCTGCGATATCAAGTCACTGACCTGATACTGCAATATTACAGCCAACTCTGGGTAAATACCTACTGATATCTTTAATGGAATTCTTCAGAAGCATAGCATATCAGGCTTGTTTGGTATTGCCATGGGTATCTCTAGCCAAAATATGAACCCATGCTTTGTCAAACTCACCTGATATGCTACCTAAGTACAGGGATCCATATTCGCAGTCGTCTGGTCGTCCGAGACAACCAAAACATCGTACGGACGACCAAAATAACTTGAATTGCTGGTTTTCACTGTCATGCAACGAAAAAGTTGCATAAAAACAGTCAAGAATTGGTGATATTATAGGAGATTAATAGCTTATCTACTTTGCCGAGTCTCAGATCTTTGCGATGCTTCGTACTTGAGTTAGCCGTCAAAATGTTTTACACAAATTTATAGAGCTCAGTATGGAAACGCCATAGTTGTGTCCTGGAGAGGGACACAGTAATGGCGGCCGGAAATCAATGAAAACATCTGGGAAAATTGAATTCTGCCATAAAAATCGATCCGTTCGCCATTTTGAGCTAGCAGATATTCACATTAACACTTTTCACAATATCACAACAGTTTAGATTGCTAAAAATCACTGAATGAGTAATTTTTTTTCAGGCATATGTGACACATTCTAGGCCATCTTTGATATCCTGTGGCGTGAAAACACCGAATTTCAAAATGCCCTACTATAAAAGCAAAGGTTGCTATTGAACTGAAAACCTTCAAAAGTAAATATATTTAGCATGTTTAATGACCAAAGAAAGCTGAAAACTCAGGGGCTCAGTGATTTTACATTTTAGAGTATTGATGACGTCACGTGAAAACCAAGAATACTCGTCCTTTGGACGAGTAAAATCTGAGTCCGTAATTTGCATATAAGTACCTGCCTTCTATCGAATCCTAATCCAACTGGAACTTTCAAAAAACAGAGACAAATTCGCAGCTTTCTTTCGCGATCAAATCATAATTTTGGGCGCCATGGTTGACAATGCGGTATTTTCATGAGTCACATTGCAGGCTCAATTTTCATGTTGTCAACCGCTGTTATTTCTGTGATGTACTGCAGCATTCAAACGCGAAAACGTGGCTTGACAGCTGATCGTGAAAACAACATGTGGCGATATTTGGATGGCGTATCGGCACCTCCAGCCAAGAAAAAAAAAATGAAGCTGGCGAAAAACAAGCAAAATATGAAAAGGAGGAACGGCAGCGTGCACAAAGGTTTTTTAACATGCAGCCATTCTGTCGCCTTTTTTTACCTATAATTCTTCACTTTTGAAAGGGCAACCAAAATTTTGCCAGGGCAGGCATGTTTTTTGGAATACTTGCCTGGCTGACGACTTTGAGAAAAAATGAATATGGATCCCTGTAAGTATGTCAAAAACTGTACTTAAATGTAGTATTGAGATAAAAGCAATGACACTGTAAATAGTCTAATAATGGCAGACTTACCCTGAATTACTTATAAGTTGAACTTGGCTTGGTGTAAAATGGAACATGACATAAGCTTCTTGAAACTGTGACATTCCACGAGGAACTAAAAGCAAAACTAAATGTAATTATTTTTAAATATATTTTAACAGAGTTTACTATGAGGAGCAGGAGGCATTTGTTAGTATTTGTTGGCTGGAATCTGTAGGAGTTTGTAAGTGTTTTTATAGCATTTTGTTGGCGTCAGTGGTTAGCATTTAAAGCATCTTTTAGCAGTAGGGACTTCCAGGCATGTCTTGATATGTATTCTCGTGGTTTGTGGCCCTTGTGGGTCCATTTCATCACTGAACAGTAAGCGACTTCAGTTGCTGGGTTCCCAGTCTTAGCAATAGTAAGCAGTCTTCCATGTGGCTCAGGCTTGCATCATTTCGTACTTAAATCACAATTTACCTTGTGTGTTGCGTTGTACCAGACAGATGTTTGTGCTTTCTGTGTGTTTCTTGCCCTTCCAACCTTCCTTTGGGGAGTTTTTTTGGATTTACTTAAATTTTTCATTACCTAGTATTTACTGGTTACTATAATTTTACTTTTCCACTGAAATTCTTGTTGCAGTGTGACTGGTGCCTGGGTTCTCTGCGGTTGTGGCGGGCTCATGGCTGAGGTTGCAGGCAGTGCCTGTCATGTGGACGGTCTTACATCATTGGGCTCAGGTTAGAGAACAAGTATTGGGTTTGTTTTCCCTGGTCACCTAACCTCCACTTGCAACAAATGTTGTTCAACATCACTTCTACTAGTGCAAGGAGGCTCTACTGGATTTAGAACTTAAAAAACATTTTACATCTTCATAATGTAATTTGCACCTTTATTTTGTACCCATACACACAATAAGCCACAGTAGCCCTCTGAAACCCAATGGACCACACTGCAGGACTTTTATTCCATAAAGGGGCAAACTGAAGTTGCTTGCGTAATTTAACCAAGCTGGAATATACTTACAGAGTTTTTTACTAATCCACAGTTCTCAGAGGCTTCCTACCTTTGACTCTTGTTATTGATATGATTTATTAGTAAATGGAGCTTAGAGTTATCAGCCCTGTTCTCCACCCTGCCCTCAGCTAACATTGAAACTACCAACCACTCTGCAGCAGGGTTCGACTTTCACAAAAAAAATCTTGGGGCCCGCTGGCTCCTAAGTTTTCACATTTAGTCGCCAGCAAAAGTATTTTAGTGAAAAGCGTGAAAAGTTAGATGCCAGTGAAAAACAGTCGGTCTCATTGGTGACCCCAGGGGTCGCAACGTCAGCTCTGCACTACAAATTACTCGTGGATAGTACTCCACTCTGATCAATTTCAGTTCGGTTCTTGGTTTAAAAAAATTGTACACATCCGAGTCAAGCTCATGCACGGTTTAAAGAATATTTCCAAGCATGTAAATATTGCTCTATAGAAATGTAATGGAACATGAAAGGAACGACTGTTATCTTAATGTTATATTGTGTGGTTCCAGAAAATATCCATACCCCCCACGGAAGGGATTTTTCGTATGACCCCTCCCCCGTCTGGATTTTCCAAAATCGGCTCCCAGGATAGACCCCCCTCCCTTCCGGAAATTCCATTTTAGCCTCTCACCCCCTGGAAATATTACCATTCCTTGTGGAAACCAAAAATAAGCTATTTTTTTAGTGCAAGATACCGGATTTTGATCTTTATCTTTTTTTCCCGAAAAACTGTGAGTAACACATTGCCAGAAGGTACGTCGCCGAGAATTTGCGATATGAAAATTATAGATTTAATCCCGTCAATTCCGCTTCATAATTTAGGCAAAACAGCGGTTACTAAAAAAGTTCATTTCCAAGACCGTTGAGAGAGAAATGCTCACAAGAAACGCTTTACACCGCACCAGTTTATAAAGCAAAACAATCAAAACAACATAATTAATTTTTCAGTGCCTGTTTTGTTTCAAATTTAGGCGGATCAAATCGTTGTACGTATATATCTGAAAGATTCAATTTCATTTGGAAGCTGGAAAATCATAACTTTCCGGGCCTTCAACAAAGATGTTACTGTTCTTTAACGTTTCTACTAAGTTAAATTTATAAGAATGCGTCTTCGACTTTTGTAGCCGTTCAATGTGATTAGATCTTTTTCGCGACAACTGGCAGTGAAAATTTGACATGTCGCCGATTTCGAAATTTGCATAATTTAACTTTGCCGGCAATATATTTCTGATGGCGTTAGCCTATGGCAAACAGCCTTGTGCTGCACCTCTGAAAATCTGCTTGAACCTGTAAAATTTTTATAAAACACTTTTTTTCATTCAAAGTTATGTCGAAAATGACGTTTAAGCACCGTGCTTGCATTTGGAAACAATAGCTTCACACTCTACTTGATGGAATGTAAACAAAACTTGTGTGAATGGATTTATGTTACTCGATATCATTCAGGATTACTTTAGGCTTGAATGTAAATGTTATGATTTCTGCGTGATTTAAAACGGGTGTCCAACGCTTTTTTGCTCTTTGACCTCGGCTTTTATGCGGAAATATTGGAGCAGCAAAGTCATTTATTTATGTGATAATTTCTGCTGATTTCTATTGCACGCGGCTCGCTTAAAAAATATATTTACCCGCTGAACTAGAATTGTTAATGTTCTGTTTTACTCGTTCAAGAATCATTGTTAACGAGATAATAGGTCTGTTATCTACCGATTCCGAATTTCTGCTAATTCGATGTTGTGTACTCTTTCAGTTCAAACGCTATTTTTCACGCTTGCGACGACAACTTAAAAATGCAAATAAAACCTTCCAGCTGAGACGATACAGATAGGAGTGACAGAAGTATTTGGTCAATTGCAACAAACATATATTTTCAATCAGTCACGATTCACACGTCTATTTTCCACAACAAGCGATTCGATCTCTAGCCGCAACTCAGGAAATTGCGGACTCTTGCAGCGACAGAATATCGAGCCTAACCAACACAAAAATATTCATCTTGTGCTTTAAATTAGCGAGATTTATTTTTTCTGCGTTCGTGACTCGACAAAGGTCAATGCAAACAACGAAACATTACGTACAACAGTAAGAAAATTGAGACCGGCCATCAAAACAACATCCTTTTCCCCACCCCCCCCTCCAGAAATTCCTGGGCCTATGACACCCCCCACCCCCCGGAATTTCCATTCCCTTCCGTGGCGGGGGGGGGGGGGGATGGATATTTTCTGGAACCACACATTGACCTTTAGGTGCAGATTTATCACATGAAGATCCTTTAGAAATTTTGATCACTTAAGGTGACACAGGCATTGACGGAGGTACTGTGTAACATTATTGGACTGCTTGAGGTTTATTTGATGTTGATTTTCCATTTGTAAAAATTATTAGCTTACAATAAAAAGAGGTACCTGCAACACATTGTTACTAACAGTCATTACCAACTTTAGACCTGTACAGAACTGCTTTTTTCCCCTGAAATTACTTTGAGTCAACTTCAATCTATATACATAAGATCCTAACGACTCGAGTTTTTTCCCTTTTTTATCTCTCTTCACAAACACAACCAATACAGTATGTATCAGCACGAAGAACAAAGTAAACAGAACTGAACAAAACAAAACATGTAAAGAGAACAGTAACGTAATAACGTTACTAAACTCGTTTGGATTATGTTATGAAAAAAGTCATCATATTAATAACACCGATTGCTCAGTCAATTCAAGCAACAATATTTATTACTTTACTATACCTTTAACCCAGGGCTGTATCAAATAAAAATTTTCGTATTACGAGTAAGCGTAAGCTTATATATATTGAAATGTGCGGTCATGTTTTCGTTGTATGATTTCTCTTCTGGAACGAATAAAAACTGCAGTGCGTGATTTTGAATGTACGTAGGTCATTAAACTAAGCCTGGACATGCATGTTCAGTCCTAAAATTCGAGGTTGGCATTGTTTTCAAAAACACTGGCCCAAATCCTCGACGCTTCTTAACTACCGCTTTCTGAACGAGGTGACAAAATATGACGCATCAAAGAAATCTCCAGAAAAATACACAACGCGTTAATAGACCCTGGTAAGTGTACACGGTCAAAAAACCTAAAAACCACAAAGAAAGCTTAATTTCCGATGTGGATACGATTCGTGAAAAAAAAACGAGACTTACCTAAGCTTGTTGGTCTCACTAAATCGTCGATATGTTCAAAGAAAGGCAATTGGGAAAGTCGAACATCCGGATGAACAGGAACGCCGGTTGTGTCTGAATTGATTGCCGAAGAACGTTGAACTGGTTGAGGCATGACAGCTCGAGGTTGAGGTTGAGGCACAACAACTTTCCGAGGACATCGTCTCTCGTATAACTCCCGTAATTTCTTTCTAACAGGATTGTTTCCGTCGCTTTTCAACATTTGAAGGGCCCGACCCATAAGTTCATGCTTTCTTCCCGACTTTGACCGTCCCGCAAAACCGAGTAATGATTGAAGTTCCGAGACGCGAAAACTCAATAACATGTGCTGTATAGAAAGAAACAGGTTTCATACTCAAAATGTACACTACCATTCCATGAACACACGCCAAAGAAGCAAATTTCGACGGCTTTTTCTTACCCGAAGATCTGCCAATTCGTCCATGTTGCTTTTTGCTGAAATTTACTCGGCGGCTCGACCCAGTTCCTCGAGTTGTCCTCGGTAATAACAGAGAAGAACAATAAGATAAAATGACGTCACAAAGAACTGGTGGTTATGCAATTTGCCGTTATATTTCGATTTCTTCTATTTTAAAAATTATGCTAATAAGATTCTTCGAAACTCTTCCGTTTTACCGAAATTTTTCTGTGCTTTATGCAAATCTAATAGAGGGCTAAAAATCTGACCAGCTTCTCAAATCAACATGGTAAAATTAATACTAGACAAAACTAGTTGATGATCAGTGACATCAATGTATGATGGGTAATCAACTTTTTTGTCATTGATTATTGTTGATTTTCAATGAGTAATCAATGATTAATCGATGACCAAAGTCTAAGTGCAAAGCAATTCACATGAAAATGAGTTCCACCTCATGCAAATCAAACATATTTTCATTTGAATGGTTTTGCACTAAGACTCGAGGCACAAGGGAACTCGGAAATAGCCTATTCATCGATGCTACAGAGATTATATCTATTTATTACCCATCAATATAGACATAATGATTTTTGACAGTGACAAGGGGAATCTTCAAACTGAACTAGGCAGACGAAATTCTCTGCCTTACAGAGCACTAATATTAGTAACAGCAATTTGTCAACTCCATGACAAAGTCCACCATTTCATCACATGACTTCAATCTGTCAATATTAAGCAGATATTGTTGCATCCACACTGCTTTTGCCAGCTGGAGTTTCAGCTTGAGGAAGCATAAAAGACAAAGTTCAGAAAATGCCTTCCTTTCATAGTTCATTGATTGTTACCATAATAAAAACTATGGCTGGCAGCAGTGTCAAACACGATGTTTTGCTGGGATAAGAATATATACAGAGTTTTAAATTTATTAAAAGGTGAAGTAACAGTAAAGGGGAGATAATGCAACCAAACATGACACAGTTATTTATTGCGTTAAATTATATTTAACCAATTTAAGAAATAAAAATTTTAAAAATCCAAAATGTCAGATAATTCACCATCATTATCAATATAAATATATCCACAATAATTTTTCTATGCATTTCTATGCACAATATATACATATAAGTAGACAAAATAGATTGCATGGCAAACATGCATTTGAGTTTAACAGGAAGAGGTAGTTACTCCAAACAAACTTAATGCTAGCAAATGCTTAGATGTAAGCAGTTCTCTTTTCCCTTTGTAAAATATAGAGCAGTACAAAGTAAGAAAAATGCAACATAGTGTAGAAAATGTCACAGAGCACAAACAGCTGAAAGGACATATTCTTTCAAATTTCCATTTCTTATTTCATAATTCAAAAAGGAAAGGATATACAACTCACAATTTTTGAACTTAGTTCTCTACTTGAAAAAAAAAACAACAACAGTGGAATCTCCACCACTGCTTATAGTTGGACACCTTATGTCACCAGACACTTAGAATGACCGCCTCCATGAAAACTACCGGTACTTCTGTAAGTGTGCGGAAACTTTTCCTGGCCTTAAAAGAGGTTTGACTAAATTTATTACCATAGTACTTTACATACATACCATAAACAATGACCAGTTCACAACAGTAGTTGAAATACTGATGTGATGACAGTACGGAACAAAGCTCACTAATGATTAATTTACTCTTTTCACTTCTAAGTAAAGCAAATGCTTTCCTTTCCATGTTTGCCCCAGTAGGCTTTGAAAAGTTAACAGATGAGCCCCAATAACTTAAAAACAAGTTACCGGTACTTAACTCCAGCAGATTGTGCATAATAAAACCAATTATTTGTAAAAATTCCTTTTAAAGTGGTAGCTACTACCTCTTCCTCTGAAAGTATATCAATACTTTTCATATCCTTAAAGTGTGGTAAAATTATTATCTTGTCAAGGGCAAAACTGTCATATTTTCATTGTTGCACAAAAGGCTGTCTATTGCCTCCTCATCATGTGGTGTGCATACACCTGTAGGCACAATAGGTGTTTTGTGTTTCACTAGTGCCTGTTTTACTTGTTGGCACACAATTTCTGTGACCAGTATCCTTCTTTTGGATTTTCTGCTCTTCCAGTTTCTGAGTAGAAGAAGAATCAAGCATCTTTAGAAAGTACTTTCTTTTCTTGCATGTCATGTTGTTAACCCAAGTTTCCTTGAAAGCTGCAAAGAAAATGAAGAAATTAATCAGTTTCTTCAAGAGCAACATCAAATAATGGGACTTGAATTTTACATATGCCATCCAAAAGCATCACTTCATAAGATATAAAAGGGATAAATATCTGGTCATAGCCAATACTTTTGAAAGTGCCACTGATAAAAGAGGCAAAGACCCACTAGACAATGTTCACTGTTTTTGGACAGTTTTTTCCTCCAGTCAAATGAATTTTATTGGGTAGAGTCCAAGATAAAATACCTTGTCGTACATGTACCTTGTTGTTCCTTTCAATTCTTATTTCTAAAAGCAAGCCACAAATACGATACAACTATCAAACTTGGTAGAATGTCCAACAAAAGATCTGATGTATTATTAAAGTTCTGACACTTTACAGCAATTATAGTAATTAAAGACTATCGGATGAACATACCTGCTCATAAACAGTCCAGGATAAAGCTGCCATAAGAGTTCTTCTCAGAGTACGGGGAACTAAACCCTTGAATAGTCCTTGTACTCCATTTGTCTAAGGAGAACATATTAGAAAGTGTTTCATTGTTACAATAAGTGCTGCATATCTACCTACTTCTAGCGCATTGTTTTTACTTCTAGAAATATCTGAGTTCTTATAGAAGTGTCAAGACAGACTCCAATCAATGTTCAAGCAATACGTGCAAAAATTCCTTATCAAAAATCTATTCATAGCATGGTAACATTTTTAAAAATACTATTTTGAACATGTCAGTTCAATTCATTCCTCCGAGTGACCCTGCAATTACATTTTCAAGCATTCTTGAGAAAGTTAAGGTCAAACCTTGTAAAAAGGCTCAAAGTTTGTATTATTTTGTTTTGAACTAACATGAAAGATCCATTTTTTAATCAAAATAAGGACAACTTCAAATCCAATTTTCTCTTGTGGGGTCAGCTTGATAGCTAAAGCAGGGCTGTCAATAAGAGCTGTAACCCACAACACCTACTATGGCTGAGTTTGTTTGATGAGTCCTTGATGTACGGGACTATAGTTGATAAAATTCAGCTAAAAGGTAACAAGTTTGTTACAGGTGTGAAGATTATGGCTGCAGTTGACTCAAAAATTAATGACAGCCCTATAAAATCTTGATAAGTTCTTCCCAACTGTATTCAAAATGTTACCATGCAATGAGGTCTTTTGTTAACTTTATTTTTGTCTTTATTGCTCAAAACTTCAGGGGAATCTGCCTTAATCAGCAGAAATTTTTCTGGCTTGTCTGTTTGGTGTTATTGAAAAGTGCAATGCCTTCTGGGGTGGTTTGATTGAAAAAATAGCTGCTGTTGGACGTTACAAAAAGCTTCATATTTGAGATACATTTTTATTACCTTGAATACAGAAAAGACAGCACTGCCAGTACTTCTGTACTTGTATGGAAACAACTGAAGTCTTGTCTTCACCACATCTGCTGGCTGAGTTACAACAGATGCCATGATGCCAGCAAATGCACCGCAGGTGAATGTCTCAAATGAGCTCAGTTCAGGTGTGCCAAGTTCTGATAGACAAGAGACACTCATTAAACATCTGTTTAAGGTATGATACAAAGCAATATTTTTCTGAGTCACAGGTCAGAGACCCACCTTCATCCAAAGATTAACAAGGGCATTTTAAGCGCTGGATACCAAGGATTTTGTGGTTAGGAACCTTTGGGCTCGTTGTAATTTTTCTTAGACTCTTTCCACAGTCTTGGCTAGCTGCACTTATTTGAAAATGTCTCCTTACCATTCTTTGCCTGCCTCTTTATCTCGGTGTAAAACATCAAATACACTCCTGAAAATGGAGCATCCCGTGCAATTGTTGCCAGCAACCCACTATACAAGCCTATGACAAAAAGCAAACAATATTTAACATTTTTGCCAACAGATTTTCATTACCAAGTGATATCTCACAAAATGTCAAAACCTTATTAACTAATCCAAAGACCAAATTATCACTGCTGCCTAACCTTTTCCTCCTTCCCTTTTCCAAATTGACGTCAATGCATGTAGCATACTGTTATATCCATAAAATCCACTCTAGAATCAAGGAGATTAACACCAAATTATTAGATAAAAATTTATTTATTCTATCTTCCGATGATCACACATCAGACAACCTTAGTGAACATTTCACCCCCAAACATTTAATGAAGTTTACCTCAAATCTTGTTTTAACTACAGTGACTGGCAACAGAGTGATTCCTGCTATAGTTCTTGCACATGCTCCTAACGCAACTGATTCTCCCATTGTTCTTTCATCACTGTAACAAAGAAGGAAACAAAAAATAGTGGCTATGAGAATAACAGAACTAAAAACTACATGTAAATTGAATAAAGTGCTAACTTAACAAGTGTGATCTCGTGCTTTATTAGAGTACAAAGCACATAGCTTATCAATCATGACAAATGCTCATCTTATCGTCAACTGTTTTTCATAGACCTGCAGCTTGAGATCGTTGCAGAACATGCTTTCTTGCAGACCAAAAAATAAACTTCATGACTAAACCCACACAGCCCCAGGGCTGTCTTAAAGTTTTGAGTCACCTATTGCTTTGATCTTCAAAGCTGTAACACTATTGGGTTTTATGGGTGTGAGTTACATCAACAACAAGGAGTTTCAACTGCAACATCAAGGAACTACCAAGCATAGCCAGCCACGCATATAGTTTTGACAGAAGAGGTAACTATTCAGAGTACCTGCCCTTCTAAATGGCGAAAAAGATTCACATCCCGAAATTGATAATCAGCTTGGCTCATTAGATGGAATGTCCAATGAAGAAGTTGATGAAATGGAAGATACAGTTTGTGTGGACGCCATCACATTTTGTACTTTGAGAAAAGAGGCCTTCCAAGGGGGGGTTTGATGTCGCTTTGTCGCTTGTTTGCCAACCCACCTGTCACTTGTTTGGTAAGGGACAAATGTCGCTGTCGCTTTTTTGCTATAATACAAATGTCGCTGTCGTACTAAATTTGTGCGATGCAGTCAGTAATATTGTTAGTGTCCGTAAACGAAGATCAACCACGCATAAGTTTACGTATAAGTTTCTTATAGCTTCATTAGAAATAAAAGTCACAGAGATCGCTACAGGGACCAAAACTCACCCATACTTGGTTTTTCTTGACTAATATCATGCTTTAGGACTATGTATTCGTATTTCATTGTCGATCGGTGGCCTAGCTTTCGTACCTCTCCTCAGTCTCATACTTAAATTTACAGTCATACAGGAACACAATTCTTGGAAGTGTTTTTGCTGATAACTTAAACGTACTGTTGATAGTTTGGATAAAGAGTTCAACTAAGGGTCGATTCAAACGTCGCGCTATCGCCATGTGGAACTCAGCTGATCAAATAAGCATCAGCACAAATGAACCTCGATTTCTGAAGCAACGTCATAGCACACAGGGGCACCAGGCTTGACAGAGGTCGTCGCATATTTTAAATGTTTCATTCATTTATCAAAATTGACACATAACCAGACAAAACCGTTAGCGTTTCAAAAGTAAAAACTACGCACTAAATGCTTTTTACTTTTCCTCACAATGCTGTGGGATTTCTTGTCATGTTTTCCCATAAAAGACGTGAAAAAGATCTGCCGACCCGAGAGTGTTGCCCGACTTGAAAACTGAAAGAGCAGTGACGCGCCAACACACGAGCCGACCTTTGTATCGTGACACGACAACAGGAAACAAGAGACCGACTGCGTGACATCAATTGAATGGTTTATTGACTTTGTAATGGTTTATTAGCGTGAAAGCAATTCAATGGTTTATTGACTTTGTTATGGTTTATTGGCGTGGTCACAAGGGAATCACGCTGCCTGATAACGACGTCGCTGTCAAAAATAGCAAAGCGAAAACATGTCGCTTTGTCGAAAGTAAAAATGGATTGTCTCTGTCGCAAACTGTCGCCCTTTTTCTGTCAGTTTTTGTCGGCTATCGGTGAATCAGAAAAAGATTGTCGCCACATTTTTGAGCAATGTCGCTTGTCGCCAAAACCCCTTGGAAGGCCTCAGACAAGGAAGGCTAATTTGTCGTCCACAAGTTTTTGATGTTTAACTATTTGTTTTTGAGGTCTTCTCCTTGCACTTTTTATTCTTAAGCATTGCACTGATTTCATACAAGTTGCTCTTACTAATTTTGGAAAATAGAGTTTTACAAGTCTTCGAAATAGTTATATAAACTTGGAGCAGATAAAGACAGACAAATGCTTAAAGGAATCTACACATGTAGGTACTAATAGAAATACGATCACATGACATAAAATTGAAAAACTGATGATTAAGGTTACTATGCACCTTCAGGGGTGTCTCGCGTGCAAGCGATGTAGCGCGTCCAGTTTAAACTGTAGATATCTAAACCCCTATATCAAATTAAAGCTTATAGGACTGGCTATCAGACTATACCAAAACTTTTGAAAAAAAATGAATTCTCGAATTTTTCACGACTCCTAAATGCGAGCGCCCAAATCACCTTTTGAGCGCTCCCTGTCAAAGCGAATTTTGTTTTTCGCTTATTTAATGTGTTCCTCCGCTTCCGGGGCCAAAGCGCTAAAAAATCGTGTCTCCGATTTTGCCATATTCAATTTCAGTGAAAAGTTACAGAACATTTTTGAAATAGGATAAAGAAAATGTGGATTGATCGTACAAAAATCGCTCTCGAAAAAAAAGTATTTTGAAATAAAAAATTCGGAGACACGTTTTTGTTGTTTATATGTAAAACTAGCTACTGTCAAAATTTGAGAGCAATCGAACAAATTCCCTTTGACTTGTAGCTCTTTAAAGTGTCCCCTTTTGGTGAAAAAATCGTTTCGAGAAAACAGCGCTGAAAAATTTTCCTGCTTCGCAAAACAAACTCCGCCCACAAACACAGTCAACTGGGTTCTCAGATAACTGAGCCAATCAGCGCTTGGAAAGTTTACTGCCGTTGGCTTCCTGGTGAAATTTCCCGCGTAATCTTCAATCAACCCTTAGTGTTTAGTGTCACGGTTGACTGCATATACGTCAACAGGTTTCCTACAGCCTGTCAATCAGACACGAAAGTTTTACTTCCGGTAAAAACGAAAAACCGTATTTTCTCCGCCATCATTTAATATTTTTGAGAATTTTTTTTCTGGATGAAAGTTCATGCGTAGACCTATACATTAACCTAAAAATCAAAATTTCGAAAAAATGGTCGGTCTGAAGGTGCATAGTAACCTTAAGCCACAAGCTGTGTTATTTTAGAGCGTTAGTACGCTACAGGGAAAAACCTGTTAGTGACAGCTACATATGACTTCATGCAAAAAACGACAGCAACATTTGCTTTTGCTGGTTAGGCAACATCAGTACACAAAAGGATGCGACATGCGACACGACTACCCCTCATTGGAAGGTCAGGTGTGTGTGTATTTTACTGCCACAACTTTTAAATTTTGTGCATACATTAGTAATATTATGTAACAAACACTGGTTATCTTAATGGTTATACTGACAATGATGGATTACTGTCGAAACATGTTTGAAACATAAAAAAGGCATTTTAGTTATGAGAAATAAAAAAAAGAAACAAAAGAAAACATGGAAAACGTTCTGCTGATGCCATCACACAACTATGATCCTTAATTCGATGTTCAACTTAACTTCCCTGGAAAAAATTAACCTTTGAAATAAAACAAATAAAAGATTTCACCAGACACTTTCATTTTAATTAAAAAAATCCAGAAACTTACAAGAGTACTCAAGCAAGCAGGGAGAGACACATCTTCAGTTGGTGTTTTTCCATACACCTTTGTTACCTCTCTTCACTTACTTGTAATGCTTTATTATGGTTTTGTAACAGAACAATGCCTGATCGAACCTTTCTTATTTGCTACCAAGGTTCCCTTACACCAGTATACAAACTTTGCTGTAAGTATTGGTACAGGAAAGAGACGTGCTAAAAGGATTACACTCCCCTCCCCCTCTCCAGACTAGTCATTGACCTAGACCTTGATTGGACCAAGGGTAATATTAGCATGGCTTATGTCTTTTTACCAACCTGGTAAATTGAGTCAGACCATGGAGAGCACAGAAATACATTCCTATACCAGGAACACATCTTGACAACGACTACAAAAAAATAGAAAATACGTACGTAAGTATAAACATTTGAAAAGGTGTAATAAAAAATTTAACATGAAAAAATAAAGCTTAACTCACAGGAACAAGGCCTCTCCAAAGCCCCACAATGTGCTCCCTTCGGGCCACAGAGTAAAATGTGTAAAGCATGCCATTGCTACCTCTGTCGACGAAATATATAAAATAATAAGTACCTGAAGACTTCTTCTATTTTAGGTTCTAGCACTTCAAATATCCTATAGACCAATGCTCACCCTAACTTGAACCTCCCTGCGGGTGAAACTTGCAAGCGAGTTTTCACCAGATCGAGCGGTTGAAATAACAACGTAGAACATGTGCCGCTCAAAGAACCGGCAATAAAAGCCTTAGCCAGGGATGTCTGCAAGATAAAAGACAAGATAAAACAATTGGATGGTCAAATAAACCTGCTTTAACACAAGTTCATCGCAAACACGTCGACTCCGACAACACATCTCTTATCAAGACTTATCTAACCAACTGCAGCTTTTAAAATAGTTGACTTACATCATGTTTACGACCGCTTCGACCCATTCAATCGAAGATCAAAATCTACATCAAGTTCTCTTTTGACTGATCTATCTGTGAAAATACGTCCACTTTTTGTTTACACCAAGAGGAAATTTACAGGGCGCGAAAGAACGTTACGTAAAAGTCGCCTCTACGGCCGGCGGACTGTACATGTCGTTCTGATGTTCGATTCACGCGATTTTCTCCAACAACAGTATCCACGTTAAAAGCCCATTATTACGAAGGAAAATGTTCTAACGATCAAACACAATAGGAATAGCTTTCTGTTTGTAAAACAGACAATTTTTTAACGCGAAATCTTTGACGAAATGTACACCTCATTGCTTCGTTTCCCAGTCAAACGAGTCCAAAATCCTGTTTTTGTCACGAGACTTCCATGACGCGTGGAACTATTTCGAGATCTCATTGGTCAATGTAAAACGTGCGGTTTGGCGCGGAATTTGATTCTGCCTAATATGGAACGCACATGTTCCAAATATGGGTCACGCTTTCCCAAATACGGGAGAGTTGTGCCAAATAAGGGTCACGCTTTCCCAAATACGGGGGAATTGTGTTCTACTAGAGAGAAATACGCATGCAAATAAAATATGGAAAATAACTGAGGGCGGAGTGAGGGGTTCAGTCAATTTTTAGTCATGTAGTAGTAAGAAGCCTGCTTTCAATCTGTCATTGAATCTGTCATTGAATCTGTCATTGAATCGGTCTCTTTGTAAAGGATCTCTCCAGAAGCTTGGCTGCTTCTCTCCAGAAGCAGCCAAGAAACTCCTCTCTTTCCAAAATAAGAAGGAGAACTCTATTTCCCTGTCTTAGGCCCGGTTCAGACGCCGATCTTTTCATGAGCCGAACATGCAAAGTTCGGCATCTGAATCAATTAAGAACGACTATTTCAATTTGGAACGCCTCAGCCGTTCTTTTCGCCTGGCTTGGCCGGGAATTTCGCCTTTCGAACACTTTTGGAACTACTTTGATTCAGACGCCGAACTTTTCATGAGCCGATCCTAATGTATAATTAACAATTAGACTTCTACGAGCAGATAGTCAACGAGGCGCAGCCGAGTTGACTATCGCTCGTAGAAAACGAGGGCGAGTAGTCTAATTGTTTTAGTATAAATTTACCGTAGTCTCATTGCATAAAAAGAAAAAAAAGTCAAGTATCGCGTAGAAAAGAACTGTTTTATTATGTTACATCAGGTTCAAACGTGACGCGCGATGTGCACTGATGCGTAACTGTTGACTATCAGCAGATAGTCGACGGTAATATAGCCAATCAAATTCACGGATTCACAATAGACTACGGTAAATTTATACTAAATTACTATAACGTATTTTGCAAGCAGTTTAGGTTCTTGTTTTTTTTACAAGCAGTTTTGGTTCAAACTGAATGAAGTTCGGCGAATTAAGTTCGACGTCTGAATCAATAGGCGTACTTTTGTTAATTTGGGTAGGTGCAAATTTGAATTAAGTTCGGCTAATGAAAAGATCGGGGTCTGAACCGGGCCTTACGGTCCATAAAAACTCTGATCTACGTTCCTTTTACTGATAGCCTACTTTATCTACTTTAGCGCAGGTTTTCTGCAATGCAACATCGTTTAAACTTACTTGGTGTTCTTTTTCCAAGGGAATACCATTCTGCAAAGTTCTAATTTCTTTAGAGTCTTTGCCTGTCTCATCTATAAAACTGAACGTATCATCAGGAAGACTATGTGGTTAGCAGGCTATAATGTAAGCAAGCGAAAAACAAGAAAACAAACAAACAATGCTGCTACTACCCTACTAAAGCCTTAGTCTCTCTCTCGGACAATTTAGGACACCAAAGTGTTCCTATTTCTTACGTTTTTCATTTGATTCGAATTGGTTTCCTCCTGTACCATGTGAACACATGGTACAGAAAAGCAAATTGTGTTATCACTACAAGAGCCCCCATTGTTACAGGTCTTGAGCTAAATTGTCCTTTGTTTTTCGTATAAGTGCTTTATGACGTTTAGATGCGTGTTTTCAAAAAGATATGGGCGTCTCTTCCCTAGTAAGCGCGCCCCCTTCCAATAAGCGCCCAAAGCTCCAAGTAAACTGGCGCCTTAAATTTATATATAGACTCGGTTTAATACGCAAATAATTACCTTGCTACAAGAGAGGATTATTATTTAAGAGAGGTCATAGACAATTCCAGGGCCGTACTTCTTTATAGCGACGCATATAAATATATTTTTCTACACAGGGGTAGCTTGGCGCTTGGGCAGAGTTCGGAGTTAATAATTTCAATTATGAGTTGAATTGAGTGTTCTAGCTGTAACACAGTTAACACTAGCATGTACACTACTTACCCCTTTGAATTATCACTAGACATGCTAGAGGTAGGTAGATCGGCAGGGTCGGCCTTTGTGAGGTATATTTTTCATTGCCGCTGTGCAGAATACAAATGTAAGCACTCCCTACAAAGTACATGTACTTGGTCAAAGAAAAAATTACACTTGTAGGAGTTCAACTATGCCAGTGGTACCTGCGCGCAGTCCGCAAACAGACACCTACCAAACCCAACCTGACCACTAATACTGGTACAGGCTCCGACACTGCCAATCTGACGATTGGATGACTGAAGAATTAATCCGCCGTGTCCGCCTCTCGGCTTATTGCCATAGTGTTTTCGTCAACAAAGGTAATTTTAAACATGGCAAATTTAAAAGCATTTAGAACATTAATTAATTGTTTTATTGTTATGTTTATTACCTAAGACTCTGGTGATGCCTGTCTATGAAGAAGGCAGTAAAACAAGAAAAACGTTTCATCCAAACAGTAAACTGACCATCCGTTTTTATTTTTTGTTTGAAAATTCTTTTAAGGTACAAAATAAATGAGACTTGTTGTTGATTGACGCTACAGTGCTAAGGGCTCCTACAAAATCCTGGGAAACGCCGCGTTTCTTCACTTTTCACACATTCGAAAAACTGTCAGATCGCGGGAACTGAGAATTAAAAATGTAAGAATAGCGGTAACTGAGAATGTTATTTCGAGAATCAAAATAGTCGGAAGTGCAAGAAACTATGCTGCAAATTGCGTGCAAATCCAACTCATGCATGACTTGAGCCAAGTTTCATGGGACGGCTCACCTTGGCAGGATTTAGCCTGGTACAGCCGCCCCCTCTACTCAAAAAAATCGGGCAGAACATTGGTCTCACAGCGCCAAACTTTAGCACCAGAAGTCATGCATACCTCCTTAAGGCATCGATAAATGTTAATAGTGATATCTGTTAGTCTCACGATATCCAGTCAAAAAGACTTCAAAAGAAAACCACTTACCGCTTCCAAATGTCCAACCTCTCGAAAAGATTTCCACTCGAAAGAAATGTACAGCACATGGTTTGGCCGCGATGTACAGTACTCAAATACTTTTGGAATTCACCTTCTGCTGTTATAAGTTCACTCCTCTACTGTTCTTTATTTTGTTTCACAGTTCAAGTTCAAATTCAAAATACTCGTTAATTAAATTAAGTTCTCTTTTAGACTGTGATAATTGTCTTAACTGCTCTTCTACAATTGCCATTAATAACCAGTTCTGTCCTTATCACAATCTTTCAGGTATGTACAACAACTTTTCTTATACCCTAACAAACTTACCGTAAAACAAACTATGCATGGTCCCTCATGAAATGACGAACGAAAGTGAAGCTTACGTAACAGTACCCTTTTGTAAAGCAAACATTGCAAGTGTACTGGACAACCCAAATTTCATTTGCTTCGCGTGTACGTCTACACCTTTGGAGTGGCCCAGAATGTCAACCTTGCCTAAATACCTTAGCACGAACGCACTCATAATCTCTGATTACTTCTAGTAATGATAACTAAATACTGAACTGAACTGAACTTTATTTATCCACGGGATCCTTATCACTAAAAAGTGGTCTTCTAAAGAGCCGTGCGCATTAACCTTAAATATATTACCTACTAGCAAGTAGGTATAAATAATTAGTTTTTCATAGGGAATTACGCAATCTTAAGATGACGGCTAATAATTATTGTTTTGATCATTAGTTTTTATCAGGTAAAAACAAGGCTTAGCTTTCTAAAGGTTGTTTTGGTGTTACTACTTGCAATCAATACATAGCCACTAAGCGCGCGCGCTCCAGAATACGCATGCAACTTATCCCGCTGACTTTAACCCAACTGCCCGCCCCAGATGTAGGGACAGGGGCTGGACTAATGAGTAGCTGGGTCATGAACAACTCGGTTAACTTTATTTGAACTGTACTTTCACTTTTATTGTATTTCACACATTCTACAGCTTTTATTTTATTACTTATGTTGTTTGTTGAATTTCTGGCTTACGGTATATTAATTCTTTCACTGTGATTTTTTTTTGCAAAGCCACCTATTACAAAATTAAAGAGCCTGGTTTTCAGGATCTTTGAGAACAAAGGTTTGGTAGGCAAATAGAAAAGTTGGCGATTCCGGAGCCAGCTTTCAGTCGTAAGTATAACTCTACTGGCGTTCTTTCACGAATGCCGTTCTCTGATTGGCTACGCTGCTCATTATATATTCTGTTGTACTGTATTGTTTGTGAAGAGGATTTCAATAATTTGCCAGTCAAATTTCGAACAACTAATAGATTTCAACTAAAACAACTAGATTATTCCTTCTTGATTCTATAGCGTCAGTTGATATGTTGACTTGGGATGCATCCTCATCAAATATCATGTGATAGAAATCTTGAGCTCATAATCTAACTGTTTAACAAATAGATTCCATGTTGCCGCGCATCTGTCCAGTAATACATCACAGAGGACGTTAAAATGTGGTAAGAACAAACAAGTGGCACACAGGGCGATAGCTGAGTGTGTCACTGATGTTCTTATCATATTTTGACGTCTTCTGTGATCTACTACTGGACAGATGCACGTCAACATGGAATCTATTTGTTTTATATAATAAAGAATTAAACTTTGAAGTGATAATGTCAATCGTGCATCTGTCCTTTAATGGATCATAGGAGAGAACCGATAAAAATGCGAGAATAACTTGGCTTATTATATTACTAATAATCAAAACCAAAAGTAAGCAGTCTAATGTTGTTTTAGCATTACCCAGTAGCTGATCTACTAATATTTAACAATTATTCCACAAGCGCACGTTGGATATGAGATGGTAGATAGCCAACAAGGCACATAGCGCTGAGTTGGCTATAATCATCTCATATCCAACAAGGGCGAGTAGAATAATTGTTTTATTAAAAACGCCCCAAAAATAGAGCAAACTAAACTTTGAAAAATATAAAAACGCCTAAAAAAAAATCACGCATACGCTTACCATATTCGTAGAGCATGGTATAACGGCTCATAGCCCATGATGGCTACGCCAATGAAAACTCTCGAATTGCATTGCCCAATGATCCAGTTTTTAATAAAGAGTATTATATATCCACATTTTTCAAATCTCTGTTTAATCTACAAATTACTTGCTGGAAACATAGTCCCAGGAGGGTGACTCCCATATAAATAGAGGGGGGGGGGGGGGGGAGGGAGGGGTGCTAAAAAGGAGGGTGGTTAAAATAGCTGGTTTGGTACCACTTTGGGTGTTCAGCCTCAAAAAGTCCACAGCAGGAGCTTTCATAGTACCTTTTGGAGTATTGAACTAAAAAAATGTGACACAGGATAATGTGTTGTTTTAGAATCTTGTTACCTCTTAGGGATTCTTTTCAAAATTTCCGACAAGCACCCCAGTATTTTTTTTTACGGGAGTCACCCTAGGATATAGCGTCCTGTTGAATAAGAACTGTTTCTCTATGCATCTGTATTAGAATCTTCTCTGTCAACAGAAAAGCTCTCTTGGGAAGTAATTAGATTGACAATCTCGTTTAAAGAGTCCACATTGAAGTCAGCATACTTTTTGAAGTCACCATTCTTTGAATCATTCAGCAACACTGTAACTGAAAATAAAACATAAAGATAAAAAATATCAACCATGAATAAAGTTAACATAGCCAAAGAAAACTGTAGGGCATATGAAAAATACCAAAACTATACCAAGAAAATTTATATTAAAAATATAAGAATTTCCACTGACTATAGAGAAACATCACGAAATGTGTATTGCAAAAGCTTTCAAAAGGACATTTTGGTTGACAAGGTTTTGCAGGCTTGAAAAAGTGCCGTCTGGTTGTCCGGGACAATTTTCCTGGGGGGGGGGGGGGGCAAGTAACTTTTCATTGTCACTTGCCTGATGGGCAAGGGCTTAAGCAAGTTGTCTGCCAACGGAAATGCAAAAAGAGCAACTCAGACTTGCCCAGGGGAAGCAAAATTTGAGAGCTGCTTGTCCAGAGGGCAAGCTGGAATTCAAGTTTTTTCAAGCCCTGGTTTGGCCACAATCAATTTCTACATTTGGTGGTGTTTTCTCTATATCCAAGTCTCTTTTGGGAATTGGCCATCTCCTGAATTTGATGCTATGATTTAATAGTGCCAAGAAATAAATGAAGTTTCAAGAATCGAGGTAAGTCCCCGAACTCCTACAAAGGATATATGACCACATAAACTACACTGCACAGAAATCTTTGACCATCACTATCCTAACCTGATCCTGCATCTTTGCCGCACTGTATATCATGAAGGTGATCTCCAACCATAACAACATTCCTAGGATGCACTCCCCATTCCTTGCAAATGTGTAGGAGAGGAGCTGGGTCAGGTTTGGGTGGGGTGAAGTCACGAGTGAGTGACTGTATTAGAAAGACACAAAGGGATTATTAGTAATCTATTGACTAATAATAATTGGGTTTATTATTTCCGGTAAAAAACCTTGGATAGGCAAGGCTCTGAATGAAGACAAAATTACAAACTGTTTCTTGTCAACATATCAACCTTGTACCCAGAGTCTTTGTTCCCCTTGACCAGCGGTCAGAAAATGAGCAACCCTGAAAAGATCTGATTTGAAGTCCGAAAATATCACACTTCCAGTTAAATTGTGCAGACCTAACTGACAAACACATGGCTCAGTGGGACTCTGGTGTTTTACTTCCGCTCATTTCCATTCAATTGCTTTTAAAACAAGTCAAAATCTAGCATGGAGTGGAACTCTTGAGAGTTGCTTGTTTCGTCAAGCTTCCATGGTAAGGAACAAAGACTTGAGGAATGAGATTGGTCAAACAGTAGGACATGTCACAAATTCACTTTCATTTTGTGCCATCACAGGTTTTTTGGTTGCATCCCTTCAGTTTTTAGACAGAGGGCTTTGGAACCCCAGCTCAGGGCAATATACCAACAGGGTAGCTGGCCAACATCATAAAGTAGATATTTTGCTGGCTGCTAGCCAACCCTGATAAATATATACACTTTGTTGAACTTCTACACAGGGGCTTTTCATGAGCAGTAAATTTAAAAAAAGAGAAAACTACTTACAATGAATGATAACAACAAATCTTGAACTTCTGCATAACAAAACCAATAAGAGGTTACCGTATGTTTGGTCCTAAACAAAAGGACTGCAAATATATACAATGTAAACCTCTCCAAATTTTGTTTAAAACCAAGGCTAAAAAAAAGTACCATCTGGTCGTCTAGGACAAGTAGATTTTCTTGTGGGGCAAGTAGCTATTCATTCTTACTTGCTTAAAGCAAGTCATCTGCCAACTGAATAAAATTTGAGAGCTGCTTGTCGAAAGGGCAAGCTGGAATTCGATATGTTTTTAGCTCTGAAAACTAGTGCTAAACAAGAGGTACTTGTATGGAACAGTGACACTCCCTGGCCTTTATATTGTCTCTTCCAATTATATAGTACCAGTTCAGCACACTATTGAAATCTGATCAGTCATTTTTTTTATATGATACTGATAGAATGGTTCTTACATGAGTCAGTGGACCACCATAATTATCAGGATGTCCCAGCAAGTGCAAAAACTGATCCACAGATGCCTGTAAATTTCTTGTTATAAGAGCTCTTTTCAGACCACGTTGTGACAAGAATTTGAGCAGTTCAAATACACCAGGTTGCAGCTTTGTGTTCTTTCTACCTTCTTCTTCAAATTCCTCTACAAGTCGGAGAGCCATATCCTTTTCGCTTCCGGATTTTGAATTGCAGAACTGTAAGATGTCGACACCTTTAGGGCACTGAAGGTCACTCCTAAGCTTAGCAAAGTCCAGCACTGGTAAAGTAAGGGTGCCATCCAAATCAAAGACAATGCCATGAACTGGAATAAGAGTAGGCTGCAGCTTGGAACCAGTTTTAACACTTCGTCTTATTGAGTATGAAATTCCTTTCATCCTTTCATGCTTCCATATGACTTGTTTCCGTAGGAAACGAAAAATTATACCCAACATTCATTCGAGGTACTGGTATTTAATCTATCAAACATGAGAAATAAATTAAAATACTGGTATCAAAAATTGATATCACGTGATAAATTGGTGAGAAGGCTGATCTCCATTATTAAACACCTTCTCACTTTCCAACTGTAAAAGAAAACAACAAAGATTCTTAAAACCAGAAATTATAAGCAATAGAGCACTTTTTCTGTGGATACATAGTGTCATCAAAAGACAAGGGGAGTTTCGAGAATTCAAGACAGTTATGTAAACCTGAAAAACAGTCACTGAAGTGTTTGTACAACTTTTGAGAATTCTCCCAGCCCCCCAAGTGTTGTGATGAGGCTATATCTAAATACGGAAAAAGTGCTCTATTGCTTTTAAAAAATATTTCTCAAAAATATGCACAAATCTAAAAGTCACAACTATGTTTACATACTCTCGTCTAAACACACCTATTGAGGATTGACCAATGAGAATGCATAGTATCTCAGTTAGTTCATAATTGGCCTTTAGATACCTGTAAAGAAACAAGGACTGTGTGGTTCCAGAAAATATCCACACAACCTATAAGGATACGGTCATTAGAAATCTCTAGGGGGGAGGGGGGTTCAAAATGCTATTCACCAAGCTTGCAGTGTCATTGGCCTCACAGGCACCTACGATATTGATTGAGAGAAGGGTACCAGAGCTATTAAAACAGTGCTTTCAGTAGGACCCGGCACCTGAGCTCCGGCAGGTGTTCTGTCGAAAGTTGGCACTTCAAGAAATCGGGGGGGGGGGGGGGAATTTATGTTAGACTGGCTTGAGGCTTGAGGGAAATTATTTTTTCTAAGATTGGGAACTTCGAAAAATCGCAATTCCACTTTTGTTTTTAACACTAAATGAACATGAATGAAAGTATTCAATTGCTGTACCTAATCAATAGCAAGGTGCGCGACTGATGTCATGACTCAGACAAACAAACTGGAATGGCAGGAGATTTTCATAAAACAGTTTCTAAAACAGCCGGTGTTCCTAAAACACATTTTTGAAACAAAAACTTTGCCTAGATCCCCTCTAGTTCTCTCAGAATACGCTGATGCTGTATGAACCTCATGGGAGACATAATCATTTGCATTCTATTTTTAGACCTCACGTACTGCACGTATGTTGCTTGAATGTAAATGATGAACTTTGCAACAAAATAATATAGTATTATTAATAGTGAAGTAAAAAACAATGGATAAGTGAAAGAAAGTTATGATTTAAAAATTAAACTCTGAAATCATTTGAAGAAGTGCATATACATGTATGAGATACATTAAAGTGCCTATAACCCCAGATTTTTTTTTTGGCTAAGATGAAACTTAGACAAACACACAAAAAGCCAAAATTTTCGGTTTGTGATATTTTTAAGGGGCTTTAAAAATTAACATAAAGTAGCTGAAATTTGATACATGACCAAGCTGGCGAGGAGCCTGGGTCTATTACTGGGTTGACGTCACAGACTGTTTTGCATGCAAGTTTATAAAGAGTAATGCTATGTTTAACAAATAAAGAAGCCTAAGCCGTGTATTGCACTGTGATAAAACACGACGGGCATTTGAGAACTCGAGGGAAATGTAGAAAACACGAGCCGCAGGCGAGTGTTTTCTACATTTATCGAGTGTTCTCAAATGATCGGAGTGTTTTATCACAGTGTAATACACAGCTTAGGCTTCTTCATTTGCTTTAAAATATAGATTTTACGCGCGCAAAACAATAAAACACGCATTTTCTATGTTTTATACTCTGATAAAACATAGGTTTTTGACCAATCAGAGCGCGCGCAGGGTCCTATCTATATTTTAATAATGAATATGTGACATCAACCCAGGAATATACCCAGACCCCTCACCAGGTCGGTCATAACACAAAAGATATCCAATTTCATCTTAGCCAAAAAAAAATTCTGGGGTTATAGGCACTTTAAAATAAGGAACAAAACTTAGCGCTGTTTCTTTGGGAACAGCATATAAAGGCAAGATTGTACATGTCTTTTGTTGCAGTAAGTTTGGTAATTGGTAGTGGTAACTGGGAACGACGTTGCTGTCAATGTGCTGTGCTGGCCATGATTTCCATTTGCTTCCGTTTGACCAGCATGGACCTGTTTACCTTTTCTATCAGCTCAGCCTTTGTCGAACTATTTTTTTATTCAACACTTCCTTCAGCAGTAAACCAACGAACAAAGTTGATCGAAAAATCCCATAAAATCGATACAATCGATCATTTTGAACCTAGCCGGCGTGGGTTGCCGGCGTGTGAGTATCCACTTTTATCGAGTGACCGATATGTAACATCGATAACACTTGAATTCAATTTATCGATTGTTATTGAGTGGCTTTCCGATATCGATGTTTATCGAGTGACTACGCCGGGCGTGATAGCAACATTTGCTCCGCAACTCCGCAACTACATAAAGTATGTATAATAAAGTAAGCTTATGCGTGTATGTATGTATGTAATATTCAAGGTTTCTTTGCAACAACATGTCGCTACTTAACTGGGAGGATCTACTTCCCTGTAGTTCAGCCACCATTTTAAATAGTTAGCACAATCACGACCATATGTGTGAAAAGGGAAATTTTGCAGCCTTTTTTCCAGACTTACCTACCTCCTGGTCGCCTACCTGGTCTTTGTCCCTGAACAAAAACGAATTGGTCGTTCCCAGATCTTCGCCAAGAAACAAAGTAAGAGGTAGGAACTTGGCTGGGCTGGTGGATTCCAAAGGAACTCAAACAGAGTAAATGTGCCCCCTAACTTTAAGATGGTGAATATAACAGAATTGCAAACATTAGATGCAATTACTTGTAAAGATTGAAGGGAAAATACGTTACAAGTTATTACACTTCCTTACGTACCTCTTCCTCCTCCCTCCCAGTTCATTGAAATGTTTCCAGATAGTAGAGAGCTCCTGGGTCGAGAAACAACAGCGCGCTAAGTTTCAATGGCGGCGACCACTGAATCAGCATGTTTGGAATCGAATTCTCCATCGGAAAAGGACAGTTCATGCCTTGAGAAACAAGAAGAGAACGAGGGGAGACGCATGGCATTCTTTAGAAAAGTAATGAGGAAATGCTTAGACAAAATCATGGCTGCCGGAAGGTGAGTTCAAAAGACAAAAATGATCACTGCAGTTGACGTTTCTTATAATAAACGAGCAAATCACTGACCCAGCTATACTATCTCACAGGTAGAAAACCAAACGTTTTCATCACATTTAATCAGTATTATCTTCTCTCTGTTCACTTTTTGATGTTTTGCAGCCAGGAGAAGTTTGCCAGCTGCTTCACTAAAATCAAAGAAAGAAACCCGGATGAATTTAAAAGTATCACAGAACAACTGATGAAACACCTGCAGAACAACATTGAGGTACAGTTATTATGGCCGAGATGTACATATTGAGTCCCTACCAAGTACTGCCCATTAGTTTGACATGGGCGTCATGTGCACTGGGCCTTGGATGAGGTACTCAAGGCCCCTCCCCCCCCCCCTTCCAAAGGAAAAAACAATCAAAGTGTCAGTCAGTATGATCTCCACCCCCTAGTAATATCCAGTCTTTTCTCTACCTCTTAAGAAGTACACCAACTTTTTTCTGAACTCCAGCGATCCCTCCAAAGTTACTTCTATACTTTTTTATGATATTTTATACTATTTGAGCTACATTTTATTTTTATAAGGAATCCACGTATTCTGTATAGACTGACCTAATTATTCTGATCTTGTATTTTCACGTTTTTTTTTTTTTATATTTTATTTGTTAATTTATCTTCAGTTTGTATAGTATGTTAAGATCTGTATAATTAAGGTTGCGTAAATTAATAAATTAAATTAAATTTTGAAGCCCCTTAAGGAAATCCCCGAAAGAGGAGTGGAATAACCCTCTTACATTCTTTAATTCTTCCTTTGCCACGGTACTTATCCGCAAAAAAGAGCATGTTACCTTGTTTTCCTGAACTAATGGCTAAGATCTTCATCATCATCCAGTCTTTGCGCACCAGTAGGTGCATAAGGCCGAGGCTAAGATCTTGCTGCTCTTCTGCATCATTATCACTCTGTCCATGTCACATGAGGTAATCAGGTAAGGGAGACCAGTCAGATTAAAAAAACAAAGCATGACTCTGCTATAATATTATCCAGTTCACTTCAATAGAACTTTAATGTAGGAATGAACATTGAATCTTATGGTGTTTTACTGTTGTGTGATTTGGGTTCAGCGTCTAACTATTCTTGGTTACAAGTATCATGCATCGATATTTGTCTTTTTGTGTTCTGATTATAGAAAGAAATTGACTTGATGATTAAACAAGAAGATCTGGTATATTTCTTTAATGAGCTTGACCGAATTGTTGCAGCCTCTCATAAAGAAGACCCACAACCTGCTTGGTAACAATTACTGTTAAAATTCTAAATTGGATTTAAATTAATTATATTAGTATGCATTAAAATTGTTTTCTTCGTTCCCAGTTTCATCTGTCTTATAAGTAAATCTTCAACTCTTAGAAGTGATGGATGTTTAGTTTCTCGTTACAATATCAACAAACAGAAAAGGCCACAATAACAAAGATAGAAGTAACCTTGTTCTCAACATCTCTAGTCTCTTCCAGGTACTCAGTTAAACACCTGGAAGAGGCTACAAGGTTTCTCTTCTTCTCACTCTTAAATAAATCAGCTTTGTTCAACATGGGTGACACACAACAGTATTCAACTGATAAACCCGTGGCCTTCGAATTCCTGATTGAATTGGAAATTAGAAATGTTGGTTTTTGAGGAGAGAGGAAAACCGGAGAACCCGGAGAAAAGGTTTCTCGTCTTCTCACTCTCAAATAAATCAACTTTGTTTAACAAGGGTGACACACAACAGTATTCAACTGATAAACCTGTGGCCCTTGAATTCCTGATCGAATTGGAGATTAGAAATGTTGGTTGTTGAGGAGAGAGGAAAACCGGAGAACCCGGAGAAAAACCCTCAGAGCAAGGGCGAGAACCAACAACAAACTCAACCCACATATGACGCCGGGTCCAGGAATCAAACCCGGGACACATTGGTGAGAGGCGAGCGCTCTCACCACTGCACCACCCCTGCTCCAATGACTCACTCACTCTTGGTGACAGAGAGAAAAGAGATCCTCAGTTGAAATGAGGACAAGATAACAATCAATGACAGCATACATACCTGGGATTGAACATACTTGTCCAATACTCCGACAAATTTATGCAAAGCATTGTATTGTATTTTATTGTATTGCGTCGTTCTCAATTGTATTGTATTGTTAATCTATTGTTATGTGGATACAATACAATACAATGCTATGCATAAATTTGTCGGAGTATTGGACAACCCTCGGATTGAAACTAATCAGACCAATGGTAACCAAAAAGTCAGACTAGAAAAAGGTCATTGTTTACGACTAGGTGTCATGGTTCATCTAGCCTCTCCTCTTTTTGCTTGCGAAAACAACTATTCTTCACACACTTGTGATGAAACTCAAACTTATTATAGTTGTTATTTTTACTTACAACTTCAAAAGCTGAACAAAGTGAGAGAAGTACATACCTGCCCATACATACCTGCCAGATGTTGTGAGCTGTTGTGAGGGATGCATAAAAGTAAATTAATCAATAAATTATAATAGATCTAATTTAATGTTTACAATACATGTATATAGGAGACCTTCAGGAGATCCTGACAAAGATATAATTGACCATGTGAGGGAGGTTAAATTAGCTTACAAGGATCAACTGACGCACATCCTTCAACAGGTATGAAGCAGTTGCTGCCAACCAGTTTAGTTATAGATTGCCTGTCCATTCTATTCATCCCCTTAAAAGCTTATGCCTCATAACTTTTCTTCACAGTAATAACTTTCTTGAATTTCCTTATCTTGATAAAAACACTTGACAACTTGACTTTTAAAATAGTATCTGCAACTACCCCTGTTCCCTTGTACCAGTAACAAGCATTTCTCTTTGCACTCAATTTGTTCTCTGTGGGAAATGTCAGATATTTAACCCCCCAAATTCCTCTACGGAGATCTGGGTTCACACAGGAATGGTTTTTGGCTCAGTTTTGAATTTTCACATTGTGATAGACATATAATGTGGGGAAATAATGATTATTATGATCAAATATCTCAGAGACTACATCCAGAATTGTTCAGGTTGAATCTCTGATATGTTTCACTGGGATCCGTTTCAACAGCTTGTTCATTTTGGACTCCTGAAAATTGAAGCAACAGCAAATTATAGGAGTGGGTCTAGCTCTATTTTTGCCCTTGATCCATTTTTGTGCAGCCAAAATTTGCACAAGTCTCAATTCACAGGGGAACACTTGCTACCCAGGATGCTGATGCCCTCTCTTTCATGCAATACTTCCCTCTCTCATCACACAACACTGCATGACAGTGAAGGAATGGTGCTGGCTACAGATGTTCGAAGGCTGGATAATTCTATCCACCAGATAAGTGTTAACAAGACAAATCACACCATCTGCTGGATAGTGATTTATCTGGTGGACAGCGTTATCCACTTTTCGAACAACAAGGACCTAATGGCCTATTTCTGTTCACATTGACTCAAAGTTTGCTTCAGTGTACAGTGTATAAATGGTGCAAGCTTTCTACTCTTTCAATGATCTAATTAACAAATTGACGTCAGTTTTTCATGGGTCTGTCCTGTTATTGATCATAAATTTCGTCATCACATTGTCAAAGTAGCTGTGGATCCATGAGGCGATAGCTGAGTGGATCCGCAGACTACTTTGACAATGTATGACGAAATTCATTGTCAATAACAGGACAGACGCGTGAAAAACTGACATCAATTTGTTTTTTACGATAACAAATGGTTGAATTGCCCGCTGACGCGTCATACAAATTTCAAATTCATGTGTCTGTCCGCATATTGACGATAAAAATTAGCCAATGAGCGCGCGAGAATTTCTGCAGTTATTGTAAAATAGTTGATCTTTTTTGATCTTGTAAGGTGGAAAGTGACAATGACAGACTAAAAGGGGAAGTCTTACCAAAGAGAGAGAAACTGGTAGAGAGTGAGAGACGTCTGAGTGAAAAAACAAATGATCTAAAAGAGGTAAAGAAAACCCTTATTTCTTTCTATTTCAAATGGATCAGTAAGGAGATGCAAGTCTGTTGATTTATTGTTTTATGTTTGTCTTGACTCAGGGAGGCAACATGGCTGAGTGGTTAAGGGCGCTGGTGTAATTCTGAGGTCCCTGGTTCAAGGCCTCCGCTCTGCCGCTAGCAGAATTTGTTTCTCGGTAGTCCCGAGTTCAAATCCTCAGTCATGCTTTGTAAATAGCCAACTGGTCTGCCAGTTGCCAGTTGTGATTTTTAACTATGTTATGTTGATTTGAAATATTTTTTTGTTTTGTTTCAGTGGCATGCCTGTAAACAAGCTAAAGCTTAGCGCTTGTATAGCTACATGCATGACCACTATAAAATAATATTTACATTACATTTTACATTGGTTTTCGCAGGCAGCAGAATACTGTGAAGCAAACAACTTAACAGCACTCCGTGATCAGTCTCTACTACTCTCATAGTGATCAAGAGAGATTATAGCGAACTTGAGTTAATCTTTACCAGGTTATATTAAATTTCAAGTCTATACAATTACATCAAATGGACTGATTACAGAGGTAAAACAAACATACATGCAACTCTAGTAGTTGTTTTGTATATGTCAGACATGTACTTCTTTATTGCTTTTTCACTCATCAAAATACTCTGTAAATAATTGACAATTTGTATTTTAATGTAGTATTCTGTATAGTACAGCTATTAATTACATTTTCCATAACCAAAATGTCCCGTACAAGTCTTCTCCCATATAAATACTTACAACATTATTGCTAGTTATTGCCATCATTTTCCTCTCCTCAAGTCAACTGTTGGTTTTCACATGATTGTCATATTTCAAAATAAAAAAATTCCTCTTTTTCTGAGGTTTTAGCTTAATTAAACAGGGTTCATCATTTTTAATAGAAAACTTAAATTTCCAAGCTTTTGTGTTGTGTGACATTAAAATGGCAGTCCAAGCAATTTCCTCAGAAAAATAGGATTTTTTTTTATTTGAGATAAGACAACAATGACAAATCTGTCATGTAGGTCAAAAGATAACTTATCTTTAAAGTTTTTGCTAACTGAACAGTCCTAACATTAAAAAACTACAATTGTTTTGGAGATCTAGGAAAAAGTTTTTGTTTCAATAATAGCCGGCAGATTTTTCTGTTACTTTCTGAGGGGAACCAACATGGCACTCTATAAATTTAGGTGAAACATTTCTTGGAATAACTTGCATATGAAAAACCACACAGACCTAAATCTTGGTGGGTTGTTTAGATATCAAACATCTATCATATCCCAGATTATTGACTTTACTTATTGAAGGGTTACAATTTTTATTTTTGATTGCATGACAATGAAGACCGGCAATACTGTATTTATAGCCTGTTCACTGGACTATTGGGCCAGATCTCAGTCAGTGTTGTGCACTTTTATATACCATGGCTCTTTGCTAGTCAAGCAAGACATCAATTTTTCTAGGGTGGCAAAGGAGGGTTATAAACATCCTGTTGCCTGTAATCTGTCTTTACATGTCATACAGTCAACCTTTCTTCTTCCTCTCTTGCACTACATTCATTGTTTTGTCCAATTCCTACATACAAATGCTTTCTCAACATTATTTCCATTTCTGTTGTAAAAAGAAAACTACTTTTACTTTTTAGAAATTAAATAAATAATTTGTTCAACTTACCAGTACTTATATGGAATAAACTGATAATAACAATCAAAGTCATTAACGTCTTTGCAGCTAGAAGTTTCCTTGCACTGTACTGTAAATATTCTTTAAGTGATGTTTACATGGTATAAGAAATATTGAGTTATTAATGGAACCTTCAACCTCCTTTCCTGTACACTTAATAGAAATCACGAAAGCAGGTAATGGGAATGATGGGCTTGACCATGTCAGTAAAGATATCTTCATGAAGAACCAATTTCATCATGAGGGGAAACTTACAAGTAAACAAAAATTTGGATATTTCTTTGCCCAATAGAGAATTTCAGGGTCAACTGAGACAAACATGATTGTTTTAACTTTCTTAACTTTTCTTTAACAAAAAAACAATGCATTTTATACCAGGGTGTAATTATGTAGTTCCTTGTGATTTATCTGATCAACTATGCCATTGATTCTCACTGTTAGGTTGTGCAACATGCATACCAAAATGCATTGGCATCATATGCCAGTTTAATATTTATTAGTGATATCAGATTCTGTTTTAAACGGTCTCTGTCTATAGCACTTTTGTAACACTACTGTTAGACAGAAAGTTCAGGTATCCATGGCTGTGTCTTGTGGCCATCTCCAATCTCACCCAAACAGCTCTTGTGGAAACCCACAATATAAGAGTCTGTGAACCATTAACTCTTGTTAGTAGTGGAATCCCTTTGTGACATCTCACAAAAAGGTATCTTTTCGAAATCATTTCCTCCAATACTGCAAATAAAAAAGAAAACTAATTTGTTGGTAATGAAAGTCATGGTAGAAGTAAATAACAAAGGAAAATATTTAATCTGCACGTTCTGACTGAGGCTCACTTAGGGATGGATATTGATAGCCCTGTTTTTGAATTTCCTGGATGTGTTCCTCAAGAGAGAACTCATCAAATTGGGATAACCTAACCTTGCATTCCTTTATCTGTGTTCAGATTGCAACTGTAGAATCCACTCCCTTGTTTGGAGTCTGCTACTTAAATTACACTGATGTAGTTTCCTTAGCAGCAGTGCAGCAGTTCTTCAACTTTGTTTATGATTGACTAACCTGAGCCATTTTGTGAAATTGCTCCACTACAACAGGAAGCATAGCAGAGACACTTTCATCAATAAGTGACTGTAAGTACTGGACTGCTTCCTCATCATTCAAGTCTAAACGGAATTTATCTTGAACCTGAGAAAAAAATATTTTTTAAACTAAAATTGATTAAACATCAAAGACAAAAATAGGATTAATATTGAATGGATGAAGAAACCTCAGGTTCTGCAAATAACAACTTAATAAAATTAATACAATCACTTCTCAGATCATTTTTTGGTAGTAAATGGATGATCTTGTTTGTGATGGACACAACATGTGTGTCAGTTTAAGGTGTCCACTTTTTTCAGTTTTAAGAAACAGTCTCTTTGAATCCAAGTGGTGGTTTCGCCCATTCAGACTTCTTCAACACTAAGAATATCAATCATCATCATCTATCCTCTTTGTGCCTCGTGGCATATAGGGCCTTCACAGAGCTTCTCCATTCCTCTTGATTGGTTGCTGCGGTCCGCACCTCCTCCCACGATCTCCAACCTGCTTCTTGCCTTTGTTTCTCTACCGTCCGCCTCCAGGTGGTTTTTGGTCTTCCCCTTCTCCTTTTACCTTCTGGTGCCCAGCTCATGGCAACATTGCAATCATCATTGTGATCTTTCCTAAGAATATGACCAATCATTTTCCATCTTCGAGACATCACTTCCACACTCAGTGGCTTCATGCTTGCTCTTTCCAGTAGCTCTTTGGTACTGACATGGTCTTGCCATCGGATTTGGAAGATCTTACGTAGGCATCTATTATGGAATACATTCACTGCTTTATCATCTCCTTTGTTCATCTTCCATGTCTCAGATCCATAGAGTAACACTGGCACTACCAGTGTTTTATACAGCCTCAGTTTTGTTTTCCTCGAGATGTTATTAGAGATCCAGATCTTCTTTAGTTTGTTAAAGGCACCTCTGGCTTTCGATAACCTGTTCTTCAAGTCCTTCATACCACCTCCCTCTTTACAAACTTTGGCCCCCAAGTACACAAACTCATCGGCATCTTCAATACCCTGTCCATTGATTATGATGTTTTCTTGGTTCCTTGCATTGATCCTCATCGTTTTTGTCTTTTCTTCGTTGATTGTGAGTCCCACCCATCTGGCCTCTTCTTCCAACCTTGTTGTTTTATCCTGAATCTGCTGCTTGGTAGAGCAGAACTATATCGTCCGGAAAGTCCAAGTCGTCCAGTTTTGAAGTAAACTTCCACCTGATACCGTTTTCACCACTGCCAACTGCTCTTCGCATTACCCAATCCATAACAATCAAGAACAAGAATCCCGACATAAGAATATCAATACAATAAAATTTACAAGAAGTGAAAAAGCCTTAAATAAGTTACAAAACAATACATGTAGCTAACAAAGAGAACAAAGAAAAAAATTAACATTAGATTACACAAGAATGACATAATAATAAAAAGATAGAAAATAAAAAATAGTGAAACACCTGCTATGAAGTAAATAAAATACAGCAACAAGATGGTGTTAATTATAACAAATCCTATTCCTGGAATTAAACTTGCACCCTTTGTTAAGTCCACGAGGTTTGAGGGTGCATAATTGAGCACACCAAAAAGCCTCTCTTGTGAGCATATATATATAGAGCAAGGTTCAGGCTTACCTTTTTAACAGTTTTATCAGGTTCTAATGCAATGTCTGGTACATTTGCATCCACCATTAGAGCAAACAGGTTTAAAATCAAGTTGGCATGTCTGTGGGGCAAACAAAAACAACAAAGAAAACATCATTCAGTTGTTTCAGATGATGTCATGTATACTTTAAGTTGCTGCAAAAATTGCATCTTAAACGATGCCTGACTGAATTCACTTGTGAAAATTACTTCTAGTTGTAAATAAAAAAAAAACAATTGCTGAACACTTTGGTGGCAATCAACTAATCATAGCTTGGCACATGACCATAACATGTGTTCCAAGAAAACACAATTGTGAAATAATCTTTCCCACTGGTACAGTAACCTACATTGCTGATTACATGTAATCCAAATACCATTGGTCACATACCTTCTCAAGTGAAGAAAAGCTGTGAAACATTGTTTCCTGAATGTTTGGTAAAACTCACTAGATGCACCCCCCATGCCTTCAACCTAAACACGAGACAATGAAAATAATTCCGAGTTATAAAATCAATTTTTACTTTTTAGGATAGTTTAATTGCTGACAGTAAAGATTAGGGTAACAGATTGAAAAAATATTAAAATTCTGTATTGTCATCAGTTTTGCTTACTATAACTATATTATTGTACATTTTTTAACTAGATAATTGCTGTCTTTTCATTACCATTTCTTTGCTCAGCTTCATTGGTGGTGGTAATGGTTTGGGATCTCTTCCAAGAATATAACCAAAGTCAATGTGAAACAAATTTCCTAAGAATGAGAAACATACAGTTAACAAGAACAGAAGAGTAAAACAGTGAATGGTGACAAGGCTGGAATAGAAAAGCTAAGCATTAATCAGTAACCACTGTAAGTAGAAAATGTGTTGGGGAATATATAAACAGGTACAATCTGTTCAGGTAGATATTTCCAGTAATTGCATAGACCTTCAACAAAATTCTTGATCGTGGTTAGTTGTCTGCTTGCCTATTTGTCAGGTATTTGATGTGTGATCACATGGGTTTCCCACTACATCTAATTTCAACTTTTTGTTACCTTCCGCACATCAATTATGTGAGCTTTAATTGTTTCCCTACAGTTTTTACAACTTATGAAAACCACTACTGACTTTTTCGCTCAAAAGAAGTTCTCAAAAGGGATTTTTAAATTTGTCATTGATACAATTAATATTATTGGCAAATTGGACCACTATAACCTTTTAAGCAAAAAAAGAAGTTCATCTTAAATGGCCTACCGGTACTTTTAAGCTTCTCCAGGTTTCTTGTTGGTTTTGAGTTACCTGATTTGGTGAGAAGTAAATTGTCCAGATGTCTATCTCCTACACCCAGGATGTATGTAACAACACAATATCCAGCTACAAGACAAAACAAAGTTCTATCATCACAAATTTCAGATTCACTGTACTTGTGTTAGTGATGTACTACATTGTAGGTCAAAAGAACCTGTTCTTTCACTAAGTCGGCAAAAAAAAAAGTGAATAAAAAAAAGATATGATTACTCTTGCCATCTTGCAAACTCTCATATTCACCAGTTGCTGCTTGTTCATTCCTAACAGTTTGTCAGTTCCCTTTTATACTCCTGATTAAGGGCTGGCTGGAGAGTAGAGTACATTGGCCAAGAACTCAGCACAATGACCTTAGCTAGCACCCAAATATCACAGACGTTAAGAAACCTTTTGCCACCAGTATGCATGATTGATCTTACCACAACTTTTGACATAAGTATCCATCACCTCTGGACTGATTCCAAGGGGTGCGCCTTCACATGGAGCATGCCTGCGAAAATAGTTCTGAACAGAAAGAAAAGTATATTAGTCCAAGCATTTTCTTTGCTGCACTGACAACACAGAAACATACTATTAATGGGATTTAAAGTGAAAAAGTGTCTCGTACATCGTAGCAATAATTCTCATACCTGTATACTTCTGTCTTCATCTTTGTCTAATACTTCTGCAACAGGAGTAGATTCTATGAATTGCACAAAACCTACCAAAAAAATGAAGCAATATTAGAAAGTGCTTGGATTTCCAAATTGGGTGGTGATCGAAGTATTCAGGAATGTTGAGGGGAATGCTACATGTACATGTATCACTTATTATAAAAGAAACTGACCATGATTTCCACTTGTTGCCAACACTTTGTATGGAGTCAATTTTAAATCCAAGTTTTCTTTCATTAAAAGCTGCAAAAAATCATAAGGTCATTCCAAGTAAATATACTATTTATTCTAATATACATAAAAAGTATAATACATGTATAAAATGATGTAAATAGAAAATTAACGTAAAAATTAAAGCATAAATATAAGGTAAAAATTAAGCAATAAAGAATTAATGAACAGACAAACAAAAGAAAGAAAAAGAAGCATGAATTGATGAATGGATAACAAACTCAAAACTTGTGAATTCTTCAACAGAGAATACTGAAGTCATTACATACTAACTGAGGAAGCATAGCCTGCAAGCAGACTCTCGTCGTTGGCGGCACAAGCAAAGCTGCAGACAAACAAATTGAGAGTTGGCAAGTAAGTAAGTGAGTAAGCAAGCCAGTGAGTTGTGCCAGGGCCCTCACCAGCCCGCTGACTCCTCTCTCATGACTTTGCTCATTGACTTTGCTCCTGCCGCAATGCATTAGAGCCTGCTCACAGGTTGGAGGAAGCATTGTATTAATGTAAAATAATAAAGCCTGGATGGAAGGAGGGGGACTTCATGGGGAAACTTCTTCCTTGAGAACATTTTTTGCCTCCCTACTCCTTCTCCGTTTACACCTGCAATACAGGCTAAGATTACATTATCATATACCTTATCCATAAGTCTTATAATCTGAAGAATCAGCTGATCTTGCCGCAAATCATCACCATTCTTAAAAATTGTCTGTCAAAGAAAGGAATGGAATTTAATAATCATATGTTGTTAATAATTATAGCTGATTTAAACTCAGTTGTAGCTCAACCATCACAGTTTGAAACACATTTTGTCTGATTGTTCTATTGAGAAAGAAAATCAAAATTCATGTTACTGTGTTTTTGATTGCAAGGTAGTGCACTGAAAGGAAATATAAGACATACTCCCTGAAAAAGATAAAATATTTTTACTAACAATATGGGTCTACTTGAAGTGCTCTGCAATTAAATGCTTGGCAATCAGTCAGACAATATCTTGTGCAAAGTCAAACCTTTTCACAAGTTTTTTTTTACCTGCCACAACTTATTTCTTTTAAGGCAGTAATTTTTCCTTCTGGACTGATTAGTAATACTTGGTTCTGTTTAGAGTTAGATCTAATTTATCACTTACAACATATTCTTGATCATCTGAGGTTCTAAAGGTTAGTTTAGCAGGCATGAGGTGGCTCTTAAAAAGCCAGGCGTTTTCTGCAAAAAAGCAACACATGGAAAATTCTCTCAATCAACTGCAGTCATTAGCTACTCTGCTATCTATTCATAATAACAATGATGCAAACTTCTATTTGCGAGTTTAAAGGGACACTATCATGAGCTGTGGCCACGTGTAAAACTGCTTTTTTATATCAGCTAAAAGATATGATTTAAGAGGGGATTGTTAAGGTATGTGTGTTGTTTTATGGCTAAGGGAAAGGAGATTTGTCAAAACTAAGTTATTGTGAGGTCTGTTTGGCACTATAATAAATAGTGATTCAAAACAAGTTGGCTGGAAAATGATTTTACAATGCTCACATACTTTCTTCTGGGGTTCCTACTATGATGCCCTTGATTTTGATTTCTGGGTCAAGGAGCAAAGGAATTGGCCCAAATGTGGTCAGCTCAGGGACATCAAGCAGCTCTCTTAACCTGTGAATCTGAACAAATAGTAAAAGCATTACCAATCTACATAGTAGATGTAATGAGGTTGAATTCATTACTAGCCAAGGGCAAGCATGGCCCATACTACTCAGAGCTTATCCTAGTTTCTGTTAAATGATTAGGAGTATTGCCACTCTACTTGAGTGAGTTGTTTCTCTCCTACACTGAAGCATTTTTGTCAGCCTTTTCTGATTTTGCCTGTAGCCATTAGAGTCCTTGGTGGACAGAATAACTGAGATGAAATTGCCTCTCTACCCAGCAAGCAGTGGTTTCTCCTGTGCTGAATGCTACCCTGTGATCAAGAGAGAACGTGAGGGTTTGCTGCAGGAGAAACCAACTGCTCCCAGGGTAGTGCCTTGCCCAAGAGCATAATGATTCCAGCTAGCACTTTAACCTGGACAGCTTAATCCAGACTGCAACCAGCCAACCATTACACCACTGCACTTTGCCACATGACATTGGACATGACTAACCTTTCTGTTACGATTGCCACTAAACTGGGAAACTTCCTTCATAAGCCTGACAATATGATTGACAAACTGTTGTTGTTTGCCCAACATATTTCGTCTGACTGTACACTCCCATCCACCCTGTAACAGAACAAAGACATATCACAGCTTTATAAAAGCTGTCAATATTTTTAGTAATGGTGGAACAGAGAATTAACTCTGAAGTGTAAATTTTAGTGCTGATTAAACCCATGAATAACCCACTGGGCGTTAGCCCTAGTAAAGGGAATCAGGGAACCACACGAGGCAAAGAAAAAATCTTTTGACCTCGGTGGGAATCGAACCCACGACCTCCGGATTTGATCTACCGTTACTCTGCCGACTGAGCTACGAGGTCGGACAGAGAAAGTCGGAGACGATTTAGGTGGTAAATCGCGACGAAGAGAAAGTAAGGGTACATATGAATGTTGTGCCGCGTAGCACTATGAACACAAATGGTGGAACAGAGAATTAACTCTGAAGTGTAAATTTTAGTGCTGATTAAACCCATGAATAACCCACTGGGCGTTAGCCCTAGTAAAGGGAATCAGGGAACCACACGAGGCAAAGAAAAAATCTTTTGACCTCGGTGGGAATCGAACCCACGACCTCCGGATTTGATCTACCGTTACTCTGCCGACTGAGCTACGAGGTCGGACAGAGAAAGTCGGGGATGATTTAGGTGGTAAATCGCGGCGAAGAGAAAGTAAGGGTACATATGAATGTTGTGCCGTGTAGAACTATGAACACAACATTCATATGTACCCTTACTTTCTCTTCGCCGCGATTTACCACCTAAATCGTCCCCGACTTTCTCTGTCCGACCTCGTAGCTCAGTCGGCAGAGTAACGGTAGATCAAATCCGGAGGTCGTGGGTTCGATTCCCACCGAGGTCAAAAGATTTTCTTTGCCTTGTGTGGTTCCAATATTTTTAGTAGTCTGCTAAATTTTCCTTCATGGATATCAGTGAATTTGATAAACACCAAGGTTAAGGAAATCAAGCTGTGGATAGTTGGAAGGGTGTTCTATTTTATTTTTAAAGGTTTAAGAGGAAACAAAGATTTGAGTTACAGGTAAACTACTAGCTAAGGATAAATATGAGAAACGCTTACCTTCATCAATGCGTGGCTGAATCTCCTCATTACATTTAAATACATGGCTCCTTCTTTTGTTTCTTTGCCCTCGTTACATTCCACCAATAAATACCTAGTATTAATAACGTTAAGAGCACACCAATCAATACACACATTCTTCAAATAAAACCATGAATTCTATTTACCAAGACTCTAACAACTAGCCATCTGGAGGGGGCAGCCCAGGACAGATACCCCCAGTGGATGCTTGACAATAACCTTAGCTCCAGAAGAGTTACTAGGTGTAAGTGAAGTGAAGCTAACAACTTTGTTTTTATATTAAGTTGCAGCCCTAATAAAAGGAAAACTATGCTTAGCAATGTTTACCACATTGCTGGCCAGATTAGTTGGTCTTGTGTCTATCACTGTGACAAGATGTAATAGCAAAGGGAGGTCACTTCCTAGCCAGTTATATCCACACCCTGCTTGCCAAAATTGGTGACAACCTCTCCTGGGAGAGTAAACTGTATTTTAAAAGATGCTACAATGATGTTTAATAATAATAAGTTAGGATTCAAATGTTTCTTAGAAACACCTTACCAGTAGAAATAATTTGCTAAAGTATCACTTCTGCAAGCTCTTGAAATAAGGAATGAGGCTAGATCTGAATCCTGAGTACAGAAAGAATGTAAAAGCTCAAGGAAGTAACTTTCCTTTTGTTTTCAGTCATTTAATAGGAACTGTTAGAAAGGAAAGTCTTGTTACCAATATGGTAGAATACACATTTTAGGTAATACACAGATCAGCTATTATAACATGAATCAGTAACTCCCAGTTATCAGTGATCATGAAGTACATGTAGTCTACACAAAACAAATAGTGATCCACATTTTGCAGGCAACCTTTAAAAACTTATTAGTCACTAAAAATAAAAGTTAAGTACTGACTTCCAGTTCTCACATAAAAAGCCCATTTCTTACAAGAAAACACCAAATTATGCCTACGCTAATCTTACAGTTACACTGGTTCCTCATTAATTTGATAACTTTTTACAAGAGATGATTACCGGTTATTGGATTACAGTATTATCAGAAGAGTGCATTGGCCACAATAGCAGAACATCCTTTCTTTAATTTTATCTACTGACACCTTAAAAATTATCTGAACATTCTAATACTATATAAAAAAAGGAATTTCCTTTCATTTTTGTACCTCTTCAGTATCTTTGGCTGCGGTTGTGCTGAGCTTCATTTGTTCAACATCTAACACAAAAGAAACACTGTCATAAATGATCACTACAATCAACTGTCCCATTTCTTTAATATCCAGACTGAGCCAGTCAATCTCTCAGCAGTTTCTAGTTTTCATGGATAGTTGGCCAAGCAAGACACTGTTTACGTCATTGGCAGAAGCCATGTCCAACACCACTTACACAGAGCCTTGAAATGAGATGAACTAAGTTAGAATGCCTGGGTACAAGTTTGCATGCTGTCAATCAGTCTGTAAATTATTCTCATAAATATTTATTTTTTTGTATTCATGTATGTTTACCTTGTGTTGGTGGTGACTCGGCAGTTTGACTTTCAATACTGTCTTGGAGAAGACTGTCAACTGTGTTCTCAGTGAGCTTTTCTTCTTCGTCTGATAATGCTTCATAACGTAATGCTTGGACAAGTTGAAGAAGGTAAAGCAGCAGATCCTGCCAGGGAAAAAAGATCCACATGTCAGCAGTGAATAATGCTGGTATTTCTCTTGTCTGTTCAAATTCAGTCTTACTATATCGGCCAGTCAGTTTGTTGTTAATTCAGTCAGTCAGTTGTATGGTTGGTCAGACAGACAGACAGATATTCTGTCAGTCAGTTGGCCAGTCATCAGTCATCAGTCAGCAAGTTATCTGTCTCAATGGTTCATCCAAACATTTACTTGTGCTTACATCATCATTAGCCTCCTTAAGTCTTGACACAGCATATTGTCTGACTGCTCTGTTGGTGAACTGAGATGATAATAGCTCCAAGGCATCTTCAACGTCCATTGGGTTCCATTTTCCCAAAAGTTCTAGAGCCTGGATCACACATCAATACAAAACTTGGTTACGACAAAACAATTTAACATTTTAAATTACATTTATTTGGCAGAAGGTAAATATGATTATGTACTACTAACAGTTGCCCTTAGGAGGGACGGTGGCCTCATAGTTAGTGCACTAGTTTCCGGATCAAGCAGCCTGGGTTCGAGCCTTAGCCAGGGACATCGCACTGTGTTCTTAGGCTGGACACTAGACTCTCATTGACAGTACCTCTCTCCACCCAGTTTAATGCTAGGGGGAACCCTATGATGGACTAGTATTCCATCCAGGAAGAAGTAGAAACTGTAGTTGCTTCATGCTACAGAAACCGGAGACAAGCACCACTTGCTTGTATGCACACTTCACCTTTTACCTAAGTAGCTCTTGTCAGGATTGTCAAAAAGGTTTGAGTAGGCCAATGATTTTGCTGTTTCCAAATACATTCATACAAATAGCTCAGCAGAGTAGCTGGTTGAGATCATGAAGTCATGAGGTGATTTTTCCTCACATTGGGCTTTTTTTGGACAATCCTGTCTTGTCTATACAAGGATTCTGCTCACCTGTCTAGCCTCCTGTGGCTGACTCCAATCAACACATTTGAGAAACTTTGTCAGTGCCTGCAACCAAAAATAATAATAACAGCCATGTAAATGTCTAACAGCTATATTTCGTATATTTTCTTTCACTATTTGAAGATCCAGCTGTGCTTTAAACACTTTGCCTCCTACAATGGTGACAAGTACCCTCCCCAACTGGGTCAATATTACAATCAATAAGATTTCTATTTTTATAAAAGGAAAAAAAAGAATCACAATGAGCAATAATAATAAGTTAACCTTTTTCTGATTGGTAAGATAAAATCTGAACTGCCACACCAAGTCTTTTTCTTCTGATGTCAGTACTTTGGTTGATGGGTAACCAACGATTTGCTGAAAAAAAAAAAAATTATTGATTAAATAATATTTAACAATTATTGGACGAGGTTGAGCAAAATATCATAATTTGTGAGAGTAATATAATTGATATGCGAGACACTGACAAATCACAATATTTTGCAATAACCGGGTTCAATAATTGTTTTATCATTCGATTACCAGTTTTGTTTTCATATTTAAATCGCTCTCTGACAGCTCATCAAAGGGATCTGCATTTTTCACACAAGAGCATGGTTTCAATTACACAAAACACATTTCGACAGTACTATGCATGAGCAGACCATTATTTGTAGGCAGTTATTTGCAGGTCACATGGTGGGCTCTTGGCCAATGAAAAGGAAGGGAAAAATGCATCCAACGATAAAAACAAATTATTATTGGATGACGTTCTTCTGATATCCAGAATAATCAAAGTCAAGGTAGGGGTTATCAGCTGAAACCAAAGGCTGAGGCTGATAACCTTTACCAAGACCTTGATTATTCTGGATATCACAAAAACAGAATCTACTTTATTGTTTTATTACACATTGAACAAAAAAAAAATCATTTTTGGGTCTTCACTGACGGAAAGCAACACAAGGCGTGTGAACTTGACATGATTACCCTTAGAAATCATGCACCGCAGTCATACATGGCATGATTACCCCTGACCTTGAGTGTCCTTGACATGATTATTGTATAATCTGCAGCTAGATGACGTCATAGGTGCTGATTTCGAAAATTCACTGTATGCTTTCGGCCAGTCAGAAAAGAGATAGTGAGTTCAATGACTTTGTATAACAATATTATTTAATAACTGCATATTTGGCATAAAAAGTTACCTAATTTATGCTCTACCTACAGAAGTATAACAACTGAAGGGGTTTATTTATGATTCATACATTTAGCTGATCCCTGGTTTTTGCATTTGGTTTCAGTTCTCTTGACACTGTTCCACTTCTGATACTTCTTACAAGCTTGTGATGCTTTAACTCAACAAGGTTTTCCTGAAAAAAGAATAACATATCAAATTCATACATACCTGTCACTATTGATCAAAGATGTCTGTTAAAATGGCTTTTTTTCAGGCCATTGCACGCACCATTGCTTCCATTCATGGATTCAAAAAAAGTGATCATGTGATGACACTGTGTGATGACTGGAACTTACATGTACCATCAGGAAAGTTGCTTCACAGTTTGTTTGTAAGTTTCTTGAGTTTCACAATTCTAGCAAGATACAATTCAAGATATGTTCAGAGAAGAGTTTGACAGACACAAAATCCATCGCATGGATAAGGTTTGCCTTGAACTTGCTACCTTTGAGGAAGTTGAGACAGCTGTGCTACAAACTGTAGCCAAGATATGTTTTCTATCACGTGATCATGTTTTTAAAATATGCGGCTGAAACCAACGGTGCGTGGAACAGCCTGAAAAAAAAGCCATTTCAACAGATGTCTGGGATCAATAGCATGACACACAAATTTACCATGCAAAGTACTTATGCTACCACAAATGTTTTTATATATATACATGTAAGCCACGGTCGCCAAGAAGATGAATCTCCAAGTTGAAGCTCATTTGAACCATTAACAATAAGGCAGTGAAGCTTGGGTTAAATTGGTAAAGCAAAAAGTACAGTTTCAAAAAACTAAAATGCCATAGTTATTGCAAAAGTTCAGATGAATAAACTCTTGAGATAAAGGAAATCTTACTTCCTAGGATACTCGTTCATTTTGGTTTTTATGTATTGTCACTTTACAAAACTACAGGATCTAGCTATGAAATGATGCTATTATAAAATAAACAATAAGAGCAAGGGAGAACTATATACAAAGATAGCAAGTTTCAATACCAGTAAAATTTCTGGATCTGGAACTCTCACAATCTCTGGATGAGTGCAAATATAGTCAATATCATCAGCATCCTAAATGAAGAAAAGAATATAACTGATGTCAGTTTTATGTTCTGCTTTAGAAACTCTGGTATCTATGGTAGTGAGGAACTTTCAGTATTACTACTCCACCTGGTGGGATTTTCATCCATTGCAGACTTTTCACAACAACTGCACTCTTAGATTAATATTTCAGTCAAAACAAAATTGAGAATTATTTTCTGATTCTGAATGTAGCAACTTTTAAGAAAAAAATGGAACATTCTGCACACTTCTTTGAGCTAGAGAAAGCTTTTATGTCTGTTTTGAGAAGTTAGCATAAATCTAAGAGTGATAAACCACTGCTCAAAGTAACTTTCTTTGACATAATACAGTTCACCACATTGTACTTTGATCACTACATTAAGATTAACCAGTTTCCTCACTTGATGCAATTTCTGTGTATTTCAACATTGCATGAATTGAATGTTGTCATCAGAGTCAAATTACCTGAGAATCTGAGCCTAACAGTTCTTCACTAGAAGATCTGATGAGCTCTGTGATGCAGCTAAGACCCATGAATGAATAATCATAATCAACCCGCCATTACCAACTGCAACAAATGTCTCGCAAAAGTGTCCATTTGAAAAATTCACATCACGGAAAACACATTGGCCAAATATATTTTAAAATGAAGCATTATCAAAAATACTATTCTTTGAGTGAATATAAAAAAACTGCAATTTATCAAACTGAGGAACTGCTGAAAACATTATGTAAAACCATGAATAATATATGAATTAACCTAAATTTAAAATTTTAATTTTTACACCAGCTGGTTAAGTTCTGAGCATGTATAACCACACTACAGTTGTATATGACTCTCCAAATATTAATTTCAGATCCAATTATAACACATTCTAGTAACATAAAACATAAACACATTTGAAACTTCATGCAAAAAGCACAAGGGAGGCTCAGACTAGACAAATGAGGCTGTCTGCTGATCTGATAGTCAGACATTTTGAGAGAAAACAATGCCATAAAACAGACTTGTTCTACTGATAAGAGAGGCTGAAAGACAGAATGTGTGAATACAAATAACTAATTTCTATATAACACTGGTCATACATGTGCATTGTAAATCAGATGCCTTACCATGAGAAATAATTGCTGAAGAAAATCATCTACTGTTCATGTTGGGGGAACACTGTCTTAATACTTTATAATTTATATTTAAATAAATATACCACAATAAGGAAGAAGAATTTATCAATGCAAAAATTTCAAGCTTCAAACTGACTGAGATCCCTTTTTGATAGCCATTTGCCATGAAAAAGTCTTGTTTATTTTTCAAAAATCTTAACCGTTTCATTTGCATCTCAAAAACACTAACTAGACTAATGTTTTACATTAATTTTGTTGTTCTACCTTATGAATATAAACCACTACAATAACTGCAACATTATAATAAAACTTCTCGGATAAGGACTATAAACTATAGGCCCCTTCTCTTGCATTTTCATTGTTACATGGTTAGCAGGGGATGTTAAAGAACCCAGACACTTATCAAAAAGATGATGGCACATAGTTCCCGGTGTTGCTGTCTGGCCTTGTCTCACAGGTTGGTGCTTCACATAGGGTTAAACTCATTCCACCTTCCCCTTGGACAGAATTGACCAAGAAAAATTGCTATAACTAATTGCCTAGTGGATCTGTATACTATCATTTAGACACTGACCAGCATTGTAGCCAAACTTATCAACTGGGCCATTTGCATCTTAAAAACATTTGCTGTTCTACCTAACAAATAAAAACCACCACAAGGTTGGCAAAATCATTATCTAAAAGCTTGAATTGCCTAGATTGCCTAAATTTTGATCAGCATTACATACCATCCCAAATTTATTTTGCCTATTTGGAAAGCTACCAGTGAGTACACTAATCAGTATTTTGACTTTGTGAGGAAATAAAAGAAGTCCAGAGAACTAATAAAAAACTATGTATTTTTCATTGCATTACACATGTAAATCGTCACATTGTTTTTTCTTATTATTTTCCAATAATACAAACAGAAATAGTATAGGACATTAATAATCCATAATTTTCAAAACTACATGCACAATAATATTGTGCATACATTTTCTGAATCATTGATTGTTATACCCAGAATACACAAGTTACATCTTCAAGTACAGTAAATCTTATGAACACAAGGTTGACATCTGAGGTATGAATGACTACTTAACCATAATTATTTTAAATTAGTAAAAAAGCCACACGACAGGGTAACATAATAATGCATTCCATAATTTATTTCTCACTGTCACTGGCTTTCTAGTTTTGATATAATATACACAATCACATTGTTTTTATTTCCTCCAAATAACAGACAGGAGTAGTAGGACATGAGTAATTCACCCAAAACTGTATGGCTTGCACAATATTTTATTATTGTGGATACAATTTTGAATTTAGATTATAACCAGTCAAGAATACATAATAGATCTTAAAGTACAATAAATCTTGTACTGACACAAGGTTGTCATCTGAGGTATAACTGATTACTGTAATTAGTACAAAAAGAAAGCAACAAAACAGATTTACATAATTATAATGCAATCTATTTTTCTTGCTGTCAATCTATAAAATATTGGCTTTCAAGTTTTGATAAAATATACATCATGTAAATATTAAATGACAAAATGGCTCATTTCTAACTGTTCAAAGACCACTTTGCTCCATTGGTGAGTCATCCAGTCATTTGCAGCTTACAATAATAATTATATTGATTTCTTTAATCAAATCCAAACCAAACTGGCCCTAATGTGATGGTCTACTACAAACAATTTAACGATTTAATATTGCCGGCTCACAAGTTTAAGACATTGTCCATGTGCAGACAATTGTGACACAAAAAAATATGGATAGAAATTCTTGACTAGGCCACTATATGCCCTGAGAAATAACCATCAGGCGAATAACAAGCAAATGACAATATTGTTTCATTCCTAAGCTTTGTAGAGGAGAACTGTAACAACACAGAGTTACGGTGATTTTTTAATAGTGCTACAGTACCAGTCAATAATATTGCTAAGCACATGGTCAAGTTACATGAAGCATACTGAAGTTTATATTGTGCTGCATCAGAGATGTTCTTAGAGCCTGAGGTGTAGCCAACAGAGTTTCTACATGTACAAAATAATATTGTGCAATGCACTAGCTAGTCTAGTCTACACAAAACCAACCTTTTTAAACATGTTGACTGCTTACAAGTCCTGTACCAAGTCAGGATTACATAGTCACCTATCCAAGCAAATTATCAATTGCTATTCTTTGTTTTTCAGTATGGCTGCTTGAGTTAAATATTAGCACTATTTTTGCAATCTTTCATGTATTGTATCAGGAATTCTTTGTTCTGCAACATGCTCACGTACGTAGCAAGATGTATTATAATGTTATCAAGAAACAGTATTGCCACTTACTTGGGTCCTTATAGTTTTCACTCTTAGCCTGAGTAGTGCTAGCATTATGTAGCTTTTATCACTGTCCAAGATATTAACATTCTTCTAATAAAAGTATATAATTGTTGAAGGCAAAAAATACCAACTGAGGATGCTTATCATTTCAACAACAGTTACCACAGAGTTAGCACATTGATCAACAATGATTGTTTTTAGAAGGTACCAGATGTCTTGTTCCTTTGTAAATGATTACGTAACATGATTAATATTAAAGACTAAATGATAATTTTTGAAATGCTAAATAATCTAGATGACCAGATGTTAAAAAAAGTGGCCTATTTAAAACTATATCTATCATTATTTTTTCCAACTGCCTGGCGACAACCTGACATTATTTTACTACACATCATTCTATGATATTGTTTTCCTTTTTGTAATAATATTTTATCACATTGCACATGTATAATCATGCTCAAAGTATATTTATTGGTATTTGTAGTCAAACATGAATATTCTGGAAATCCTTTTTGACAGTATTATTTAATGTATCCTTACACACAAGCACAGGCAATTTCCTGTGGGTAAACAATAATCCTGGTAAATTTTTAACAAGACAAAATGCCATGATCATGAAGATGTCAAGTTAGTTTTCTGTATTTTAATATTTTCTATGTTGACATGCCTGGGGAAATGGTACACTATTATGGCAAATAATTATTCAAATATACCTTTCTTGTTTTAACCATTTTCTCCTTTTTCTTCACTTTTTCAGCTTTTTAGGTCGATTCAATTTTTATATAAAATTTTGTATCATAAAAAGTATCCAGACCACAGTTTGATGCATTTTTAAGAATTGTATTATTATTCCATTCAAAACAAAGCTTGGTGTATAATTTATTTTCTTCATAACAATCACCATAGTAACTACATTCTATAGTAATGCTGGAAACAATCTTTCTCAATCAGCAGGACAAGAGTCTTTCTAAATGTGTTATGTGCTTTAAAACAGACATGCACAATAGTACAAAACACATCTAAAACTTAAGACAAAAGGTGTCCCAGAGACTCATGAACATTCATCACACAGCCAGTACTTGCCAATGGGAAGGTTATAAACTTTAAAAAATATGATAATGCCAGCAGTGCTTTCAGTAAGACCTGGCATTGGCTGCAGCTCAGGTGGGTATTTTGTTGTGAATCGCCAGCTATAATACAAACTAGTTAGAGGAAGTTGTTGAACCCTGTCTTACTGCCTTCTTACAAGTGCTGTATCTGAGCAGCCTCCTACTTCAAATAGATCTCATTTAAATCACTTTGAATAATAATAATAGCGTGAAGAGTGGAGAGTGGAGAGAAGAGTGAAGAGACAAGAGCGAAGAGCAAGGAGCGAAGAGTGACGAGCGACGAGCGACGAGTGAAGAGCGAAGAGCGAAGAGCAAAGAGCGAAGAGCAACAAGTGAAGAGTACATGCATATCTGTATAAAGCCACGTGGAAGGTTTGAACAGCATGCCAAAATGCAGGAATATGCCAAACTGTGATGGACTACATGTAGCATCCCATCTGGGGGAGGGAGGGGCAGAGTACCAATAACCTACATGTAGCTGCTTCATGCTACAGAAAAAGGAAATATGTGTAACTGCATGCTTATTGAGCAATTTGCTCCTAATCATTTGGACTGTGTAGCTCAGCCCAGTGACGTTCCCTGTGACTTTCCCTGCTCTACATTCATTTAAAAATGTGCAGGTTATTTATTAATTACCTTCTCAAAATGTACCACAGCATACTCCAAACCATCGTAATGGACTCTGGGAAACTTGATCATCAAAAACATGAAATTGGAGTTTCGCTTTTCCCTCTTTAAAGAAAAAAAACATGACGACTGTTTAGTCTTCTCTCTCGCTCAGATTGAGTTCTTCTAATCAATTGTTTTAAAAATATACTGTAACAATGTACATTTAATATAATCATTACTAAGCATCAATAATGCATCGTAAATTTTGTCACTTTAAAGAACCATTTAAATGAAAGAAAACAATCGAATTATGAAAAACCATCTGACCTCATTCACCATTTCAATTTCTCTAAATGTCAATCTGTCCAGCCAATCAACCTTTAACATTCGTCCCTTGTGATGTTTCTTGCTAAGCTGTAATGAAAGTAAATATACTGTAAAGTAGACAGGGATCAAAGCAATTTCCAGGATTTTAATATAGTTGACCCGAATATAACAGTGATTCAAAATAACAATTCTGGTGAAAATATTATTTTTGAAGCTCTGTGTGTAAGTGGAGGTGTAGTGACTTCATGGCTAGTGTACGTTCGCCTGCAGATTAAGTGGTCTGGGTTCAAGCCCAGCCTGGGACCATTGTGTTGTGTTCTTGGGCAAGATGCTTTAGTCTCACAGTGCCTTTCTCCACCCAGGTGTATAAATGGGTACTGTAAAGTTAATGCTGGGGGTAACCCTGTGATGGGTGTCCGGAAAACCCGAATAGCGAATAGTCACAAATTGTAAATAGTACAAAGCATGGCGAATAGTTGCGAATAGTCGCGAATAGAGGCAAATAGTGGTGGGAATAGTGATGAATTTGGTACCCAGTATCGCAGTAAGGTGGGTTCAGATTTTCCCGCTAAAAAGCATAGATGCTAATCAGGAAAAATTAAAAGGTGTTTGTAAATGTAATTTCTTCTGTTTTCACCACTGCAAAAACGTAAATATGTCTTTATTAAGTTATCCTTGTGTTTTCTGTTTTTTTTTTTAATCTCGGCAATGGACAGCACGAGCCTGAGTCCCAAGGAGAAAAGGTAGTAAATCCACTGAAATTCTGTTGCTTATTTGGATAATCAATTAACCCAGCATATACATGTAGCTTAGATGTTGTTGTTTTTATAACTGGTTATCAGAACAGCTTGTTTGCATCTTTTCAGTTGATAATCTAATCACGCACACAACACTTGCCTTGCATTTGTATTTTATTGTTTTTTTTTTTCACAGAACCTGCTTGGTCGAATCTACAGCGTCCGTGGACAAACACTATTGCTCCACGTGATCAATTTCAACAAATCTATATCAGTGCTGAACTAAAGTGGTGACTATTGACAACTGTTTGTCACTATTCACTACAACTATATGCCACTGTTCGCTATAATTCGCACTATTATTTTGAGACTATTCATATTATTCATACTACCGGTATTTGCTCTTCATGACTATTCACTATTCGCTATTCGGGTTTTCCAGACACCCCCTGTGATGGACTAGCATCCCATCCAGGAGGAGTAGAAATACTCCTAGTCGCTTCATGCTACTGAAACCGGAGATACATGTAAGCACCAGCCTGATGGGCCATGCTAGAAGAAGAAATCTACAGTAAGAAACTGATTTTCTTAGCTACCACGACTACATGTGCACCTACTTTGCTTGTTTTTGTATAATTATGATCGTCTCTTCAGTCTATACATATTCATATTATGGCAAACCATATATCATGTTTATTAATCTTTCACTATCATTTTACCTTAGCTAATCTGCTCATCTGGTCTTCACCAGTCGTGGATTTTCCTGGAGTGGAGGTTGGTTTTCCTCCATCAGCTTCCACACCAGGCCACACTTTAAGATCATGCATACCACGACGCTGAGTCCTACAGGAACATGTAACAGAAAACTCATTATCATATTTACCACACATGTAGTTAAATGTAACTAATTTCACTGCTTAAGTTGTACGTGTATAACTACGATGATCAATCAATCATCTCTTTCCCTGCAGTTCAAATATATGATCTTTCATATATTCACTTGTAGTCTTCACCATCTATCGGTATATTACGAACTCATAATGTGACCAACTCCCAGCTGGCTTGATTAGCTCAGTTGGTAGAGCACTGCACCAGTATTGCACAGGTCATGGGTTCAAATCCCATTCAGGCCTGATCATGTCTTCATATCTTTCTCTGCAGATGAATATATGATACAAATATATGATCTTTCATATTATATTCACTTGTAATTTGTAATGTAATTCACTTTGTTGTTACTTACCCCAGTTATCCTATACAAGAGGCACTCAAGAAAATAATTTTCTGATTTTTTACAGCATCTAGTTAGTTACACACCAAGTGACATCTTGGGAATCAGTGACAACTCACTCTTAACCTCACACCTCTAGGCACCTAGAAGTCCTTGTTTCAAGTCTGTTGCTCCTGTATTATTAATTTTGAGATGCCAGGAAATGTGCAACTACATTTTAAGCAATGTATCAGGGCTAAAAAAAAAAGTGCTGTCCCATCTTCCAGGACAAGTAGATTCTCCTTCTGGGCAAGTAACTTTTCAAGCAAGTCATGTGCCAACCAAATCATTAAAAGAGCAAACTAAGACTTGCCCAGGACAAGCAAAATTTTAGAGCTGCTTGTCCCAAGGGTAAGCTCGAATTCAATTTGTTTTTGCTACTCGTCCCAAGGGTAAGCTCAAATTCAATTTTTTTTTTAGTCCTGATGTATGTGAAACTATATTCTAAATTCAGATTCATATATGTGCAGTTACCCATGTTTTCCAAAGAGGGACACAGTAGTTCCTCCCACTGGGATGGCTTTTCTTGGTCCATACACATCCCAGATAGTGAAGCACACCTGGGCATGACGGGGTAGATCAGGATACTTTATGGGTAACTTAAGCCATTCATTCCAACTAGAAAAAAAAATTCCAAAATCACATGGTGAAATAACTATTATTTTGTGTATGTAGATTAGACGTACATGTACATGTGGTCTAACAGCCTTGCCAGAATCATTGTGTTATGCACTTGGGAAGACAATCAAATTCACATGGTGAAATAAACTATTCTGTGTTTGTAGACTTAGTTTGCACATTGGGTGTATGTCAGTGAACAGCCTTGCAGTATCACTGTGTTGTGAACTTGGGCAAGATAATGTTATAGTACATGCACCTCACCTGGTCCACATACTAGATTGAATAGATGGGATTCAGGAAATCATAGTTATTGAAATCTAAAATAAACTAGAATGTGCTCCATGGAATTAAATGTGTATAGTAAATTTATTCTTGTCAGTTCATGTTATGAACAGTAGAGAGCAGACTTTCTTTAAAGTGCCTATAACCCCAAAAACTTTTTTTCGTTTCGTGAAATCTTTGCATGGAATTAGGAAAAATGCCGCCAAAATTTTTGCAATCGGTTAAAACCCGAATTTTTTATGAATTTTTAAAGATCGTAAAAAGCGCACTTTTTCAAAACACGACCGAGCAGCAGAATCGCTTAAAGAAGTCTGGGTATAGCGCGATTTGTGACGTCATTCCAGGCCTTTAATCGCCTTCTTGTTTACGACAGAGAAAGAAAGACGCTTTGGAAAGTCCGGAAACTTGTGTACCCAACGCTCGAAGCTCGCAAGTCGAACCTGTGGCGAAACGTCGTAGAAAAAGCAGGGAGCAGGCCACTTTTTCAACCGTTGTACTGATTGCTACAGAAGCAAGACCGCAAGCAGCAGTTCATGTATCGGAGCCACTTGATGCGTAGACATCTTCTGGTTCATATGACATCATCTTTGTTGTCTTCTTGTTCGCTCGCGTTTGATCACACCTCGACTTCTAAGTCGTACTCTACCTCCGTTTCTGCGGCCTCGGAATCCAAGCTTGAATCAAGCTAGTATCGCTGGACGACATTCTCAATTGATGTGATTATTACGTATTTTTTGAGTTGAATAAACGTTCTTTCAACAAAATACTGAACGCTGAAAACACCGAACCCGTAATACAAGGACAATAACCGAAGCGATGCGAGCAAAGGCCTGGAATGACGTCACTAGTCCCATTCTCCGCTTTGCTCGGTCGTGCTACAAAGAACGCTCACTTTAAAAATTCATAAAAAATTCGGGTTTTAATCAATTGCAAAAATTTTTGCGGCATTTTTCCTAATTCCATACAAAGATTTCAGGAAACGAAAAAAATTTTTTGGGGTTATAGGCACTTTAACTTAAATATTTACCATCACAGACAAGACAAGGCAGCTTTAACAGACTCTTTGGCCATAAACTGTGCATGTTCAAGAAATGCAAAATGTTGAGATTTGACAGCAGGAAAGAAAAATTAGCAACCTTGTTCACAGGGTCTCTCTTCTTTGCACCAGTGAGGAATGAGGAATGAGGAATGAGGAATGAGGGAATGAGGCTGGGGAAATTGCAAACTTGCACAGGAAAACATACATCTGTTAAATAAGTGAAAACGAACAGATGGTAAAGAGATGGTAACCGGCTTCTGTAAGCATTTTAACAGTTATGGAAGGCATTCAAATAGTTGACTCCCCAACTCACAAAGGTAATCAATCGTTTTAGGCAAGTTCAAGTTGTTAAATTTTTAGGAGTATTTCTAATGGTTGCTTGACCAGACGGCAAATGTATGACAGTCAAAATTATTAAGTTTCCATCCTTGTGATAGTGTTGAATTTTGCAGTGCTTCTAGTGGTTGAGGTTGACAAGATTTCTATGTGTTCAACTTACTTCCATCTTGTACTGAATGGTTTATAAGATGTTCTTGTAGGTAGACACAGTGGCTGACCATCCGCAAATACTTGGCAAGTGACATACAAGTCTGAACATTCACTAAAAATAAGCATAATCAAGATCAAGTTTAGACTCTTTGATAGTATTGATCTCTGGGCTACCAAATCTTGTTATCAGTACAAAGAAGCTTGATAGCGGAGCTCCGGCGGCCGAAGGCCGCCAAGCGGAGCCCCATACCCATATTAGGAAACTGAAGGGAACCCATGAACTGATTTTCTCATGTGTATCATGGCTAGCGGTATTGCTCGTGGGCGCGTACGCACGACGACGACGACGACGACGACGACGGTGGTGGAGTCGCGCAACATGGCGGCCACAATTGACACGTAAACCAAAACGAGGCTTCAGTTTTCGCGGGCTTTCCTTGTAGGTTGACAGAGCACATGTACCCTTGGTTTAAGCGTCCTTTAGACATCCATGTTGCAGTCAATTGACACCTGTCAAAACAAGGAATCCGCTGACCAGTATCACGTGACCATATCGCGGGCTCAAGTTCAGGGCTCATCGAGGTCACGTGTTTTTTTAAAGTTGACCGCTGCCCAAGTGCTGCTTTTTTCGATCAGATCGCGGGCTCATGTCAGGATTAACTTGCTGTAAACAGCGTAGGGTTGGTAGGAAGCCGGTTAACGCTAACCCAGGATTAAAATTTAACCGAATTATAACCTTTTCTTTTGTACAAAGTTTTTTCACTGCTTTTGTTTTGCGTATTTTGCTTTCATTAAAATTCAAAACACAAAAACAATATACAGAAAATCTCACCGCAAAGTTACAAAACTCAAATGAAAATTCTACTTTATCCTCGGCTAGTTTGATCGGGCTCTGAACAACCCGGCCCAGGAGCTACGCTTTTAGGCTGGCCTAAATCTATATATTATTTTATCCTTGACAAAGGGTTGAACCTGTACACTAGCAGATTCTCTAGTGCAATTGTCTAGGAGGGACATAATCAACAACATTATTTAATGGTTAGCTAGACAACTAAACTATAATTTACTTCAGTCTGACCAAGAGAAAGTGGGTCAGGACACATGAGTGGGGGGGGCAGGGGGGGGGGGAGAGACCGAAAAAAGGCATGGAAGTACACATCGGAGTAAGAACTATGGAGAAAAGAGATTTGAAATTAAAATAGTGAGTTGTGACCTCCACTCCTGTACATGGCAGAGTTCAGTAGGGAAAGTTGATTTCAGTGTGCATGCAATACCCATGCAGGAACTGAGAATGATGAAGATGTTAACTCACTTGGCTACAGGAAGAGTACCAGTACTATAGTTTGGGTAAATGTACCTTTAGACCCCATGTGTGTCACAAGATGCCAAGAAAAATGATAACAACAACAGTCTCACTGGTTTAGTTTAAAAAATATATAATATTATGCAAGATAAAATTACATTGTATTTCACCTCTCATAAGCTCCTGAGTATCTCAATTGTGGATCATCTAACAGCTCCTTGTAACCTTTACGTTCTCTTTTTCCTTCTAATGTACATCTAAAAAAATGTGGTTAAATGATTTTATAATCAGTAGTGGATGGTGATATTATTCATCTTCAAGAGATGACTTGTCTAATAAGAGCAGTAAGAAGGAACACTTGACAACTTTAATAATGTATCTAGAAAGCTTAGCCAAGGGAAAATCCTCTGGATGTTTTGGTGGGCTTTCAAAAGTAAGTGGCCTTCTTGAGAATGATAAACAACAAAATCAGGTATAGGGAGGAAAACAGTGAAGCTAAAACTGACTGTAATCACTTTAAAATGGCCTAAACAATACATACACAGCAACATAATACACAAAGGAAGTGAGAGAGGCATTGTTACTGAATTTCCTTTCCCATACATATACCTTCCTATATAAACTCTTGTATTTATTTGTTTTGCAATGTTGCATAATAACACTTGCACAATGAGCTTGGGATACCAGTACCTAATCAACATCTTCAATGATACAGAGGTAAATGCATTGGACTAGGGACAGGAAAGTGAGTTTTTTCGCTTGGGTAAATCACACCACTTCCTAGAAAATTGACAAGCTTGCCCCTGTTTTGTCATGAATGGTTGTCACCCAATCTACACATGCACATATCTGAAGTAACATATTGTTTCTATTTTTGAATTGTGCAGTTCCAGAAAATATTCATACCCACCCCCCTCCTCCCACAGAAGGGATTGGAATTTCCTGGTAGTAGGGGGTCTTAGAAAAATACCTTCCGTGGAGGAGGTATGGATATTTTCTGGACCAACACATTATTGTGAACTTGCAGGGTGCTTACCATTTGTCAGAGTAACCGGTTGGGAAGGGTTTTCCAAAACCAGCAAACCAACTGAACGGGATGGTACTTACCATTTGTAATTTGATTTCTCTTAAGGTGATTCCCGGGTAAAAGAACCCGCTATAGATTTCCGATGAAACTTGGTATGGTGTCATTACAGTACAAGGAGATGTTAAAAACGTAATAAAAAGAGGGGGTCACCGTGCTTGTTTTCATGCCACGATGCTGACAAATATGGTTATTTTGGTGACTTTTGGTTATCTCAGTGCGCAACAAATAAGCGCGATTATTTTTCAATGCGGCATGTTATATCACACAGAATTCGACTGTCTTTGATTGCTTATTCATCTACGTCCCAGAAGAAATGGCTTCAAATACCCTGCATTATTAACTGATATTTTTATCCTTTAAAGGAAACATAATTTGGACTTGCTCTAATGGGCCCGTTACGTCTCTATCTGTAGCGTTTATTTCATTTGCCAAAAAAGTAGCCATAGATTTCTGCCAAATTTTTTCTCAGTTATTGCCGATATTGTTCTCATTGAATTTATAAAATAAAAAGTGGGGGTCACCGTGCTCGTTTAAGAGGAAATTAGCTTTTATCTCGCTATTGAGCTTAGTTTAAAGGAAATCTCTTATGTTTTGTACGCGCGCGTGCTCATGTGCGCGCACTGATGACACAAAATTCGTGCGCAGTAGGAATGCGCAATGCAAAACTCGGGAATCACCTTAATTGTTTTTGCTGTGATAAAAGACTGGAAACTGGAAAATTTAGCAAATGGTAATGAAATTCTGCTATTCTGTTCCGAACGGGAAAAGTGGACTACCTCTAAAGGTAGTCTACAATTTCCGAACGGATTTTCCGGAAAATTACTGTTCCAATTGACTTACAACCGAAATTTCCGGATTTTGTGGCTAAATGGTAAGCACCCACAGTAAGCTAGCCTGCGTGGCAGGCCGTAGGGCTAGGGAGGGAAAGGGAGGTATAGGATTGGGAGGAGAGGAGGAAGGAACGGCCTGCAAGGACGCTATTGTTTTCTTCGTTTTTTTACGTCCACCAGACGAACGTAAAAATCCTGATTGGTCAGATTTAATTAATTACTTAATTCGTCATCCTGATTGGTCAGCGACCTGTCATTCAAGCCATTTAAGAGCATTGGTTTTCTCCAGGTCTTCTAGCATTCATTCATTCAATATGGCGGATGGCGCGAGTGACCGGTTGAAGTATTGCTAGCGGAAACGCTAAGATCTTTGGAGGAAAGTGGACTTGAATTCGCCTTAAAGGCAGAGCAGAAGAAAGCGATTAGACACTTGTTTGAAAGGATGTTTTAGCCGTTTTACCCACAGGCTTCGGAAAGAGCCTAAATTTTTCAGCTTCTTGTTTTGCTCGCGAAATGAGCAGGATATTCTGCATCTTTATTAGTCATTACGCCTCTTGTCAGTATCATTGACGACCAGATAATGGAAGTAGAGGCCATGAATTTGACGGCATGTAATTTGGCTCAGAAGCTAGATAGTTTACAAGACATCGAAGGAGGCAAATTTGAGGTTGTCTACGCATCGGCAGAAAGTGCCACTAGGATATTAAGCGATGACAACTTTAACCGCGGCTCCTTTCGACATATCCAAATCGTCAATGTTGTATTTAGACAACACATTGCTATGTAACGCTCTAAGAAATTTGTCGTTTTTTTCCGCGGTCGGCAAATTGCAGAGATTTTTTACCCTTCACACTGGACGCTTCCATTACTCTTTGGTCACTTTTTGTATCAGGAGAATTAGTTCTCACACTTTTGCGATTATGAGGACTGCCGCGTGTTGTAGGAGACAAAACATCAAGCAATTTTCTTTTGGCACCTTCGGAATCAGGCTCCTTGTTTTCTTCTCTCTTTTGGGCTAAATGTATTCTTATGAATTGGAGAAGTTCACCCAAGTTCTTTATCTTCCGATAACAGGCATTGCAAGCCACTTGCGAATCGTTGTCAGAAGCAATCACGGTTATCCCAACGTTTTTCAAAGTTTCGCTTAAAACAACTCAGAATGTTTCTTTTCTCACCGAAGGTTTAAAGATATTTACACAAGATTTTGCCACGCAGTTGCCATATGTCACCTTAAGATTCACCTGGCAAACTCTGCAGACATCGTTGCAATTGTTTTCTTTTTTTGGCCGGCCTCTTTTTGCTTACCCTGGGTGCCAGAGGGTTTTTTTTCGTAGAGAAGCTGCGATTGTGGGCAGCGAAGCCGCGATCGAGATCCTGGCGAAAACAAAACCAGGGTTTTTTTTTCGCCAGGATCTCGAACGCGGCTTTGCTGCCCACAATCGCAGCTTCTCTACGAAAAAAAAAACCCTCTGGCACCCAGGGTACTTTTTGCTTTTTCCATCCTCCATTATTTCATTTTCTCCCGCAAACAGTGAAAACAAGAAATACGAGAACCTCTTGGTGCCTTTACACTTTGCCGCGAAAAAGCGGCGTAATTCTGGTTGGATAATTTTGACAGCCAGACACTCCACAGTTGAGTGAGTTTTGCATATTTAATTAGGAGGCGGAATGAAGAAAACAATAGCATCCTTGCAGGCGTCACCTACCCTCACACTCACCCGTCACGCTCACTCGCTTCGCGCAGTCGTTTTCTCCTTTCCCTCCCCTTCGACGCCGGCCACGCAGGCTAACAGTAAGCTTATTTTATCTACCCACCCACTTAACACAAACGAGCAACGTGCTGTTTGGACGTTTACAACCTATCAAAATTACTTTTCAGATAATATATTATGGCTACCGTTAAAAACGATGCAGAAGTAAGGGTTAATTATCGTGCTGCCATCAGGGTGTTTGACAGAGCAAGACAGTTGCAATTTTATCATGTCATTTTCAGTTAATGAAAAACATGTCAAAATGTCCTCCATCTCCTCCACTTTTTTGGTAAAAAGCTGAAGCAAAACATTTAAATTCTTCCAACTTACACTTTAAGCTCAAGATTTGTGTCCAGATCACAACTGTAAACATAGTAAAACTTTTCTTGGTTGGAGTTTGGATCCACCATTTTTGTTTTGCTCCCGCCACTTGCGTCCGCGTATTACTTCAATCGCGGTCTTCGTATGAAAAATATGCGCTACCTATGCGCAAAAGTTGACTGCGCAATGGTATTTTCAACATGGCGGACGAAGTCGTGGTGTTGTGTCTCAATAAAATTTATAATGATCAGCTGTAAACTTCAACGAAAATAAGTAAGTTTAAAAATGACTCGTTTTGCTCGTGCTTCAAAGAAGACAAGTCTGGAAGCAACGCCATGGCACGAGCTTGTGAATTCAGGTGAGAATTAATTTACCAAACGCAATAGCAGGCAAACACTTACGCAAAATACACGTGTTCGAAACTCGTCAGACTCCTTTCAAAAATGATTCACTCATGTAAAGACTTGTATTTAATTGCTCATTTGCTTAGAAAGATTAGAAGTCGACTGTTTAATATTTTGCTGATAGGTGGTCATGGTTCAAGAACAAACATGGCCGGGAAGAAAAGAAAGAAGGACTCAAATTCTGATGAAGAGACTGTGACGCTCAAGATCTGTAGAAAATCAGAAAATGAGAAGGTTCAAAGTGTAGGATTCGGAGATGAATCAACAGTGAGAACCATACCTAGCAAGAAAGATTTCAAGAGAAGAAACAAACCAACATTCAATCCTGTGAAAGATAATGGTGAAATAATAAGAAAGAATAAGAAACATGGAGCTAGGAGTGACACGCATAAACATACTGTAAAACACGAGAGCAAATTACCTACCAAAGCAAACAGGACAGAAATTTTGGATAAAAAGCTTGAGGCAAGAAGGAAGCGGAGAGCAAAAAGAAAGGTAGTCATCAAATTGCTGAATTTCATTTCCTAGAGTATTGAAAACCAAATGGCTCCACATGACTAAAACCTAAAGCACTTAGATGTCAAGTGAAAATACTGTATGCTGCAGAATAGGTAGAAATAATTGATTTGTAGTTTCTTCATTCAGTGATAGCAAAACTAATTTTCCCATCCATTTTAAAATGACAATGTAGACATGTTTCCATTGCCGTCAAACTGGACATTTAGTTGCCGAGTGCCCAGTAGTTCAAGAAACTGAGATGGGTGTCGGCAACTGCTACAAATGTGGATCCAGTGAGCACACAACTAAAAGCTGTACTAGCAAATCAATGAGTGATGCAGGTAAGTAAATCACAGAATAATAGTGTTTTTGTTTTATCTTTCCAGCCCTTCAAACTCAGAATTGTCAACATTCAAATTCTCTTTTCTAGTCACCATATATTTATTATGGTGTTAGTAAAAGAATTGTCAAAAAATCCACACATTTTCTCTTTGGTGATTGTGAGAAGGAATAAGATGTTGATCTTTTGCTTTTGTTGTTAGTGCTTTGGACTCTACAGTAGTTCAAAAATATTAGCAGACTGGGGTCCCTGTTTTGTATTCTTGGGCAGAAACCTTAGGAGGGGACTCCTTTTTGTAAAGGTTGCAGATGCTTGTTGTTTGCTTAGAGTTGTTAGATCATAGATTTTCATTTTTGGTCTCACTTAAGATGTTCAGGATGCAACACCACTATTTTTAGCTGTCAAGTTATCTTTTAGGGTTGCACACAAAGAAATAATAAGCAAAACGCTGTCCGTCAGTTTTAAAGTGGTAATCTTTTGAGTAAAATAAAGCTCAAGCCACACACAGGTTGGTCTTGTTTAGTGGGTAACCCTAACACTGATCCCCTGTCCGCGAACCCCCAATACAGACCTGGTCTGTGGACTACGCTATGGACCGGTCTACCGACTACCCCTACGGACCCCCTCTATGGGCCACCCCATAAAAAGCCTGACAATGATGTCTAAAAGCTGTTTTAAGTGTAAGGAGATGCTGATGGCAAAAAGAGGGAAAGTTCGTACCTTACATTCATGGCTCAATCTGGCTATGGAAGATGTGTTTTTAGGGCATTTAAGCTTGTTTGTTTCTGTAATTGTGAAGCCTAGAACAAGTTTTTGAACAAACGGGAGAATGAGCTGAACAAAATGGTGGAGCACAAATTTCAAGGCTTCCTGGAGGCTTCCCGGTCTTTCATATATAGCCACGGCAAAGCAAATGGTAACATGGAACGATATAACTGTATTGTGCTCAAGCCTGAAACAAAATCTGTTACATTTGCACAATGTAAAGTTCAAAATTTAGCCAAGACGAGTAATCTATTGGACAGCACGTAAGTGAGAATTTTATTTACTATTTTTATTCTTTTATGGGGGGTGTCTGTAGAGGGTGTCTGTTGGGGTAGTCTGTGATCTGGTCTGTAGGGTAGTAGCCTGCAGACCTGGTCTGTAGTGGGGGGTCTGTGGACCTGGGGTCAGTTACCTCTTGTTTAGCAGTTTAATTCAAACTAGGTGACAAGCATCCCTAACATTTTTACAAGTTAAAAAATTTGCCTCCTGCATAAGAAACCGTACAGTGCTTCTCTACTCCAAAGACTTCTACTGGTCAGGGTGACTTGACAAAATTCCAGGAGACCTGCGATGGATTAGTATCCCATCCTGCATAGTGTATTTTCACCAAACCAATGAAATTTTGTTTCCTTTGACACAGCCTTTCCTTTTGCCAAGTGTTTTATCTGCTTGGAAACTGGTCACATAGCAAGGGAATGTCCTGACAATCCTAAAGGACTTTATCCAAATGGTGAGACCAACAAGTTCATATATTTTATTACTGGTAGAACTTCTTTCTACTTTTTTTGAATTCCTTATTCAAAATCAAGAAAACAATGGTTTAATAATAATAATAATAATAATAATAATAATAATAATAATAATAATAATAATAATAATAATAATAATAATAATAATAATAATAATAATAATGAATTTATTTCAGTGTCAAACTTCTAGCTACAATCATGGACAAAAGTCTTGGGACAAACTTGCACTTTTGGTGCTTTTGCGAACGTGCCAGACATGAATACAACTTCACCTCCCTAACCTTGCCCCCACCCCACATACAATGTTGAAAACTAGTACCTGAAATTTCACCTGATTTTCAACATTGTATTGGGTGGGGAGGAGGGACGGCAACACGTTTTTAAAAGGATAGCAGCGCTTTTTTCAAACTTCAGTTGTAAAACACAGATAATTTGTTACATTACATAAGTGTCCCAAGGACTTTTGTCCATGATTAGTGGCTTGCAAATGCAATGAGCAGTTGCAGTGAAGGGATTTGATCTGAAAGTTGCAGTATTACTGGTCTTTGCACCTTGTTTACATTAAGATGATCTGTCCTCTCCCTTACTCCCTCATGTTGATTACTGACCAGTGAATTTTATCTTGTTTCCAGGTGGGGGATGTAAAATTTGTGGATCAGTGGAACATTTTAGAAGAGACTGCCCTGAACTGATACAGCAAAACAAAGGTAAAAAATACCTTGTGAAGTAGTTTTACAGTAGTTTTCCTTGTGATGATTAATTTGATCCCATTTAATGTGAGATCACTTGTATATACGTGTAGTAATATTCTTGATTTTTCATATTGTTGTTATCATTACCTGTGTGTGGGATAAATTGTATGCCAAACAGAGATGTGTGTTGGCTTGTGTGTTCAGTTAAGTGCAACGGTACCATATACTTGACACACTTTTTACAACAGCAATGTACCCATCTTCTGAAAGGCTCCACAAAGTGGAGGTCAGTTATCCTCACTTTCAGTGTGTGATCTATTTGCTTTCTGTAGTTTCAGTGACGACTACACATGCTCAATATATCAAAAATAAAAAGGGATATCTTAGTGCAGATGCTGAGCTGGAGGACCTTGAAGGAACATCTCACAGAGCACCAAAGAAAAAAGGACCTCAAGTTGTCAAGTTTTAATATTTATGCTGAAGGAAAATATGATTCTTGTATACATGTATATACATTTTGTTCTCTTTTATGTTTCTTGTGTGAAAATGTTATCAGTATTTGGAAGGTTGTGTAATAGAAGTCACAGCTAACTTGTAGAATTTATTAACACAGTCATTTAGTCCAGTCATCTGTCCGTCCATTAAGCTTACAGCTATTTTTTTTTGACAAATGCAAGTAATTATCTTCTCTCTAGTACTAACTTTGGCATATTCTAATTTGCCACCATCATGTACATGTGCAGATTGAACTACATCAACTTAAGAGCAATATTGTAATTCTTCATTCAATATTCAATATTCATTTTCAAGCAGGCAGTGCAAGATCAGTGAAAGAAAATTGTTGTCAAAGACACGTTTCTGCCAAATTCAAGAAGCTGTCATTCAAAGAAATTAACTATTGTTAGAAAGTAACCCAAGCATCAGTTATTGATAAAAAAATTTGCTCCCAAAGGAAACTTTGACAATCAGAGACAAGTTGAATATTCTCTTGAAGGTTTTTGTCAAAGACTGAGACAACACCATTCATTATATTGTAATCAGAGGCCTTGCAAATGGTTATGGTTAACCATAATAAAAGTGGCTTTTCTTGAACTTATATTGTCTTAGCAGTAGCTGGAGATAAACACTGTATGTGACTCATACATGCATCAACTTGTAACACACCCTTGGTCAGACACGGGCTTTAATTCACCAGCTGTGAGGAAGATTTTACCTGCCTGTTTCTCCTATAAAGGGGTTCAGTTCAATAGGTTTTGCCTGCCAGTGAAAACCAGTTTTTTCCTTCTAAAACAGTAACAAAACCCCTCTAGACAATATACACTAGCACAGGCATTCAGCTGTATGGTGTAAAACATGATTATAATATTGCACAAACCCCAATGTCCCAGCTGTACTGGGTGCAGATGCAAAATAAACCGAAGTGTGAAAACACTTCTGAGTCAGTTCAGTTGTTTGTGTCCTTCAAGAAAGATATAACTTTCAATGGTCTTGCACAGTATGAGGTCACTGGTTAGTCCATTTGGGGGGGGAGGGTGGGGTGAGGTAATGGTTTGATCAATTGCATCTTGGAGAGCATTATCCCCTTATCTCCAGGGGGATTAAGAATGAGCAGGGATTTCTGAAAGGTTTAGGTGTTGTAATTTGTTAAGGTCTTTTCTTAAATATCTTGAACAGATACATCTGACATCAGATTAATCTCAAGGGTATTGAAAAGGTACATGTATGTAGTGTATTTACCGTGGGTATGTGAAAGGGACGCCACTTTTTGGAAGGTGTATTGAAGGATGACATTCTTTGTCAAAAATGCTATAATAAAAGGATGAGGACTTGAGATGTTGAGGTTACTCTTCCAATTAGTCTTGCACCATTAATTTCTTCAATTTATCTTTTATTTACCCAAAAACAAGCAAATTACATGACATTTGTCAACAACCAGTATCCTAAGCCCCATTGTTGCCCGAGGCCAACAAATTACATTTGTAAGCAAATGACTTGACTTGCTGACTTACATCACTAACCAGTACCCTAAACACACCATTTAATATTTTACTCTGCTTATTTGATTGACAAAAAATTCTGTGTCTTGGAAAAAGACCACTATCATCTATGCTGGGGAATGGCTGAGCTGTAAGGCAGCATTCAGCGGTTGACAAACCATTTCTGGCCAACTTTATCTGAAGTGTGTCCATGATCTATGTGCTCGCCCACGGTCCAACGAGACATGTCTCGCAAGCTAGTTGTGGACACAATTGTGAACCACCAGTATGCACTGGGCTGGATCTTCATCTCATTCTGATTGGGTGCTGACTGCATGCTGGCAGAGTTGAGAGCCTGGGCAGCCACATGGTTTCCATCTGGAGACACGGCTAGGTTTTGAGCCTTGTATGCGTAGCCTTGCATTTCATCTCCCTGAACACAGCGTACATCTGCTCCAGCTCTGACAGCCTGTACCAGAGCATGTTGACACCCTTCAAGGACATTTCCTGACTTATCATTTGACAAGACTTGCTCCCATGGTCTGGTGTCAATGAACCACTTCACTTTCAGCTGGTCTGTAGAATCACCACGATGCTTGTGCTCTCCAACGTTGTATCTTGTGGCACGAACAGTTCCTGTGGTGGAAACCATCAACCAATACCAATAGGCATTTTTGTGAAATGTAGTCAAACTCTTGCTTACATGTTTAAGGGCCTGAGCTGTCACATGACCATTACGCACAGAAAGATTGTCAGCCTCAGCAGTGTAATAGTTCCACTCTGGGATCTGAAAGCGAACGCGATGACCGCGATGAATATGTTACTTAAACCTCATCGTCTTGGTCCACATGGTAATTTACAGATCATTGTTTTCCCCCAGGGCCATAAATCGAAGGGAAAAACTCAGTATGTAACTTTCGGTACTGGCCTTGAACTTGTTTGGCAAGAGGTATTGAGTATGGCCGTATGAACTAAAAAGAGAATTTGTTGTTTTTTAAGTTACCAAACTATATGTTGGAGTAAACCCACCAAAGTTTAAATAATAGAGAAATAATTTTCATTATTTTATATTTATATTGTCTTTTTCTTAAGGGTTCTTTTTTCAGATAGAGCATAGTTTGCCTTATGACAGGTTTATGAATAATTTAACAATTTTGCATTTAACTGTTTTGTAGTTCAAGAAAAGGAGGATCTCAACGTCAGTTGTTACCATTTATAAATTTAAACTTTGAAGAGTAGGACTAGTTTGCTTGCACCTGAGTTCACAGCCTGTTTAACAGCTCTACCGAGTACATGAGCAAAACAAGGATCTCCTAGTTTGTTTGAACAGTAAATAGAGAGAATGAAGAATAAAAATGATGTCTGTGAGCAGTGGCCTTTATTTGTTCTTTCAAGTTTACTGCAGCTTCACAGTATACATACATACATGACTTCATTTTGTCTCGAATTTATATTGTAGCTAAGAAACTAATATCTTTGAAAAAAGTTGTAAAAATATAAAAAAACGAGTATTACTTAAATCAGTTAAAGTCGGCCCTGTCTAATAGGCAATTGCAGAAACGTGAGAGGACTGGGAAAGAGTAAGGTTGTTTTCCGTTTGTTTGAAAAACTAAGATATTCAAATGAAAGATCAACTAAATTTGAGAGTATTTACCAAGAATAGAAGTATTTAGAGAAGGAAAATGGCAAAATGGTAGCTCTTCAAATATCACCTAAAATAGAGAGTTTGTATGGATTGAGTAGACAAGCCACAAAATTATAAGGATTTGTATGGAATTTTGCAACTTTTGAGATTCTCCCATTTGAACAATTTTCAACTGAAAACTCTCAAACTTGGCTGGGTAGCTTTTCATTCAGTAACATTTCAGTTGAAATGTTTAGATTTTCAATCTAATCAATATAAGAAACTCGTCCCAGTCCTCTCACGTTTCTGTAATGGGCTATTAAGATGCCCCTCTGGGAATTTTTCATATATGTGCTTGAAGTTGATCGCAGAGTGGATTTTTAAAAGTACACATCGAAATTATCTCTAGAAATAATTCTAACCTTCAGCACTTGCCCCGGAAAATCCACTAGTCAGTATCTGTAGAATAACAACCAGGAGAATCATTCTGATTATTAAACCCGAGAAGTCGACAACATTTCCACTTTAAGGCGGGGGTAAACCCGAAAGCCGTATTTTGGCTGGGTATTATGATTTTAATGCAAATATCTCGTTTACGTTTCAAGCAATCAAGAATCTCTATGCTCATCTCACATATCTATGTTTTGGGTTGTTTTGTAAATTTTTTGGTGATTTTTAGGTATATGTGGAGAGAAATAGTTTTTCTCAAAGGATTAGTAAAATTGATGGAAATAGGAAATTTTGAAGATTTGTTGTTGTTTTAAAATTAGAGTTTGAAATTAAAAATTGGTACATACACTCCAAACAGTTGCCCAACAACCTGGGGTGCCATTGTGCGGTCGGGCAACTGTCTGGTGGTGTTCCATAACCCTTTTTTTCCCTTTCAACCTCTCTTTAAACTTACCAAAATTTCACTTAAATTCACCTTTACCCCCGCCTTAACAAGTCAAGTTGAAAGTTCAAATGATTTATTTAGAGCGTTATTCGGCCCCAAGTCAGTTTGAGAACATCCTCTATGGACTGTGCTTTGCGCCCAGACTCCCGGTGCGGGCAGTCTCTTTTTTGTTCGAAATTCCGCGAGGAAGAACGCAAACGAACAGAGGCGAGCTGCGAAAGCAGTTTTCGATGGACGATTGTCTGATAAGACGTATACATCCAATGAAGCAACAACGAGCGGCAGACAGATCTTTTTCCCCTTCGTTCCCGAGCCACTTACTTTTACCCACCCTACCCCTGCTCCGTCCTGAAAATCATCGCTCGCTTTCGTTGCCAAAGATGGCGGATTTGTCTAGCTCTCTTGGTGACTGAGTCTTGAACCAACTTATACCAATACAAAAGTTTTTCCTAGATAGCAGGTAAATCAGTAATATTTTATAATCCACACTTACCATTTTGTCATTCGCGTACAAAGTGTACCTACGTGCAAACGGATGATTTGAGTGCTTCCATTGAGCTTATGTTCGTGACGACTGCAACTTTTATTTAATTACCCGATGTGTCTGGTAACAACGAACCAGTGTGAGATTGTTTAGTTCTGTTCTGTCTCTTTGTAGTTTTGTTGTCTTGCAGGCCACCTTGCTGACTATGGAAAACGTTATTACAGGAATCATAATTTCGTTTTAGCATAGTTAATGGTTTGAGTCTGTACTTTGTTCGGCTTTGTTGATCATGTGAACTTACAGCGAGAAAGAGCTAAAGCTTGCAATAATTTCGCTTGAAACCTACGGTTATCACGGATAAATTTGTTTGTGGCTCATTTTCATATGGTGTACACAGTTATATGATTGCTGTTGATGTTTTTAATCGAAATAAGACCGTCCATTTTTTGGCCTTTTGGAGACCGTACGTGACTGTGGAGCAGCCATAGTTGGTCCGAAACGATATCGGTTTTGCAATTTCTGTCGTCTTTTTTTTGAAGTACTTTTACCTAAAGAAAACGTTCTATGCTCGTAGTATTATAACTGACTAACATGTAAGTTATTATGATACGTATATAATACACTGAGCGTTTCAATTTTACTTCCGGCTTGTTATATTGCAAGTGTTCCCGCATTCGCAAATGTTCCTTCTTCATTTGACAGTGTCAAAGCTCATCTTTAAATGTGTTCTTAAAAAATACTCTAAATCTAGATAAGTTAACTGCCATAGAAAAACGAACTCACAACATGAACAAGCTCCCTGCTCAGTAGGTTGATGACATCATTATTAATTTTTAAATTACACTTTCCTGATCCTGGTTTGTGAGGAGGGTTCCAGCTTTTAGCAGCAATTCTGGGCATTTTATGAAATTTCCATGCCAAAGAAGCTCAATTTTGTTGATATACTGTTAGTAATATTTTATATGTTTATGAGTGATGGCCAGGTTTCCACAGACATACTACAGTTTATTCTTCAGGCCCAGGTTGTTCAGAAGGTGGATAATGCTACCCGCCTGGGCCGCGGTGTTCAAAGCCCAATTAAGCTAACCCAGGATTAGCAAGAAATTTGATTTCAATCTTGTAACTTTGCGGCGAAGTTTTCTGTTTGCATTTTTTGGCCTTCAGTTTTGAATTTAAATAATCTCAAACTACACAAAACATAAGCATTGAAAAATGTTTCTATACAAGACATATACATACTACGATTAACTTTTAATCCTGGGTTAGCGTTAACCGGCTTTCAAACAACTCGGCTGAGATAAATCACTATCCAGTGGATAGCGTGGTTTGATTTGATGACACTTATCCATTAGATAGCGATTTATCCGGTGGATAGTGTTATTCAACCTTTGAACAACTGGGGCCAGGTTTCCAGTTTGTATTGGTAACCAGCTCTGTAAACATGTATTTTCAACCTTACTTTGAGAAAGTGATTGAGTCCTATGTTTTAATGACATTTTCGTATCTTTATCTTAGGCGTATTGCTGGCAAGGTTCCAAGAAATTTTTTGACCAAGTATAGTTATTTGAGCTTTAAACATCAAGAGCCATGGAAATTGACACACAAGATGCTGAAGATGAGATCAAAAGTCTGACACAGAGTCTTCCACCAGAAACAGCACAACATATATTGCAGTTGAAAATGGCAATGAAGAATGCCTCTGAAGATGATTATAACGCTGTACTGGAGATGTTATCCAATAAACAAAAGAAAGTACCAGATTCTGAGGAAAAATCACCATATAAACCTGAAGGCAGTGCTACCTTGGGCAATACAGATGTAGATGATCACAATGGCCTTGGTAGCCATGAGCTATTATTAGAAATATCTGATAATGGTGGCGAAGCTGGTGATGCTGGTGGTCGTGAAGGAAACAGCACTAGTAAAGATCTCAGTGTTGATACAAAGGGACAAGAGGATAGGAAAAATGGTTATAATGCAGATGAAACACCATTAGACCAAGCTTGTGCAACAGGTGATACAAGTGATGATCCTATTGATTCTGTTGACAAAAGTGTCTTCACTCCCAATGAAGACCAGAAGTTGCATGAATTGTCTAATGAAGCTGAAGACGTGGACAATGATGTGAGTACCACAAATGAAAATTCTGCAGACTCCTTGCAAGAGAGTGCTAGTTCAAGTGAAGACGAAAAAATACCTGAGCTATTGTCAAAGAAAGCTGACGATGTTTCTTCTGGCATTGAATTTGTAGATGATGAGGGACCTGTGGAAAGACTCTCAGATAGGGTTGAGATCAATGGAGCATCATTTGTTGAGGAAACACCTTCCCTTCAGCAGGCTCCTCTTTCAAATTCTCTGCCACCGTCATTGGAAACGGAAATTGTAGAGAAGAATGACCCAAAAATAGATGAAGGTGAATCATCGTCATCAGATGATGATCAAGTAGTATCATCATCATCATCACATTCTGTGGTGACGTCAAGTGAAAGTGACTTGTCAGAAGCAGCTGTACCAAACAATTCTTTTCAGGCTATCCAGTCAGATGGAATAAATGATGATATAAGAAATAAAGAAGTGGCTCCTGATACCTTTTCAATAACTGGTTCCAAGGGCGATGACATCGCAATCATTGAAGATGAAAGGTCACATTTGGAAGCCAACAAAGAACCAGAAAGTGTAACTGTTCCAGTCTTAGAGAGGACATTGTCTATGTCATCGACAGGCACTCAAACCTCTTGTGAAAACCTTCACTTAGCCAAGGATCAAAGCTGTAATACCCTTGGAAAGTCAGAGTATGGAAATCTGGACAGTGTTCTTACTGGAAATGGAAAAGGATCATCAAAGCTTCCTTTTTACTATCAGCCACAGATCGTCATGCACGGGGAAAAACCCATTTTAGTCCTTCAACCTGTCCCATCAACGACTCCATCAGACAATAATGACGGTATTACAGGGGTAGAAAATGGTGCAGTAAAGGCTTCAGTGCCTATCATTTTACCTCTAGCCTCACCCGTTATTGATAAAGCAACGAAAGATGCTATTTTTCAGCAAATAAATGGGACAGCTGCATCTCCATTTGAGGAAGAGGAAGAGTGTTACACTAAAAATTCCTCTAGTGATAGTTTCTCCAGTGGTGTTTCACCATCAGTCGTGGCGCTTGTGTCACAACAAAATGATACAGATGGTGACATGCAGTTGAACATCACAGGGCATGAAAAGCCTGTTTATGAGAGCATTCCAGTAGCAGAAAAATGTGTTGAGACAACTGAGATTGAAGAAACAGAGAACTTACCAGAGTGGGTACCAGCATCTGAACTTGATAAGGCATTCTCTGCAGCTGCAGAAGAAACTTTGGAATCCACCAAAGAGCAAACCCCAGTTACGCTTACATTCCCAATCGTTAGCTTGCCAAGTACAAATCCTTTTGCAAAAGACTTGGCAGCTCAGGAATATGGATTTAGTGATGTCAAGGAAGATAGTTTGTTAAATTTTGGCCCAGAACAAATGCAGCAATATTCTTTATTTGGACCTCCCAGCTCCCCAACCTTGTCACAGGGTGCAAGACCCAAAACCTACCAAGATCCTGGTTTTGTTGGCAGTGCAACAAATCCATTTGCCCCTGATTTAACTCCTAAGAAGCAAGGAAGAAGGCAAGAACAAAAGCCAGCAGATGCCACCAAAGTAGTCATTTCAGCAGAAGTACATCCATCTGTAGGGCAGCCTACAGAAATGCATAGTGCCCAGCCCAAGTCTCACAGACACAGAATGTCTAGTGAGTCCATGGTTACACTTATTGAGACTTCCTATGCTGACACATCCCTTAGCTCTCTTGAATCGTTGGGTGTGGTTGAACCACAGAAAAGAGCCCAATTAGAACTGCCTCAGCCTCAGCCTCAGCCTCAGCCTCAGCCTCAGCCTCAACAGGAAAGTAAGGAGACCAACCAAGCCACTGAGAAACCAAAACTGCATGTGGTAAGTTCAAGTGGAAGCTAACAATTGATGTGTTTATTTTGTTAATCATATCTATAACAAAATTCTCGATCGTGATTGGTTCTACGCGCGCCTATTTGCCACATAATCGGCGCGTGATCATGTGGGTGTCCAATTACCGGTGTCCGATTTGAACTTTTTGTAATTGGACACCTGTAATTGGATACCCACGTGATTTTCACATCAATTACACACACTTTAATGGTTTCATTAGCAAAGTTTTCTACAGTTTTCAAAACTTAGGAAAAACGCTACAGATGTTTCCGCTCAAAAGACGTTCTCAAAAGACATTTTTAATTTCGAAATTTGTTATAGATACATGGACCTCGTGTCGTACAATTCAGGGAGTAATCATGCTCGTAATTTCAAATCGACCTCGCGCTTCGCGCTCGTCCCATTTTGAAATTACTCGCTCGATTACTCCCTGAATTGTGCTCCACTCAGTCCAATTACTAGAAAACGTTGGGCAACATTTTCTGACACAGTCCTCATGTTTGGCTAATAACACATTATTACTGAAATGTTAGTTTTGAGAATTTTGTTGTATGTCAGTTTCCCCAAGTTTAATGTTTGTTTCTTCATCTGCCAGTTGCTTCTATGTTGTAACTAAAGGAAAAAGAACATCTTGATCACTTGAAAGAATAAACTTTTCATTCACCCTTGCAAAGATTTATTTTTCACCTCTTGCTGTAAAGAACTTTTTTATTGTTGCTACTCATGTGTCTAATTACTTAACTCCATGAAAATTAACCTTTTGTTTTGTCATATAAAGCTACAGCTGTGATGCCATACAGTTGCTTAATTATGCTATAGATGGAAATTAGGACAAAAACGTGTATGGATTTGTGGGTGACATGCAAATCTTGAAACAATTGATAATTGACAAAAATATTATCATAATATCTTTTTTTTTTTCAGCCTGGCAAAGTAGCTCCTATCTGGATGCCTGATTCTGGGTGCTTCAGCTGTACTGCATGCAATACAAAATTTACACTTTTCATCAGAAAACATCACTGTAGAGGTTGTGGGAAGGTGAGTTGACTTTAGTAGAATCGTTATTTGAATGCCTCTGACTGTGAAGATAATGCTACTGCTATGTAATTTATAATATGCGTTGAAATGTTAACTTTTTTTCATGGTGTGTTTAACAGATATTTTGTAATAACTGCTGTTCCCAGCTGGCGAGATTTCCTTACATGGATTTCAAGATTGGTAGAGTTTGTGCTTTATGTGCAAAAGCTATTAGAGAAGGTAATCTATTGTTTATTTTCTTGACTGTTTGATAAGACTCTAGTTTATATTAAGATCCTTATTCTACATGTATGTAAGAAACACAGTAGGTATTCATGTTATTATTAAACTCATTTTGCCAAAGAATGTTCAAAAGATGTGACTTATGTTTGTAAAGACATGACAGATCATTTTTACAGCATTAACTGTTAGGCTTGTTTGAGGTCACGGAATCTGTTCGGAATCTGCCTGGATTTTTTTAGGCTTAATTTTCACAGTTGCTTAAGCTACACATGTTTATGTGATAGGCCTATATAGACCTCTTTAGCTTGGGCAGTTTGTTTTCCCATTTCAGACCATGTGATGATACTCTTGAGGATTCTTGCTTTCAAATTTTTAAATAGTCATGTGCATATGAATGAATAACTTTTAGATGGATAAAAGAACTATTCTCTGGAGAATATCACATGGTCTGAAATGGGAAAACAAACTGCCCAAGCTAAAGAGGTCTATTATGCAGGTGTCTGTATTAAGCAGGTGTCTGTAGTGCAGGGTTCCACAGACTGTAAGCAAGCACTGCCTACCCTCCCCCAGATATTCCTTTGTAAAATCTGGCAAGTTTGGGGTCCCATAGTTTCATGCATTTGTGACAGATTTTTCTGAAACTTTGCATATGTACTCAAATTAGCATGATAAATTGAGCATTGAGGCTTATTTTAAGGTGTTTGAATGAAAAAATCAGAAAAGCATGGCATTGGTAAAAAAGGTCCATTGTATTACTTCCTTTTTTCTTCTTCTTTAGTTACTCTTCTAAAGAAAAAAGAAGATTCACCAAAACCAAGTCCTGGGCAGCAATCAACAATCAAAAATCAAGGGGCTGCAACAACACCTGGGTTACCTGCTCAGAAATCGTCTGCATTACAAACTAGACCACTACCTCAAGGTGTTATGGTGACTAATGCTCAGGCACAGAGAAATGCAACCACACCTCCATCTGTACAGATTCAAAGATTGGCAGCTCAACCCGCTGCTGTGGTGTCGTTAAATCAGGGACTGCCAAGAGGCGTATCAAACCAACCTCTTCAGTACCAACCACTAACATTGCCACCAAAGTCAACTGCAGGGATGCAAAACACAGCAACGGCATTGCCTTTTTCAAACCCATCTGCTGCTATTTTGCCATTAAATCAAGGACTACAGCCTGTTCAGTACAAGCCCCTGACATGGCCACCAATGTCAACTGCAAATGTTCAAAAATCAACAACGCCACTTCCTGCTCTTGTTCCATCAAATCAGTTACAACAGCCATCCCAAAGACTTATTTCACCACCACAACCAGCTAATCAGTACATGTGGGTGCCAGCTTCTGCCATTCAGCAAAACATGCCGGTTGTTTATGCCAACCCTGTTGCACCTACTTTGCAGGGGGGACCAATGTTTGTCAGTTATCCCCAAGCAGGTCAGTTCATTCCAGAGCAGGCTCCAGTTGTGCTGATGACCAGTCAACCATTGTCTACTTCACGCTTGCCTCAAACAACTATGCAGGCTGCAATTACAACAACAACTGGAAGAGGAAAGGGAGTTACCCCAGTTTCAAACAGGCCCTCAGGTGGGACAGTGACAACTTTCAGTGTTTTGCCACAGAGTGTTGGACAGTTAGCTGTCCAGTCAGCTCAAAGAAATAATGTTGGAAGTGTAAGACAGCCAACAGCAACTGTTAATGAAGCCTCTGTTGGCAGTGCAATGCCATCAAGTAGCAAACAGCCAGTGGTACACTCCTTTCCCCAATCTAGTCATCAGACTACCTCCATAACCAGTCAGCTGCCTTCGAGTACCCTTCCAATAACTTCTTCACCTCATCAGCCTCCAACTCCCTCTGTAACTACTGCATCACCATCCCAGAGATTGCCTGATGCTGCGGTAAGCAGATTCAATGAAGGCAGTCAATCTCATGAAAGTTTTAACAGAAGCTCACATTCCAGGGAATCACATGGTAGTGTCCTTGTTGCTGATGAAACAGACCCAAGTTTAAAGGATTTACATCCACCATTAAGAAGAGCAGGAAGGACCATCACTTGGCATAACAGGACCCAAGGGAAGAGTAAACTACAAGAGATGAGGAAGTCTTTGGCAAAGGATTTAAGAGGTAAGTGTTGTTACTTCCCAGGAGACCTATAAAGGTTGTATTAATTGTACTAAATTGTGTACTAAGGAATATGTTTTGACTGGTAGGTAGAATTAAATGGTTGACTTTGGTCCTGATAGTCCAAATAGTGGACTTACATATAAGTATATATGCACACCCTAACCACATTATGTTGATAGATCAACTAGTCCAGCTTTTAGTCGAATGGCAAACCCAGGTCTCCCACTATAAAATAGACCATCCTGCCATTGACATTATCTTAGAGCTTGTTCAGTGATATGGGCAACAAACTTTTAGTATCGACCTGTAGAGAAAAATTACCATTTTAAGAGAATCAGATATTTTAAGCTTCATGCAACTACAGTAATAACTGTGGTTGCATATTTTATTGACTCTGTGGGAGGCATGGTGGCCTCATGGTTAGTGCGCTAGTCCCAAGATCAAGCAACCGTGTTTGAGCCCTGGCCGAGGACATTGTGTTGTGTTCTTGGACAAGACACCTCTCTCCACCCAAGTGTATAAATGGGTACCACTAAACTCAATGGTGGGAGTAACCTTGCGATCCCATCCAGGGGCAGGGAAGAAATACTCCTAGTTGATTCATGCTACAGAAATCGGGATTTCCTGCCTGATGGGCCACTTGACTCGTACGCAGACCTTTCCTACCTTAATTGACACTTAAGTCAGGTTCTTTTTCAGCTTTGTGTTCACTAGCAGCTTCAACATAGCTTTTTCTGTGAGGTCAGGATTAATAAAGGATTAGGTATTGATTACTTTGTGGTTGTGCTTGCAGGACATTATTTTTATGCTTTCAATCTTTCTATTTAAAAAGAAGAGATAAAACATTGCTTAAATTGTTATTGATGCCATTGTTATTTTTGCTGCAGATTTGCCAAATGGAATATCGGTTCAGGCCTCTCAAGACCTCTTGGTTCACATCAAGAAAATGAAGTGTATGTATCCATCAAGAGTATAGTGTGCAGGATTGTAAGAGTGCAGTAATTTGCTAGGTTGCTGACATAAGCTCTAGTCAGCTCTTTAAACTATTAAGTGAATAGTACTTAGTCTACTAGTGTCATTATTTTATAACCATTGTTAGTAGAATTTCATTTGAACGCTAAACGAAAATGCTACAATCTGATTGGCTGGGCTATTACTCACTATCAGATGTGTGTGCAAGGGCTGCAGTTAGTATCAACATTGCTCCATTTTCAATAGTTTCAGAGGAGTGTTTAGAAACATCACTGGATAATTGAGTTCCTGAGAAGGCTAAAAGAAGAATGTTTAACTGTTACTGTAAAAACAGATGAATGAACCTACACAAGTGCAATTTTCAAATGGCAATAGACCTTTTTACCGATACGACGGCCATCTTGAATTCTATTGTTTTGACTGAGAAATTATGGGCTGCCAAGGGGGCAATCGCTGGAAAATTTCTCGTATACACAGCTTTCAGGATAAATTTTTACTGCTTGTCTCTCATATTCCATAACAAATATTACAAGCGTAACATCTTTCCGTCACAATATTTGGCAGTTGTTCCTATGGTTATCGAAAAATTATTGTTAAAATAGTTATCACGCCACAGTGTTCTTTTTAATTATTTCTCATCTGCCCCCTGGGCATCCCATAATTTCCTCGGAATTCAAGATGGCCGCCGTATCGGTAAAAAGGTCTATTCAGTCCATGCAATGTTGTTCATGTGTAACGTTTAATACCTATTATACAAGTTGATAGTTTAAGAGGCCTGTCAATGGATATTGGTTTTGGTTTTCTTCTTTTTCTCACTGAGAATCATTAGTTAACCTAAATGATTTTTAGCAGACTTTTCCTTTCATTTTGCCCTCAGTGAAAGAGGGAGAGAGGGACATTGCTGTGTGGTGTTATCAGAGTGATGGACTGAACAAGTTCAATCATTTAGAGGTCGTGGTTATGTTGGAAATGAGGAAAAAAGAAGATGTCTTTCCTGAGGAAGTGCTACGAGTTTACAGAGGCATATTACATCTTGCAAAATTGGGTAGGTCCCCAACACGAGAATAATTTACATTTTTTTAAAATAAACATACCTCACTCTATCCCACTGCAATAATTATTGTATTTTGAATTACAGTTTATTTTCATAGATGACTATATTTTAAAAAAAGCTACAGATCATACAGGGCTCAAAAAAGTGCTGTCCGGTCATCCAGGACAAGTAGATCTTCCCTCTGGGCAATTAGCTTTTCATACTCACTTGCCCGATGGGCAAGAGATCAGGCAAGTTGTCTGTCAACTAGGTCATTAAAATAGCAAACTAATACTTGCCTAGGGCAAGCAAAATTTGAGAGCTACTTGTCCCAAGGCATGTTGGAATTGGCAAATTGGAGTCTTTTGCAAGCCCTGTCATACATTTCTTTAAAGGAAACCTCCACTCTTAAAGCAAAAGGATGTTAACTTGTAGGAAATACTGTCTTATGTCAAATTCCAGTTGAAAGCCCAGTGATGAGGAATCAGTGTCAGCAAAACAGGGTTTGCCTGTCACCTATATTTGCTTTTGGGTTTCCTGGATTTGGATTACATGACGTCATATGGTTGCCCAATCGTTTCGCACAAAAGATTCTCTGCTTACTAACAATAGCGGCAACCAAATGACGTCACAAAATCCAAGATGGCGGTGCACAGGAAATTTAAAAGCGAAAATAGGCAATAACCTTAACTCAATATTATTTTCACCTTGTCCAGTAAAATTTGACATAGTCATTACTTCAAACATTTTAAAGCCAACTTGTTGTAAGAGTGGAGGTTCCCTTTAACCACTAGATGTGCTACTTGGAAGGATACTTAACAATGATTTCTTCCTGTACTCTATTTCATTTATTCTTTCATTAAATCATAGTACTAAAATTCATTTTCTCTTCTATAATATTTATCAGCATCCATGGCCAACATTTTTTAAACTTATTAACCATTGAAATAGACACCTTCAGAACTCACTGACAAAGTCCAAGAAAGAATACGGGCAAACCAGTATAAATCATTATTACTTGGCAATGTTCACTTCCTCTGTCAGTTATTCCTGTTATGTAGGCTATTGTTTTGTTGAATGTGAAAGTGGTTTCCTTTTTTCTGTGATGCAGAAAATCGTTTTGAACATGGTAATTATTTATCAAGCAACAATCAGTTTCTGGATGGCAGTGATGATGCTGGCTTCATTTTTGTCTCCAGTGAATTAAAGGTAAAATTTTAAATATCTGGCAATTGCTGTGAGTGCATTTCATCTCTGGATGTACAGCTAAACTTGAAACTAAAAACAAAGGAAATGAGGTAATGATGAAAAACAAATAGCCAATGCATGTTGTGTGCAAATGCAGTTTCTGACTTGCTGACCTAAACTCTGTAACAGGGTAAAAAACAAAACAGTTTTCACATCTAGCACAACATGGATCATTCAGCAAAGCCTTGGGCCGTGAACATTGAGGGTCTCAGGGAAACAAAACTCACTGTTTCCCATGGGGCCTGTCATTAAGTGTTTTGATATACCTCCCAACTCAAAGATGAATGCTTGATGCTGGCTCGTACATAAATTTGCCACAGCTTCAAGGAGCATGACCTTAGTCGAAAGTTCAAGTTGTTGTTTCCCTAGTGAGTTAGTGAGTGTTGACCAACGACACGCAACATGTTCTCCTCCAATCAGATAACGCATTTGAGTTGGGAGGTATAACTAAATCACTTCTTTACCCAAGCCTCTTGAGAACCTTACCCTATGTCAGACAAATCCTTTCAAACTTCAACTCCACTACACAGTAAACAATATGAGCAAAACTATTAGGTTTATTTTGGTGCTTTCGGCCGAGCACAAGGAACTGTAACAATACGTAAAACTACACTTCTTATTACATCCAAATATGTGAGACATAAGATGATACAGAGCTGAGCGACAGTTTGCAAAGATACTACTGTCAGACGGAGACCAGAAAAAAACCTGCCGAAAAAAATAATGGCGGGGAAAAAGCACTTGGCAGGAAATCTGGGTAGGAACCATGGCCCAAGCTGTAAATAGCCCATCCTATGAAGCTACAAAAGAGACGATATACTAGAAGGAAATGCTCTAATAAAAGAAAATAAAAATACAATTAAAATAGCGTTATCTGAACCAAGGTGTCGGCCCTCCTTTATGCACATGCTAATTCAACTGGGCTAGCCCCAGTCCCCACTGCTCTTGTGCCACGGAAATATTTGATTTCCGGCTAATTCGTGTTCACTCAAATTCCATTTTTCCCTCCCGTGTCAGAACTGATCCAAATTTAGACCTTTCCCTTCTAAAACATACCTGGTTCATAGCAAACAAACCAAATTCAAGACCTGAGTGCACAAACCATAACCATATTTCAGACGAAAATGGCTCAAAACCACACCCTTTGGCGCTGTACATACCTATATCCAAGTAGCCCATATAATGGAGTACGTCTTGGGAATTAACACCCTGATTGGATTAGAACATCTTTTTTATTTTTGTCGAGTTTATCAATATATGTTTCTCTGTGCTTTTGCAGTCTAAACCACGGGGATTAAAAGAAATGAAGGCACCTTTCTTGTATGGCATTCTGGTGAAACGATCTGAACTTTCTGCCGCTATGTTCACGCCAAGCAGACTTCTCCTTCAACTGGGAAATAAAATGCAAAGTAAGTTAAAAAAGGTCTTATGTTTCTGCTCACCGATTTGCAGTTCTTTAAATTTATGGCCATTTGTTGAGTGTGAGAGAAGTTGATGATCAACAATAAACTAGGCTGTGTACACAGGCTACCATAAGCAGTCTGTAAGGTAATTTACATGGTCGATAACAACTCGGAAAACGTTTTAGGAAAATTAGTTAGGAATTAAGCATCATTTCCAGAAATGAGTGACAATTTTCTGGACACAGCCGGAGCAAAATTTCCAATTTCTCTTTGACTTTGGATACAGTAATCAACACTGCAAGTGTTTGAAGTGCTTTTACTAGTATATTAAAAAATGCTTTTGGACTGAAAGGCATTTTGCCATGACTTGATTTTATGCGGCCAGCAAACCTGAAAAAAATTAAGAGTTGATTTCCCAGAAATCCCCTTTGTTTGCAGTTACGTGGTGCTTCATTGAATGGATATATTATTGGCATACATGTATTTCGGCAGATTTGCAATACAGTTGGGCCCTAGGGGATGGGGAGGGGGTGAGGGGAAGAGAAATAGTTACAAACAGTGGAGCCTAGCTCATTTCCGAATTGCCTGTAGCCTCTCCATCAAAGCGAGGCCTGGTGCACACCATCCATATGCAAATGAGTTTAATTTGCATGTGAATGAAATCTCATTTTCATATGAAAGGGTGGACATGAGAAAGAGGCTAAAGGTAATCGGGAATGGCCAATTTTACACCTGAAACCGAAGTTCAGAGCTATTCAGAACATCGAGATTTTAAGCAAAGTTCCCATCTGTTGTACGATAATGTAGTTGAGATTATTTTCTCTTTTAACAGGTTTTCCGTTCCCGTTGTGGAACAATCGAGACCGAAGAGCAATCAATCTTGGTAACCAACAGGATGACAGGTTCTTCCACACATTGTTTGCCATGAACAAGTATCTGGTGCGTATAAAATCCTTTTTCACTGCTCTTTTATTCCTCTCAATTATTTCGAGTTAACTTACGGAGACGTGCTATTAAACAGAAAACATAATTAAACTGCATGTCTATGAATCAAAAAATAAATTTTCTGAGTTCCCCAACGAGAGTCGAACCCATGACCTTCCAGTATACCAGTTGGACACTTTAACCACTGAGCTATGGTGGACTCATGGCGAGCAAGGTAGTAAACTTGGTTTTTATGTGTGACACATGTCCTGCTAACTACAAGGCTCGATCAGCCTCGTTCCCAGGGTTGTTTCCTTGGCTTGGGTCGAGGTTCAATATGTCGAAATGATAAATGTGGATAAATGATAAGTGAAATGGTGACTTTGGATAAAGTGAAAAAATGAAGAAGCGTTCTCAAGTGGAAATTGCTCAGAAAATAAACGTTCTGAATTCCGTTGGGGAACATGTCTATTTGTGCATTGTTAGCTTGTTTATGATTTAAAATATGTCTTGTGTAAACGCAGGTCTCCCACGCTCCTGGGGTGTCTTGAACATTTTATTACCGGTATATCCCACTCAGTTCCTTAACACAGCGTAAATAAAAGAGTTTGTATGGGAATGCACGATCGTTTAAATCAGTTCGAAATATGAAATAAAAAACTCTGTACCAATAAGAACAACTTACTTCGACTCTTCTTTGAGTTACTTGTGTTTCTGTGACTTTTTGGGGCTGTTTCAAAGGGATTTCAGCGACTTTTAGTTTCACTGTTTTCCTCTCTATATATCATTCATTCGTGTGAGAGTAAATGGACTGTAGATTGTGACCACACTACCTTTCCCTTGCTGATTGGTTGAAAGAGGTCGCTGTAGTCCAATTGAAGGACGCGCTGTCTCAATGTTTCACCGATTTTGTTTAAAGATGCTTTATTAAAATGAATCACCAGTGTAATTTCACGTGAATAGCTTGTTTCCTTATTGAAGTTTGGTTATGTTGACTTCCGTCTTTTTTTTGTCACAGAAAAACAGTATACCCGAGGCACTGATTCCTGGGCTTTATGTGGTGAAAGAAGACAACAAAATTATTCTTCAGGTTCCCAGCAGTGGTCAGAGTGCGGTATGTGCTGATCAACATTTTAAATCTCCTTGTTAAATAAGTACATTGTGAAGCATGCAGGTGAAGAGAATTACGAGAGCAATCGTCTTGTAAAGATGTCTTGATGGGAGATGTTAATAGGAGTGAGGGAGACTTAGTGTAAAACTTGGGGTAGTGACCTTGGTTTCATGAAATTTTAAACGCGTAAAAATTTTGCCTGCGTTCATTTGCCTCAGCGAATTTCTGCCATTGCTAAACAGTGTTTGGGTTTGGCAATAAGTCATGAAGAAGCGAGGCATTAGAACTGACGAATGGAGTAAAAAAACTGACTATACTTGTAGTTTAGCCTCAGTAGCGCGAAAAAAATATACTCTACGGAGGTTTAAAGAGAAGTCATAACCCAAGAGATTTTGGTTCATATGGGGTTCCTTGTACCTCAAACAATGCTACAAGTGCTTGGACAGCCGCTCGTTTCTCTTTTGCAAATAGTGTTTGAAGTCTGATTGACGCCAGTGGGTGACCTTTAAGTTGCATGGTGGCCCATGTACTGCCCGCCCAAGAGACTACCATTTAATAACAGTTCTCTTTCCTAATATCCTGCAGATTGTGGGTCTGTTGGATCGTCTGGTAAAGAAGGAAGATCAAACAGCTACTGTGCCACTCTTGGCTGACATACCGCCCTATGTGGATAATTGTAAGATTGTAGTCTGCAATGAACGCGGAGGAAATACTATACAGACATTCGGGAATATAGCCAACAAGTCAGGTACAAATACAGCCCAGTAATTACAGTGCAACTTCTACTAAGCGGCCACCTATTAAGCGGCCACGCCTTATGAAGCTTTAAAAGTTATCAAGGTTCCGAAACTACTGTCAATAAAATACTGTAAAATACTACAACAATTTTGGACGTCCCGTTGCGGTTTTTCTTTTGCCTTTACGCCATTTAAACGGCCACCCAAAATCTAATAAACGTAAATTACCTTTGTTTTGGAAAAGTCAGTGGCACATCCGAGTTCAAAATAGAAGGTGACGAGTGACAAAAATATTCAAACACACGTTTATCACGATTGTCTTGAACTGACTCTTCGTTCACTAAGAAATTAACCCGATGGTGAAAAATATTCAAGGTACATCAACCTCCCAATTCCTCGAGGGTGGCCGCTTAATAGGGGTTCGACTGTAAAGCGCTTTCTTCCCGACGGGGTGCCGGGACCCTCGTGTTAAGTGAGCAGGAATGCTCTTCGGAAAGGCGACTGATCCGAGCGTCGCTAAAGCGTGATTTGAACCCTTAAAGATGCATTCTAAAACACAACACTGGAATATATGTTGAGAAATTTTAAAGATATCATGTCTGAGCTATATAAACCATCAGGGCAGTGTGACGGGTAATCCTGCAAGATATCTTGAGTAATAAAAGAATTTTCTTTTTGTTCTGAATGCCCTAAACCAGATCAAATCTTATTGTACAGCTCTAAACGAGACGAACAGCATCCCCGCCCCTTAACATATAGTATGGGACTTGAGATTTGAGTACGAGTACGAGTACGAGTACAAGAACGACTTTTCAATACAAGTTTGTACATTATGTACATTATCGGTGTAGGGCATTTGCAGACTGCAGACCGCAGACTGCAGATTGTAGACTTTTTAACTAAATATCCCATTTCAATTACGGATAGCTAACCGTAAACAGGATAACCTGAGTGCTATTCAGGCTAACCAGA